>JAHZNP010000008.1:48805-385996 GCA_020615345.1 Triops cancriformis | reverse complement strand
AAATTTGCAAAAATTCACCTACAGTTTTTAAATTTAATAAAAAAATATTTTCAAAAGATCTCAAACATAGGCGCTAGATATCAATTAAAACAACTTTACTGCAATCCTTAATTTGAAATATACTAAAGCATTACGCAGAAGCCTTTTTTGGAGCTCCCCGTGTTATTCGTCCATAAGAGGTTGTGTATACCGGGGCCTTTAACACGTAGCTCACAAGTAACCTTTTGTACTTGTAACATGCTATAAAAAGCCAAGAGCGTTGTTAGGCACGGGACAAAAATCCTTTCGCAGTGAAATCGGAAGCAATTTTACTAACTCCTGTTTTTACGAAATTTTCAAAGAATAAAATCTGCGTAAATGCAAATAACACCTTGAATTCATAATAATAATTTGTGACTAGTTTCAAGGAAGGGTTTGGTTAAAAATAGCCGAATTGGATGAGTATTTGTGTTTGCTGGGGCAATTCTCTATAAATGTTCGATATAGTGCGTTTAAATGAAAATTCCGAGCTCACATAACTTTTTCTTTAATAAGGACAACATTTAATTAGTTTCGTGAATTGGAAACTGATTAGAAGGCTGATTTTGTGTCTTTATGTCACAAGTCGCTTCTGGTTCACCCCAAGAGCGGCGTCAACGGCTTGTTATGTCTCCCAGCAACCATTCGGAGTGCTTTCTGCTTTGTTCCCCATTTCTTTCCACGCAATGTGCAATACGCTGCTCAGGCTGAGCAGATTACTTTGTAAATTGTCCGTATTTGATGTCTTTTTAATCTGCATTCCAGAGATGGTAGTGACGATGAAGAAGATGAATGCCGAATGTCAGGAACCTCCTCGGTGACGCCATCGGAAGAACCCACCAAAGCTTTAAGGTGAGCTCATAATAACCTCTTTTTTATTACGGATCTATTCCTGGTTGCTAGCAACGACTCGCTTTATTTCATGGAGACACTAATTTAAAGATATTGTTAGGCAAAACCATAGCGAGATCGAAAAGCGGAGGCGGGACAAGATGAACACGTACATCACGGAGTTGTCCAAAGTAGTGCCGATGTGTATTACCATGTCTCACAAGATGGATAAATTAACAGTTCTACGGATGGCGGTGCAGCACTTGAAGACAATTCGCGGCGCAATACATTCCTACACCGAAGGAGACTACAAACCGGCTTTCCTCAGCGACGAGGAATTGAAGCGCCTGATTCTGCATGTACGACGTAGTTTTCTGTTAAAAGCCCCCTAACTTTCTTATAAACATTTTCACTGGTTCATTTTTAGTAATCCATGGAAGTTGTCTCTATATTTCATTCGATACGTAATTCTGTGGAATAATTATAACAATGTAATTCAATAGTCACATTGCGCCTCATTTAACGTTACAACGTCTGAGCGCCCAAAGGCGATTTAATATAAGGAAGTATTATATATGTATATTTAATTGATGGTACGGTATTTGTAACATCCTACGACTCGTAATAGAAACGTAAATGTGAGAAAGAAATGTAATGGTAGTAATAAATACATAAGAAAATGCATTTTTCACTTTAGACTGCTGACGGCTTCCTGTTTGTGGTCGGCTGCGACCGTGGAAGAATTTTGTACGTTTCGGAAACTGTATCTCAGGTGCTCAACTACTCTCAGGTAAAGCATTTTGTCCGACTTCAAGTTGTTGGTTAAGGAAGGCGTTATTAATTATTTCGTACCGTGACGCTCTAGGCGGACTTGCTGGGCCAAAGCTGCTTTGACATCTTGCATCCCAAAGACGTCGCCAAAGTCAAAGAGCAGTTGTCATCCTCAGACCTTAGCCCACGTGAAAGGCTAATTGATGCCAAAACCATGCTGCCAGTCAAGACAGATATGCCCCAAGGTTTGTCCAGACTCTGCCCCGGGGCGAGGCGTTCCTTCTTTTGCCGAATGAAGTGCAAAGCCGGGCCGCAGTACGTCAAAGAAGAAACGGAGCCCGGTACTTCGGCGCCCTTTAAACGCCGAGCTCAAAATCCTAGCAAAGGTACAGAAGTTTTTTTTTTACTCTTTTTTTTTATTTTTTCCGAGAACCGACGTAGGCTTTCGCTTATTGCCGTATCTTGTATTTGTTTCCTCTGTGCTGACAAGCATTCGACTAGATCGTCTTGCTTACAAGCATATGACTAGATTTTTTACATTGTTTTGAGATATTGTTTAGTATTATTTTTGTTTCCTTGTATTTATTCCATGTTATTCCTATCAATTTTTATCGTTTTGTTTATTTTCCTCATTTTTTCTTGTTTTACTCAGAAGTGAAACCGACACTTTATTTCTTTACATTATTTTTAGCTATTTTTGGTAGTATTGTATTACTTTATTTTATTGACTCCATTTTATTTCTCATTTCGTCTATTTTGGTTTATTTTTTGTTACTTTCGCTTTTTTCTCTGATATAAAACTTTTACTTTATTCCTTTACATAATTTTTTACTTTATCTCATATCATTATTCCCGTTTTATTTTGAGTTATTTTGTTTTATTTTGAGTATTTTATTTGTTTTATTTTGAGTTTTTTTTTTACATTTTTAGTACTATTTTTCGTTTATTTGCATTTTTTACTAATACGAAACCTTAAAAGGCAATGGATACCCAAAAAACTTTACCTTATAAAAAAAGCGAAGAATCTAGTTTCCGAATATAAGTGTCTTTTTCTCAGGTACGAAATAATAACGAAGATATTTAGGAAATAAGAAATCTGACATTCAAATTATCCCGTCCGTTACGTCACGTTTCTCATGGGCGGTAAAAGGCCACAACTTTGGAAATAAATATCTCCAGAACAGCTGGTCAGAAAATCAAAACAAATGTCTTTATTCTTAGAATCATGTGTAATATAATAATCCATCAAAATCTCTATATGCGTTTTTGGTGTCCAATGCCCTTTAGCTTCATTACTTTTTTTTTCACTTAAAGCCAGTGTAGGCTGTAGCTTCTTACCGATTCATATATTGGTCTTCATAAGGTATTACACAGGTATTTTACAGATAGAACTAGTACGTGAGGAAATGCTGGCGCATTCCTCAAGGGGAAGGTTAGTCTCTTTGTAGGTTATCTCTTTGTTAGGACAATTATATAACCCGTACTCGAATCGTCACTATTACCATATTTTGCTTCTTTCATCCATAAACTGGACTAGAGGTGGAAAGATTTAGGTTTTGTAACAATAGCTTGCGCGTTTAAAAATTATAGATTATTGCCGAGGTGTAAGTGTCGAAGGAATGTAGCTCGTTCTTTCTTACGCGGACGACAGTGGAAGAGCAAATGCCGAATATCTTCTTTCGGTGCTCTTGTCATGAGCACCGGTCAGATTCGGATTTCCGGATGCGCTGTAAGTAGCTTTTGGTGGGGTAGTGCGGGGTTCTCAGTTGAATCGTCTTGGATATGGTACACCTGGGACGGGGTAAGTGGACGATTCCACGAATGGTGAGCTCCGGTACTAGATATCGAAGTGGGAAGGGAGATCTCGTAAGGTACTAAAAATACTGTACGTTATTATATTTCCTATATTTTTTACTTTTTTGGTGTTCCTGGTTCCTTTTTATTGATTTGTTTTACTTCTTTCGAATATTCTTATTTATCTATTTTATGCTATGTAACGTTTATTCTTATTATTTTTGTTTGCTTGAACTGTCTGTATTCGTTTCTTTTGTTTAACCTGTCTGGAATTGACATTGACTTTTCCTTTTAGAAAAACGATACTCGGTGATACATTGCACCGGGTACCTGAAGTCGTGGGCGCCGGCCAAAATCGGCATGGAGGATCAGGATTCCGAAGGCGACGCGGATCCTTGCAACTTGTCCTGCTTAGTAAGCTTCCAGTACAATTACGGTATCATTCGAGTGTTATGTTAGAAATATTTTTTTCCTAGGTAGCCGTGGGACGCGTTCATCCGTCCTTGACGACTCGTACAGCGTTACGTACGGCGTATCAGTGTCCGGATGTGCAACCTGTTGAATTTACCTCGCGCCACGCTATCGACGGGAAATTGCTGTTCATAGACCAACGGTGAGCCACTTGTGGAAACGACAACAATAGTACACCAATAGGATAAGAGTGCCCTGCAACCTTCACTTGCATGGCTGCACACCAATATAGGAGGTTAATTAGCGCTTTTCATGAATCCTTGCTAGGGCCACGCTAGTACTGGGCTACTTACCACAAGAAATGCTGGGGACGAGCATGTACGAGTACTACTTGAGTGACGATATTCCTTTTTTGACAGAAGCCCATAAAGTGGCGCTTCAGAGCGGTGAACCCGTCACGACCCCGGTAGGTAAATAAAAGGCATCCCTCTTTGCACCCTATTGGAGGGAAAGGGGGGGGGACTCTTGCGAGATGATGTGTGGCAAGAAGGCGTCAGCACTCAGAGAGTTTCTGGTCTTATTTATTTATCTTGTTTTCTTATAGGTTTACAAGTTCCGAGTGAAAGAAGGCTCGTACGTGCGATTGCAAAGTCGGTGGAAATCATTCCGGAACCCATGGACGAAGGAAATTGAATGTCTGGTTGCCAAGAATACCTTTATTCAGTAATGTTTAGTCCTTTATTGATTTTAGCGAAAGCGCACGAGAAAAAGAAACTAAAGTGCTCCTTACTTTTCGCTTGCTCCGATGGTAACGAATACAGCTCAGACAACCGAGCTGAGACGACCAGCATCGCAGCAGCTCGCGAGCCAGTGTCGACTCATTGCCCTGACCTGTTTGCGCAAAGTGCAAACCTCCCCGGTACCGCTTTTTCGTAATTCTCACTCATTGTCACTTACTTGTCTTGTCTTGTTTCACCGGTCTATTTATTTATTCGTTTCGTTTCACTTATTTACTCGCCTTCTTTCACTTCTTTTATGTATTTTCATATTTATGTATTATATGCTCATCTTATTCCAGTGATTTCACTTACTTACGCGTCCAATTTTATTTTCCATGTATACTTATTTTACTTATTTACGCGTCATATTTCTCTGATTTCACTCATTCACTTATTTACTCTTTTTATTTATTTTATTTTATTCGCGACGTAGGCTCGCGCCAATTGAAATGAACGCTTCCCCAAAAAACTAAACACCAAGGTAGAGGGAAGAGAATGATAGGAAAACGCAGCAGTTGAGAGAAAGAATAAAGAAAATAAATAGCTAAAGAAATAGGACGTATGTTTTTATTTGTTCAATTTATTTAGTTATTTTACGTAGTTACATTTTTTTTAAGACGAATAGTGTCTTAATAACATGGTGTAACGGCGTAGTTTTAAAGACGTGGCCGAGTGGTAAAAGGGAAATTACCGTTACAGGAGTGCTAAATAATAGCACTCCAGAATTGTACTAAGAAGTGGATTTTATTCAGAACAAAAAAGTTACAAGGTGGAAGGGAAATAAGGGGAAGCTGGGGGTGGAACCAGCCAGACTTGGAAGTGTACTCATGACAAGTAACTGTCCAAGACTGGGGACCTAGATCTTAGACAAGTCTGTGTTTTTATAGGGAAGTATTGCAATCTAAGCACTTCCGATCCGGAGCACATGGCATTCCGGGAAAAGACGTAGCGCAATTTGATTTTGCTTACCACTACAACTTGCCCTGTTACAATGGAATAACGTAATCGTATCTTAAAGTTATTAATTTCTTGTTTGTGTGTGTGTCTAGGGAGTGAGAGTGGAGCCAACAGCTCACCAGTGTCAAGACCGAGTGGGCGAGGCGTAAGTATGGAACTGGAAGGAAGCAAAATTGGCCAAGCGGTCGCTGATCATGTGTTGGATTCACACCGTCGCTCCAATCCGCCGTCCAGTGCTTCGGTAGCGTCGTCGGTTCATTCACCTTCCCCGTCCATGTCTACTATGGCCAGTCCAGATACTGGAGAAGCTTTCTTCGGTTCAATGAATCTCTCTCACGCAGCTGAGGTAATTGAATAATTTTTTACAATAATAAAAATATGCATTTCCTGACCCATGACGTTTCTTTAATCGTTAGGATGTGCAAAGAGTGGCTAGTTCTTTGCGTATTACGACGAACGGGGATATGGAAGCGAATGCGTCGGTAAGAAGGCCGCCTTTTCCCCGAAATGGTGTTTTAAACGGTCAGCAGCAGCAACAGACCAATCATGTGGTCCGGACCAATCCACAAATTATTCACATGCTAAATGAAGCTGGTAATTTTCGTTCTGATCTTAAAACCCTTATGAAGAGAAATTTCTACTTCTCTTAATCTCTTTATAAGTTTTCCTTGCCTATTTTCTGTATTTTCTTTCTTTTTTTCCTTTTCTTTTCTTCTATCTTAAAACATTTATTAGGAGAAATCATCACTTTTTCATTTTTCTTTTCTTTCTTTTCCTTTTTTTCCCTTGATTTTTTCTTTATCTACAGTTTTTGTTTACTTTGTTATTTTGTCTAAGTGAGTTCTCGAGCTTCTAATGCTATAATGTGTCTTAAGTACGGTGTTAAATAAAGATTACGTCTCTTAATAGGTTTGCAGACCGACGAAGACATGATGGACGTGTTCGGAGGTTTTATGTTGAACCAAGAATCCGTGTCGGAGCCCAGTTTGGAATCGCAAGCCGCCAACGTGGCGGGGTCAGGCGACGGACACGACGAAGCCGCCATGGCGGTGGTTATGAGTTTGCTCGAAGCGGACGCCGGATTAGGTGGTCCTGTCGACTTTTCAGGATTACCGTGGCCACTGCCCTGAAAATTTAGTCGTTTTTTCTGCCCTGGTGTATGATATTTCAACCTGGTCGGGTTCCTTGTATTTCAGTTCTTTTGTCTAAAGCTCTGGTGTACAATTTTTAGGATTGAAGTGAGGAAAGGAATCCGATAGAGGAATGTTTTATGTAGATTTGCGTTTAAGAATAGAGACGAATTTGTTTATTACAGAGGAGTTAAGGGTCAGTAGGTCGGGGAACTCCGGGGTAATACCCTTTGCCGGGTTCCGTGGGGGCGGGGCGAATAATGTTGCGGGACCAGCATCCTTTGCGCACGGAGGCAATGGGGCGGGTTGAGAAACCGAAATCGGCAGGGGAAGGGTAGAAACCAGGGTACGCTGACACGATATCGGCGGGTCCCACGCAGACATGATAACCGCCATAACTAGGAGCGCTGTCAATAGGGAAAAAATATGTTGGATTTAGAATGATGACGAGTTTGTATCGAGTAATTTTGACAGGCAACTGGCGAAAGCCTACGCCTTACGAAATAAAATAAATTAAGAAAATAACAAATGAATAAAATAAACAAAAATAGATAAAAGTAGAAGAAGAAGAAGAATTGATGGTACTCGTAAAGGGTCCAGCTGTTGCGACCGGTAACGATTAAACTACGGGTTTGGTACAGGTTGAGCTGCACGTTTTCGTTAGTCAGGAAAAGCTCGCCGCCGTTGAACCAATCGCCTTCGTAAATGTTGAGGCCGTCGTCTTGCCAGTTGAATGGAGATCCCGCATAACGAACGGACGATATCTGTTGTGGGCAAAAGGGTTAGAACTAACTTGTTTTCCGTTTCTGATAAGCGCTATTGTTTATAATACGCCTTGTTAGAGATTAAAGTTAAATGTAGTTGAAAAATGAAAAAACGTTGAAAAATATAAATATAAAAAAGTGATTACTGCCTAAGGGGGGAATTACGTGTTAAATGGGTGAGGCGATATCGCAAAAACTTATACATTTTTTCGAAGCAGAAACTTGACAATTAAGTTTTTGAGTCCTGAAGTCTAGTGCATTTGTTGAACCGGATGGAGATAAATAATTAGGGAATTTGTTACGGAGTCAAATTTTAACGTATTGTGAAAAGCAGTCTAGAAAGCTGACATCAAATTGTATAAAAGACAATTTGGAATACATTTTGCCTGAGGGAAAAATGAATAGAACGCTCATTTATGTTTTCGAGGTGTCAGCCGGGGAAATGTAGAACATCTTATAGTACGGTTAAGACGAAATTCGGTTAAGAGGAAATAAAATTCCGGTCCCTTCGATTTCGTCTTAAGCGATTTCCGCTGTATATTAAAATTGCATTAACACAAAGTTAAACATATTGTAATTTTTTATTGTGGATTCGTACTCGTGAATTCGTAATAAATGAAAACGCTTTTATGCCAATATTATCGGAATAGCAATCTTACCAAGTTGTTAAGCTCGTTCGGCAGTGAAGCACAGAAGTTTTCGCCCCAATAAAACGAGGAAGAGCCCGTTAAAGTAGGATTATAGCGCGCATAGTCGTACATGAGCCAGCTATAGAGGAAAGGAAAGGAAACTATGCGAGGAATAGGACCAGTCTATCACCTTCAAATGAGTGTTCCGGATCTTTCAGAAATTCTCTTTTTAAAAATCCATCCACTTAGTCATTGTGCTGAAAAATTCTAATTGGCTTCAGATGTTATAAACTGGTATCACAGTCGAAGGTATCGATTGAAGAGTAACACATCGGTTATATTAGTTTTGGGCTTATTCCAAAATAGGGTTCCCGTTGCGCTGCTAGGGTGAGATGGTCAGAAAAGCCGTCATTGTCCGCGCATTTGTTTCTGCTTGCCACTGTTCTACTTTTACTAGTTTTTTTGTTTCATTGTCTTAAAGTCGCGCTTATTATCATAACAATATCAAAGCCGTTGGTATCCTAGCAAAAACGATATATAACCATGTGTTTGTGTTTAACGCACCCTACCAACTTAACCAGGAAACCTACGTTGGAATAAACGTGCTATGGAAACGAAAATAGGTATTTTAGGATGTAATTCCGTAATTGGTCTAGGATCTCCTTCGAAAGATATTATTTTAAAAAAATATCGAATGATCCATAATGATCTAAGGTCTGCTAAAAATAAAGACCCGGAACGCTATTTAGTAAGCTTACATGCCGCGTTCGACGCAAAAGGACGACGTGATGTCGTTAAAGGCCACACTACGCAAATCGTCGACGTAGTTATCCAAACGTACCCAGGAGCCTAATTGCGAGTCACCGTCGTACAACACTAGGGAATGATCAGATTGACCCCAAACGACCCCAAGCACGGTTACAAGGGTTCCGTAAATGTAAAACAAGGAAGGCATGGTCGTTGTACCTGTCCGGGACTACCTGTGTGTAAATCAACCTCTCAGAAGCTTTTAAGAATACACTTCAACTTGGTCCCCCCCGACGGAGTTACAGTTATATACGCGTGTCTTATCAAGAAGTATGGGAAAGCGATTAGGTCAACACTCTGGGTTCAAAGTTCACTCACCTTTTTGTCACTTGTGCCGAAAGTTCCGGAGGAGATTTCAGGTAGACGGAGACAAACAGATGCTCAGGGTCACACTGTTTCAGTGCAATTATTTCATAAGTTCTTTCAGTGGGCTAGAGTTCAGTAATCTTTTCCGTGCAAAAACAGGCTTCTCAGCCAATGTTGTAATACATGGCAAATCTGACACAATCGAAGGGGATCGCTTTCAGAGTGTGAATCTTGGTCCAATTTAGCGCTGCAAAGGGAGAAGTACGCCAAAGCACTGTGGAATGTGTTCAGCATGGCGTAGCGCGAGCCCTTGAAACTATAATTGCCAGAAAAACGCATGTTGATCCAGGTGCAACTCTAAGACTTACGTCAGACGTTCTTACTGACACGTAGACGAAACTTACGTATGGAGCTGTATTTCGACGAGTGATTACTCTATTATATACAAAAGGACTAGGAAAGTCTATACATCGTTACTCGTCAGAAACATGTGGCTAGCTTAGATCAGTACTAACCTTGAGCTGTCTAAACTGTGTGGTACTCTTAGAAAAAAAAACGAGTCCTGGCCGCACAGCCAACAGCACGCTAATGGCCAACATTAAAATTCCCTATTGCGGTAAAATTCCCTCTTCCCTAGTTTGGCTGTGGGTCGCAGAATGTTCGAAAGCGGATGGCGTAGGACGCCTCTCGCGCAACTGTCGTGGCGTTAGCTGTAGGAGGCTTTGGCTGAAATATTTTTTTACGAGTACTGTACTGCGCTAAGAGGCTGATTTACCTCCATTTAGCAACGAAAGAGCTTGAATTAATTGCTATCTGTGAGAAAAGTAGACCACGAAATTTGAAATATGCGGTTTTTTTTATTCGAAACCATCGGAGGCATAGCCTATTGACGGTTACATTTATTGCAAAGAAAATCGTTGTCAATACATTTTCAATACATCATGTTAGACTTACTTTAAATAATACGATTTGACGTTTACAAAATTTCTGTTGTACGCATAACGAAGAAGAAAGCTTAGATAGGTTTCCAAATCCAATCATCTATAGGAAAGGTAAAGGCGAGGTCCGTAATTTTTTCTGTGTAAATTAATACGTAATTATTTATTAACGGACAATTGTGACTGAAATATGGAAATAAAATTTTTCAAGCGCACAGCTATTATTGGCATATAAAGTATTCTATTAGGTATTTTTCTCATTGTACATGGAGGGATAGTGTGTTAATAAATAGTTTCTTTCGTTCTCTCCGAAAATGAAAATTGAGCGAAAAAAGTTAACTAGGCTAAGCGAATATGCTTCAAAGGTTGATTGTGTAACAACAGAGTCCGTTCTGTTTTGACAAGAATAGCTTAAGTCTATATGTGAGCAAAACATCTGTTCATACATGCCTACAGTGCCAGAATGATGGTACGAATGAAGGAATGACGGAAGAAAATGGGAGCAACACTATTTAGATATCTTACATAGTGTTATTTATACGATGTTAAATAACAAATGCCACCAAATTTGATAAGCCCTCGCTGGTATTGAATAGCAAAATAGATCGTTTCAAACTTGCGGTCGTCTTTTCTACAGTTAGTGAGTGGTTGAAGCTTCTAGCCCTTTACCCAGTTAATGTAGGTATCCCTTGCACATTTTTTATCAGCCTAATACATTTTAGTATTCCTCCCTTTACATGGTTAAAGCTTAGTTACATTTTGAAAAGTCAACCAACGCAATGGATGTCACTGCACTACATAGCTCATATTATTTTTCTTTGATCTTTTCACACCAAAACTCCCATTGGTTTGGTCGTGGATCTAGCAAGCCAAAGAATGCTCACCATCAGACCCTATCTTCGATTTGCCACTACAATTCAATTTCACGTCCCGTTTCGTTTTCTTGATTTAGCTTTGATTTGAATTTGACTGGACATAGAAAATGTCCGGAATGGAATAAACTGACTGTAACCCCTACACCTCCAACCCCCCACAAAATAGTCAACATTATTTGAATTGATTTAAGTATTTAAAATATAAAAGGTGATTTAATTTGTACTAATTCCAGAAAATCTTTTTAATTAACTTTCACTTTCTTTGATATTGCACAGGTCCGATACATGCGCAAATCAATAACAGTTGTTTCAAAAATATTGTTTTAGACAGTAGTACAAGAGTCCCAACTATAATTTAAACATCAGTATGAGTAAACTTGTTGGGAACACATTCCTATCTTGCACATGTAAAACAGGTTCGACTTACGCGGTTTTCCTTCACCCCTTTTTGCGCACCTTACCCGTGTATATCGAGGGCTCACTCTGTACTCGGTACATAGAGACCTCACTTGTCTCCATAACCGTCCTGATTATATTCATCGCCTGAGGTCATGTGCAATATAGACATCAACGAGCCAACAAGAATATGATCCTTTAGTTAACATAAGCTGACTACGGAAAACTTTCAAGATTCTAGGACAAGGCTCTAGAACGCAGCATATGCTACTTTTCTTTGTTGGAGGGACCAGCGCCATTTGGTACCTTGAGTTGTCCATGGCGTTCATTTAAGCTTGTAGTACGCAAAGACCTTCAGATTTTTAGCAACGCAACTCCTAACGAGCATAACGCAACAGAGACTCGTTTCTTTTCAGAAGTTTTCCTCACAAGTCTATAACGAGGCCAAGGCCGAATTGATCCCCGCGGCTCTCTAACTCATCGCGGTGTGTCGCTTTTAACGTGTCCATGGGTTACTGGTCAGCCTTGCCAGTCAACCTGGACTGGTTTCCTTTTTTAAGGCAGCGTTTGTCTTTACCTGCGTCTCTTGGTTTCCCTTTCAGTTCACTTCCTTTTCCCCCATTTTTTGCGAAGCAGCCATTTGTAGTCTCGGAACTAGAACTCCCCCCAAACCGGAACTAAACTTCCCAGGAACAGAAGGGAAAACACGCGTCATCGATGTGTCATTCTCAAAAGTCACATTCCTTGTAAGGAATTGGTAATTTGGTACCAACTTTTTCCAGTATGATCCTATACACAAAGAGAGCACAGGAGTAGTTATAATTGTCCAAGACCGCGTTCCACTGTGTACGCAACAGATGCGAATGAAAAACCATAAAAAATGCCCTGGAGGAAGCATCTAGAGCTTGGCAGCGACTTTCCATTTTTCCACCGAGAGCCAGGAGAGATTTTACGTGATGTTAGCAGTGTCAGGCACAACAGTCTCTCAAAAGTTGCTGAGGGTGTCTTTTGATTCTGTGGCCTTGCCTTTGAGGTGTCTCGAACCGCGCGTTTACCTGGGGAGGTTGGTAACCCGGCACAACAAGGTGCGTGGGTGATTTCCCTGTTGGATTCATTCTGCATTGAGACTCGCGCTCATAAACACGGAAGAAAGTCGTGCCCAGCGCCGTAGTACGCTCCACATTCTGTACCTGGATAGTCCATTTGTGAACAGGGCGCCGTTCAAGTGTTGTAAGCGTTCGAAACTGTAAGTTTGAAAGGTGAACTACGGGGGAAAGGACTTTTCTTTGCGGTTTTCCAAGCCAGTGTGCCACTAGAACGTTGTCAGTGCTAGCAGCGAAGAGAAATCGACCAGAAGAAAGAGAAATTTGTTCGAGTTACCGCTTAGCTTTGAGGTAAGTTGGCAACAGGTTACTCTCTTTCGTGACTCGAGTGCTCGGCTTTGTTCCCCTACAAGTGAAAACGAGTTGTATCAGGGTGAGATTCAACGTGTCCGACCAACTGGATTCTTATTTTCTGCCTTGTTTGTGACGACTTTCTTAGATTGTGAGTTTTGAAACTAACTTTCCTCTTCATTCCACATTAGGACATAGGATTTGAATTAAGTTGTTTGCACAAAGGAAAGTGTGATTACAAAGCTAAGACTACAGACTCTGGAGATCGAAGATTGAGTCGAAATATTTGCGAGTATTAAACGGTTCAGGCGTTCTTTGAAGCTAATTTTTTAGTTAGTTCCGCTTTGGAACAAACGAATTGTATTCATTCGAGTTCAGCAGTTTATAAACATTACACTTTTTCATGCAATTTTCAGCTCTGTCCGCGTTAAAACCTACGAATTGACCTTACCTGAAATTAAGATGTTTGCACAAATGAAACTAAGAATCCCCTCTTAAGTCTAGGGTTTAAGCTTTAATTTGAATATTTTGTTTGAAAACGAAAGTTTTAGTTCTAGTAGCTGCTAATATTATACGAATTTATGCAACTTTTGTTGCTCTTTCTGCTTTGAATGAACAAATTGAATGTGTGCGACATTAAGGTGTTTGCCAAAACTAAACTCAGCACTTCTAACGAAAACAATCTAAACTTTAAATTTCGATTTGCGTATCTAGGAATACTAAACGATTTAGACGTTACTCTTAAGCTAATTTCTCAGTCTTTCCTCCCTGAGAGAAAAGAATGAAATAATTCAAAATTAAACAGTTCATAAAAAGTAAACTGTGCAGTCCTAAACAACCAAATACGAATAAGTCTAAAGATGTAAGCTTTAATTTGAGTATTAGCGAATAGTGAACGATTTAGGCTAACTTTTCAGTTACTTGCACATTCTAGTCTACTGTGAGTCAGACTTGAATTGTTCTTACCGACTAAGTTACTTACACAAAGAACGGGAATTTAAAACTTGAATTGAAATATATGTAAATAATACGCGAATTAACTTGACTTTGCTTGTGTAAATGAACTTGAAGCAAAATTCGTTAGACTTTGCTAGGATTAAGTTGTAAACGTTTAAGTATGAACAAGGTTTCATCAATTTTTAGGATCTTAGTCAGTTGGTTGTGAATATAAAAAAGTTCTGGATGATGACGTCACAGGCTTTTCTACCTGAACACGTGTACAAAGTAGCCTCATTTAGATGCACGGAAAGCCCAGGTGTCAGCCCGTTGAATGTGTTTGGCAATGCGGAAAAAGAACCTTGAGAATTGAAATCGAGTTTCCGTCCGGTTACCGACTCACCTTGCTCCGGTTCTCTACATTTTAATGGCTGTTCCTTAGCAAAACAATTAATTTTATGGACGTTGCAGCGATAAGAATGTTGAGCGTTAACCTTCAATGGGTCATCCATTTTTTAGCCAGGACACTTATTCGTGATTCATGATGTTGGCCCTTTGTAAACGCCAACCTTGTTTTCTTCCATTTTCCCCGAAATGGTTCAGGAACAGCGTTCTTTGAAAAAGCGAAACTTGTCAGTTGAAGGTCAATGTTTTCTTTTCCCTACTCGAATGTTCTACTATAATGAAATTGGGACCTTAACAAGAATTTTACTGTTAATTCATACGTTGCTTTCCAGACAGAGAGAAAACTTCACTGCCCGGGAATGAAAATGGGTTTATCTGAAATGTCCAGTTGCGGCAAATGCATCAAATATCTCTTATTCGTTTCCAATTTCTTCACTTTCGTAAGTGACTTTCCTTCTTTAATTAAATATTTTCCGGAAAGAATTCTATTTAATTTTTGCTTTGCTGGTAGTTTGGGGGCCTGGTAGTACTGGCGATCGGGGCCTGGTCATTGACCAATCACGCGTATTTACAAGAACTACTCGGATACAGTCTGTATTCATCATCATCATGGATTTTGGTCGCCACCGGCATTGTTGTCACGCTAATGTCCTTCTTGGGCTGCATTGGAGCTCTCAAGGAAATTAAGTGCATGCTTTTGATGTACTTCATCCTGCTCTTTGGAATCTTCGTTACCATGTTTGTAGGCGGTATCTTGGGCTTCGTGTTCCAAGATAAAGTCACCGACAAGCTCCGCATGAGGATGTTCACAACGGTCAAGGAATACGGCAGCAACAGCGCCACCACGGAAGCGTGGGACGCAGTACAAAAGACTGTAACCATTCTGAAACATTTTCTCGCGCTTTTCATTAATTTATTATTTATCTGTACGTAGCTGGGCTGTTGTGGCGTAGAAGGTCCGGAGGCATACAAAGTTTGGAGACAGGAAAGCGCATTCATTCAACGGAACAACGACACAGTACCTGCAAGTTGCTGCCGGCCTGGTCCAGCTGGCACTGTAAGCATTTACCGAATCAGCCTTGAATTTGATACTTACGTGCTTCATATCTTCTCATTTAGTTCCTGGACTGCAAGAAGCAGCCTACCAATGGAACAGCGTACCTCAAGGGCTGTTTAAACCAAGCAGTCGTGGCATTCCAGAGTCAAGCAGTTATAATTGGCGGGGTCGGCGTGGGCATAGCCTTCATTATGGTAAAAACTGCAAAATTAACCGTGTACTCTCCTAATTCCCTTTTCTTTATCGCAGTTGTTGGGAATGATTTTATCCATGGCCTTATTTAAAGCGATCATCTAAGTAGCGTAAAGAATTTCGATTTTATAATGCGGATAATTATTGACTACTCAAGAAATTGAACTATTTTTGTTTAAAATATGGGAAAAGGGACAAATTCGGCCTTCTATCCTATTCAGTTGTGTCCACACTCACGGGCCTTCTCCGTATGTTTTAATGCCATTCGACCCGAGCTTTGGAGTGGATTTTTTTTTTCTTACTTGGGAGCTGAATGCGTTTTCAAGCGTTTGGGAAGTTTTGTTCGTATCTATGGGGGACTGGGTCCTCACTAGTCGTTTGCTGAGGATCTTGTAAAACTAAATGCTCTTTTTACAGTGTCGTGTGTCATTCAGTTGTTTTGCAACAAACGTAATTTCTGCATTCTTATCATAATCTTGCCGAGTTTTTCCTAAGTTTGTACGAAAATACCACACTAGTAGTCTGGAGACTATAACTGTTTCTACAACTAAAGCTCCTAGAACAGACTTTTACTTTCGTGTGTGCGTAACACTGCTATTAAAAGAAAATCAAGAATCGTAAGAAATTAAGAATTGACAAAATAATAGAAATCATTGAAAGCGATTAAGTTTAAGCCGAAACTTACTGAAAAAAGACAAGAAGCCAAATTTTAAGGCCCCAGACCTAAGAGAAAATCGTTGTATTTTTCTTTACGCTAAGTTACCCATGCCAATTTTCCTTCTCACGTCATACTCTAAACCAGAAAACAATTGATGAATATGCAAAGTGCTCCGCGATGCGTGCAAACGTGACTCGTGTACGAAATGGAACAAAATATTTTGGGGGGGGGCATAGCAAATAAAGCTGAAATGTATTTGAAACGTCTGGACAGGAAAGTTTTCCTCTTCATAATAGGTGCGCATGTTTCCCTTCGGTTTCCTCCAAGAAAAGTACGCTGAAAACATCGTCGAAAAATTCAGGATAATAATCGCACGCTCGCTTACAGTCAGGCGCCCAGTTTATTTCCAACAATTTCGGCTGAATTTGCTGATCTACAAAAAATATGAAATGATTAAATATTTTTGCATTACTATCAATATATTGACTTTCTTTTATTTTTATAACTTTTTTCTTTACTTTTTTCTTTAATACTAATGTTTAATTATTTTATTAATGAGATATTCGATTACTTTCGGTCCATTCCAACATAAGATCCGCGGCATACATGGCCCTAGACTGAGGATTGTGGCCAATGCCGGCAGGAGGCGGGGCTCCAACGGCTCCTTCGAAGATTCCTTTGAGCATTTCAAAGATTTTGGGCTCGACCTCCGTTTTCCAAGGAAAATTAGGGTATTGATGGTCAAACTGTGCGATAAAGTCGTGACAAAACATCTGCGAGACATACAATTTAGTCCCATGAGTGATTTTTTAAGAATTAAAACACATTACTTGGTGTAGAGTAGTGTTTTCTGCATAGTTCATGACCGTAAAATGTCGCTCGTATTCCTCAAAATGGTCCAGCTCGAAGGGTTTGTTAGCGAAACGAAGCCAGAAACGTTGGTAGGCGTAGACTTCCAAAGGCTTGACACTTTTCAGGAGCAAAATGTATCGAATATCGAATTTTACGCGACCGATGTCTGGACGTTCGAAAAGCACCGGCCGCGTGATGTATTTTTGAACGATCTTAGGCCCTGTAGTGGGTAGGCGCAGCAGGAAATCTCGATTATTTGAAATATGGGTGTCCAAACTACGCGCCAAATTCCACGGTTTGACAATCCAGTAATTGTCCAGTCCCCTAAGAAAGCAATTGCTTCAATTAAGTACGATCAAGTGACACGACAGTAACTCTCAGTCTAGAATATGCCCTAGCTGTCTATATATTCTTGATTTATTTTATTCCTTAATCTATTATTTGTACTTATTTTCTTATATTCGCTGACTATTACTTTTCGTCCCGCGCTTGGAAGTAAGTGATGAACTGCGGCAACTCTGTTTTCATGTTGAAAGTAGTAGGAAGCCAAGACGGGCGGGATTCAAGAGTTTCGGGGTCAATATATTCTCCACGTGCTTTCCGCCGGCCCATCAAGCAGAGCAAATCTTTGACTGTCAAAACATGCTCGCACGGAAACTGATTGACGCGCTTCTGAGGCGATTCTTCACTCAATTGTCTAAACAAGATAAATAAGTGAATATCCTAAAGAATAATGTATATAATGAAATGAAATAAGTGAATAAAATCTACAAGGAAAATAGAATAAGAATAATTAAGGAATTCAAATAATAAATTGAGCTATTAGTTGCAACGGTAAACAAAAGAGGGGACATTAAATTACTTGAAGTGTTTATAATGTTTGGAGTACCACAAGATGTCCGCTTTTTCATCTGAATCAACAATCTCAAATCGCGGGTTTTTCAGAAATTCGCGAATAAACTTGTACTCAACATAGACTCTGACTGGTCGGTCTGCAGGTAACCCAGGGAATTCTTTATCCAAGCTGGGCAAGGTTTCATTCTGTCGACTCGACTAAACAAGACAATAAATTGAGAGTAGACACATTCAAAATTCACGACATGTGACTTGAAGCGTTTTTAGACGTGTATACCATAAAATAGTCCACAGTAGGCTCGATGACTTGGAAAGAGACATCTAAGGCGGCTGGTTTCCAAGGAAGCAGCAAAGCTTGTCTGGTGAGGTCATCGTAAGGCCCTTCTACGTAATTCCGCGTTACTAGGTCTCCCTCGTCAAGGTCTTCGACCGGGAAAAGCAAGGAATACGCTGCTTGCTCCGGCAAATAATAGAAGGGGACCAGTCGGAAATTTGGCGAGTCAGAATGCGGAATTTTAGAACCGAATTCGTCCAAAATGTACCAAACCGGCACTTTCTCCTCTGCTTCCAGGCCAGGGCTTCCTATATTACGAAAATCCCATTAATATATAATTTGCCTTTCTAAAAACCATAGACATTGCTTAACTTACCAATGCTGTAAGTTTGAGTGTACTTCCACATGACATCCAGTACGCTAGAAAGCATTTGTTCTCGATTCGCGCTGCTGGAATCGATGTCCATAAGCGCAGCCATTCGTTCCAGTAACCCAGGAATCGTTCGCAACTGGGTTTTTGCTTGTTCCGGACGGAAAGTCCACGCGTGGTCTATTAGGAAGATGCTATACCAGAAATAGACGATTAAATTCAATACGGAAAGGGATATCGGAGAACCTGGTTGAGTCCGATTTGGAGATTCCCTCGGGGTGGGTGACAACAACAGCCCATAATGGATCTTCTGGTTTCTTTTCTTCTTCTTCATAGGCGACCTGGGCTATACCAAAGTAACTTCCAGCATCCAGTACCTAAAGCAGAAGATCTGTTATAAATATTCTAGAGATATAATTAATTACTGTATTACGGTATCATGGAGTTTCTTGCATAATGTTTCCCAGAGATATGAGGGCACACCGGAGGTTTCGAGCTGAGCGCTGTGAAATAAAAGAAATTCCTCATATTCTGGTGAAGAGATTAAGTTATTTTGAATGCTCATTTTGCTTCGGAGGTCCGTCAGAAGGCAACAAAAACCACGTGTGTGTCTATTTTCAATCCCGCTTTCGCAGAAAAGGCACCAATAGTAGCTACGGGAGATCCTAGAGCTTGAACTTCAAGCTGCGAGATGAAATCGGAGAAGAGCTGGATCATGGCAGCGATGTCACACCAGGCCAACTTTTTACAGCTTTCACTAATGGCGATTTCCATTGGCAACACTGGTGCGCGCTGCATTTTTGAAACACAGCGATACAGTGTGCTTCAAAAACTTCAGTTTATCAAACACACTATATAGGTGTGTTTCAAATATTCAGTGCGCACCAGTTTTGCCAATGGAAATCGCCATTAGCTAGTTTTAGAAACTATGCTAGTAACGTGTTTTAACTCAGCTTTTTACCACCTTCCGATTTACATCAATTTGTATTTTTTATTTACTTCAATCCAACAATGAAGAAATGACTATACTGACGCTCGAAACCTTGCAGCAAAACATTTCTACTTAAGAACAGACGCAAGACAACGAAAAACGAAAAGAGACATTTCATAAGCAATCGAATGGAATTATACTGAACCTGGAAGTCTTTCAAAAGCAACACGCGAGAGAATAACCGCACTACCCAGGAAGACCGTGATCCATGATCAAGCTTCACACTAAAAATAACGAAGAAATCAAAAGCGAGCTAAAATGTGGCTTGGGGCTTGTCCGTCTTGACGGACGTGCCAATGTCAAGTTACACCTCATGCCCTCTATAAAAATTGCTTTATCCAAATCCCCGAAAAATTTATAGTACAGTACCTATCGGGGCCTCCATAGTACAACGCTTATGAGAAAACGTACTTACAGTACCAAAACCCTCAGTGAAGGTGACACTCGAAACTGAACTGGAACGACAATGAAAGCGAGGTCCGAATATCGTATTCGTGTTCGCTACGAATTTACCTACGAATAAATCTTCCAGCGTCTCATGCCGTCATTTACGACGCTTGCTTTGTCCCATTCCCTTTCTTAACTAAACTTCGTTCGTAGGTATCTGTCGAAGACAACCCCATTTAACATAGGAGCGTGTAGTGCGCAAAAAGTGGGTCGCACGCTCAAATGATAACACTTATCACGAAAAATTGGTTCACGAGTCGGGTGGGTCATACTTGACTTAATAAATGATGAGGCGTGAACACGGTATGAATAGTCTTGTAACCTTTTGCACCTTAACGCCTTCCTAAGGCCAACATCTGCACGAGTCGCAGCCTCTTGCCTCTCAATCATCATGAAAATCAAGTATCTCTTAAGAAGACACAAAAATAGTAATAACGAGAATGCTAATTTGCAGGTCATGGACACGAGGGCATTTTCCTCCCTCGATATTTTAGCCTGAAAATCACGCCAGTGAAAAAGAAAGTGAAACTCTGCTTTTTTTCTACCAGGATCCCCCCAATCTCGTAAAAACGTCCTTGTCTTGCGAAATTCGTGCTACTCCAACCAACACACGCACCAAAAAAATCCACGCCCTTATTTTCCCAAGCTCTATATGAACTCGCGTGGAAGACATCCAACTCTGTTTATTCGCAATGAAGACATCAATCGTGCTAGAGGTAAAGTAACACGTTTTCTCCAAAAATGCGTTAATCCTTTTGCTATCTACAGGTTATTCTCATCTTACCGTGTTTGCTTGCTTACGACTACGACTACCATGACGATGTAAGTTTTCCAATACAAGAAATGAACAAATATAACTTTTTGACCCATATTTCATGTAGGATCCCAAGTATACGTTCCATTACGCGGTGGAATCCCCTTACACCGGTGACATGAAGTCACAAACAGAGACACGCTCTGGTGATGTGGTCCGCGGGCAGTACAGTTTCATGGAAGCAGATGGTTCTTTACGCACTGTTTCGTATGTGGCTGATGATATTCATGGTTTTCGTGCTGTGGTCGAAAACACGCCGATAGAACAGCCGAAACCCGTGACGCGTCCTCCAATTCCGTACAATCCGCCACGCCGACCCTTGAAAGCTTACGAAAATCACGAAATTGACGAATTCGAAGCTCACGTGCCACGCCGACCCTTGAAAGCTTACGAAGATTACGAAATTGACGAATTCGAAACCCACGTGCCACGCGGACGGATGAAATCACCGCCCAAACCTAATATTGTTCCCGAATTGGGTAAGAGCACAGTTAAGTCTGAAAAGCAGAACCATTTTCCAAAATCGGACGAAGACTGGCACGCAATTCCGGACATGTTTGAAGACGACGCCGGAAACGGTGAAGTAATTGTGCCTCTGTACGTCCCACGGCGATTCATATAAGCTTCAATACAATTATGCCAGAGCGTTTAATTGTTGGCTTCCGCGTTCAGCCTTCACTTGCTTTTACCTGTTCTGCATGACTGACGCCTTCAAGCTAGGAAGTCCTTATAGGTACGGGTTGGCACTCTTTCTCCCAATTGGCTAATGTAGCTCAGATGAAAAGGGATCTCGGTCGCCTCCTTTGCTCTCTTTCTCCGGCTACCCATAAATGAGCCTGTCTCAAATCTCTCGACTATCATTACTGTTCACTCAGGGAGCTAGCATCATTCGATCATGAAGCTGATAGTTGTTCTCCTTAATCTCATGGTAAGCAATAAAGCGATCTAACCGTACGCATACAGACTTTACAGGTCGCAGAACTCAGGGGGAACCATGGCAACGTGAACTGAACCGCCGAGTTTGCAAATCCAACCAAACTACAATATTGGACATCGAAAACGGCCCTATGCTAACGCCACGGTACCTTGCGTGAATGTTGTGCCCCACTATTCTTTCGCCGATAATCCGTGACCCATAAGCGTAATTTTACTGTTGCCTAGTGCCATTTTGTTAGCACAAGACACTTTGCTTGAGTCGTATTCTCAGCGGACGGAATTGGGCAATAACGAATGTCTCCTTAGTCGTTTTGCTTACGTTTCTAGCGATCTTATTTTGTCGAGTATTCCGTTCATCACGTTAAGTAATAAAACCTTTTTTTCATCTTATAGATTGTGGTAGTTTGGTGTCGTAATTTGATCCGGTACGACTATGCTCCGGCTGAACAAGTAGCTCACTATGCTTTACAATACGAGCGGGATTTGCGACCAGTTTGGAAAGCTGCACAATTACAAGGGGCTGAACGTAGCGAAGGATACAGCGAAGAATGGTTTTCCGTTCCTTCAGTAATGCAAGACTCAGTAAGCTTGTTATTCAACTTTGTTGGCTAAAAAACTAACGTGTTACGCATTAATGCTGTTCCGCTTTTCTAGGATTCGAACGTAGAAGTTCCGCAGGAGCAAAAGCCCGGTGATAGTGAGTTTGCCTTCGACCAGAGCAACCTTTTTGAACGCTTACTCGCTCTCTTCCGCGAACCGTGACAAATTGTATTGTGAACCAAGCGAGAAGTCTGCTTAACGGGTAGAAATTTTCTAGGTAATGTGAACAAACGAGCTTTTCGAGTGAAGCGTTGAGTCCCATAGTGTGCAGACTTTCACTTCTGTTGTTCTTGGGTGACAAAAAGCCAGACGGCTTTTTACTTGCCCGGTTGTAATGCTTAAACATTTCCAACCTCAATCTTACAGCTTGAGACGAGAATACAGTTACGTTATTTTCTCTACGCCGTTTTGGGGTTATGTCAAGGATGCACGTTTGTTTGAACAACCCCGATTTGCTCTAATGTAAGGACCTCGCTACTATCCCGTGAAGTATTGGACGAAAGATAAATGTTTCATTATCTATGCATAACGTTGCGAGTCACGTATTGAAAGTATTCCTAAAAAGGATAAAAAATAAATAAACTATAATGAGAAAAAAAACATGTTCGTGAATTGTTGGTTAGAATATTTGAAAACCCCGCTGTGTCGCCGCCTTGAGAGCTTTGCAAGAAACTCAGATAAATAAATAAAACCACGCGTTTCTATGCTTATCAAATCACCTCTCCGATACTGGGAAAAGAAGGTAAATAAATAAAAAAAGGGCACGATTTCTTATACATGGCTCAATAATTATTTATTAATGTAGCATAAATTATATAATTTCAGGTTTTAACGCGTGTCAAATGTCATGGCAAATATTACGTTGAGAAGTTCCATATGGCTCCTCAAAGCGGAGCAATATGGTGGGGACCCTGTGGAGGATTCTTACGTAAAATCTCTCTTGCAGCATGGTTATACTGCTGAGCTATTCCCAGTGCTTTCGTTTACCTTTACGAATCAAAGCAGTATCAGCGAAATGCTCCGTAATCCAGACTCTTACGCAGGTAACTTCGACTTACTTCGTTTTCACTTTATAAAGTTCCACTTGTAGGCATTGTTTTTACGAGTCCGCGATCAGTAGAGGCTGTTTATCTAGCAACGGAAGGACTGCCGTTAAATGAATCGTGGCGGAAGAAAAGTTCTTACTGCGTAGGCGTCAAAACGTTCGAGACGGCCCAAAACTTACTCGGCATAACTTGCGCGGGAGCTGAGTGTGGGAATGCGGAAAACCTCGCAACCTTAATTAAAAAAGGTTAGCTTTTTATCGTATATTACATGGACGTGAGTGACTTTCTAGCAATTTGGAATTCATGAATTAAAATATTTAGAAATTCGGTAAACTACAAATTTGGTTTTCGAATAGAAGCGGAAGCTGGTGGTTTACCCTACCTTTTCCCTTGCAGCTCCATTCGTCGAGATGTCTTACCCACAGTGTTATCAGAAAGCCACATAGAGCTAGTCGCTATTCAAGCTTATAATACTATACCGCATCCAGATCTGGAAAATCTGATTACCGAAGCTCAGGCTAGGAATGTAAGAAATCTAGTCCTTGATTTCCTGTATCTAATTTCGTGCTTTTTCGTTCTGTATTCGTGCGATGAAACCCTAGAAATGGCCCGAATTCCTGGTGTTCTTCAGTCCTTCAGGCCTCCAGTACGCGAAGCCTGTACTCGATAAACTTAATTGCCCTTGGAGCGACCTAAAGGTGGTTAAAATGACAATAAGCGAAATCAATTATGGAACAAAGATTGTAGACATAACGCATTATTTCACAGGTGATAAGTTTGGGGCCTGCAACTAGTTCTGCCTTACATAAGGCGAATCTCCAAGTCAGTGCCGAATGTGCGAAACCTTGTCCTGAAGCTTTACTGGGAAGTTTGCTATGTTAAACGCTTGAAGCCAGTTTTCTATCTGCCAAAGATTTTTATAACTGTTACTGGGTGAAAATAGAGTTTAGGTATGCAGCGCATTACGTTTTTCTTCTTTTGTCGTTTAATGGAAAGCTTCCAAGACCATCCCAAGTGCAAGACTTTTCTTTTCTTTTCCTTTCAGCTATTTCGCAGCAATTAATGCATTCCTGGCATTTTTTTAAATATTCGTGCCAGTAATGTATTAATTGCATAATACTGTACAGTAGCACGGTGCACTTTTTGACTTGAAGTTCATTTTGAGTGTTCTACGTTTGAGGGTCCGAATTTCAGTACATTTGTAGTAAAAAGGTTTAAGTTTCGCAGTCTTTCGAAGTTTTCGCGTCTATTGTAGCGATTGTGTATTGCTAACACGTAGAATTGATGGTGGAATCATCTGCAGTATCAAAATAAGGCTTGATGCCAGTGTTTTCACAAACAATTCGTGTAAAAGGCTGTTTTCTCCGTATTTTCGGAATCGCATATTTTCACAACATCGCCATTTGTTTTGTTTCTTTGAAATATTTTTGTTTTGCGTTTATAATTTTATCGTGTGTAAGTTTCAGTTACATAATATTAATTCACTATAAAGTTTATAATTTTTTCAATTCGTCTAATGAACATATTTGCACAATTTTCGTTATGGTAATACTCCGCAGTGCGTCATTCCCAACCTGCATGTTCAGGTTGAACTGTTTATATAACTTGTCACTCGCGGCGCTAGGTGTAGAAGCAAGCTATGATTGCACAATTGCAAGTGTCTTCTCACTTCCCGCTTATCGTCGATCAAAACAGAAAGATGGCCGCTTAAGGCAAAGTGTTCACAACAAGACGTCATTCTTGGAAAGCGTGTTGCTTGACTACGTAGTGCATAATAATCCAAGTGTTGATTGAGTGACAAGCTATTTTCAAGCAATTGGACTTGGTTAGGTGACAAAGCCACGTGGTTTACTAATTCCCCGAGGCATTGTAACGCTTCCAAATCTCACCTGATTGTTGCTCCCTATTTTTCTGCTTACATTTTTCCTTGGGAGTTGCGGTAGACTATGAAGAGGAGAAATGTTGATTGTGGGAAGCTACGGCGGCCCCTCAAACGGAGTAAACTAACCGAAGGACTCTACGGAAGGTATTTCCAACGAATCTAAACCTACATTCACCTCTAATTCCCTCCGTATTCCGTACTTTACTCTAGCACTTTCCTGTACATCAAGTTTCTGTCATTCTGGGCCCTTGTGTTGTTGGCCGATTTCCTCCTCGAGTTTCGGTTCGAGTTTTTGTGGCCGTTTTGGCTCCTCCTGCGCTCTGTGTACGATTCATTCAAGTACCAGGGCTTTGTAAGTTTTTCCCTTGAAACTTCTTTCCCGCCTTTCAAACTAATACGTGTTTGTCCCCCCCACTGATAGGCATTCTCGGTATTTTTCGTGTGTGTTGCGCTCACATCGGACATGATCTGTTTCCTGTTCATTCCCATCCATTGGCTCTTTTTCGCAGCCAGCACTTACGTCTGGGTCCAGTACGTGTGGCACACGGACCGGGGAGTGTGTCTCCCGACCGTGTGCTTGTGGCTGCTGTTCATCTACATAGAAGCCTCCGTAAGACTGAAGGACCTGAAGCACTTGCCAGCCCATTTGGATCTCTGTCGGCCCTTCGCTGCTCATTGGTAACCTCCCAAATGTCTTTCACCCCCCACGACTGGTTTGTGTTGGGTTTGTTCCAGTATTGGGTATCCCGTGGTAACGCTGGGCTTCGGCATCAAGAGTTACGTTGGCTATCGCATCCGACAGCGAAGGCAACGCGAAGTTGCCAAAGAGAACGAGTTCTATACACAGTTATTATTAGAAGCGTTGCCGCCCGAGCAACAGCAACTCTACCTTCAGCAGCAACAGCAGCTGCCCACTAGTCCAGAGAAGACGCGAGGTAGTATTGTAGCCGCAGCTTTCTAGGCAACGAAAAGAAACAAACCATTGAACAGTCTGGTAGCTGGGTGACATGATTGACCGCGAATTTAATGGGAGTTGCTTTGCAGGGTGGAGTAAAGAGGAAGAGAACTCAACCAGTTCACCCAACGCCAATGTGTCCCTCACATGGAACTCGTCGAGTTCGACACCCAACTCAATTTCCAGTTCAGCATCCTCAACCGCGCCCTCGCCCACAGCTTTGGTGATGGCACCCAGACCAGCCAGTCCTGTTCCAGTTCAAGGGCCCGCCAAATTGCCGGCTCCCAGTTGGAGCAGCAAAAAAGCCAGCGCTGGCGACAAAGAGAAGGAACTCCGTACTAGCAGCGAGAAGGCTGAGAAAGCGGATAAAGTAGCCAAACTCAGCAACGGTGCTGTGAAAGATATAGACTTCTATGACCACAAAGGGTAAAAGAACACATTCCCGGTTTGTCTAAATTTTGCCTTGAGTCAAATAACTTACTTGCACTAAGAATGGCGTACTTTATAGAGTATAATATATTATATCAACCAAATAAGCGAAATGAAGTTAATGTCTTCTGCTTTCCTGAATCTAGAATACCTTATATCTTTGAAGGTGTAATTTTATTTATTTATTCTGTTTTTTTATTAACTAATGGCTTTTTAAGTCAGTTATTTGATTTAATTATTTGAAAAAGAGAATTCGTTTTCGAAACCTACTAATTAATTTTTTTCAGTCACTATTTCTTTTATTGTTTGATTTTCTTTGTTTCTACTTTGTTATTTGATATTCATTCGTTTATTTTATCTTGAGTTTTGTTTGTTTCATTACGTGATTTTTTCAGCCATTTTTTTACTATTGGATTTTTCTTTGTTTTTAATATTCTTTGTCTTTTTCTATATTTGACTTTTCTTTAGTTATTGGAGTTCTTATTTCCTTTCTTTAATATTTGATTTTTATTGGTTCACGCAGGTCTGTGAATGACTACCACGAAGGAAGCGAGTCAGACAAGACGTACAAGCAACAGTTGAACGGGCCCAGCAATCATACGCCTGTGAGAGCTTCGGTTGTAGTGAAAGAAACGCCTGTGGTGGCGAACGGAAAAGAGAAAAAGGCGAAACTGAATAACCAGCAGAGCAACGTCAACAGTGCCAATAATAATAACGTCAAAGACGAACATTGCTTGAGGTATTAAGAACGGGTCTAGCGTGTTCGTGATCTTCTATAGTTGTTTAGTGTCATTTGTTTTTTTTCTTTGTTGATAAAAACTGAACTGTTTTTTCTTCTTTTTTTTCTGTGGTGGAACAGGTTAGAATGTGATATTAAGAGACTCAAAGCGGATCTCCAGTCGTCCCGAGCTGCGGAACAGGATTTAAGGGCTCAAGTTCAACAACTAAACGCGAACGAACGGTCGGTGCGGTCAGAGTTGTCTCAGTCGCTACAAGACAATGATAACCTACAAGCGAAGTAAGAAAGAAGGAAATGTGGCGAAAAGAAGACATATATATATCAAGAAAAAGTTCGTGCAGCTTTAATTTCCGGGATTTGTTCGCTGTAGGTTACACAATTTGGTATCGGCCAGGCAGACCGACAAGCAGACAATGGCTTCCCTGGAGAAAAAACTGTCAGAAGAGCGCAAGGCGCGGGCGAACGCCGAAGCCTTGCTCGCGGCCGAGAGAAGAACCAAGAAGACGGAAGTAACACCACCCCAACCTGTCGCCCCTCCCAGAAACGAGTGCGGCGAAGCTTGCAAGAACCGTAAGCGCGAATTGGAAGCTGAGGTGAAACAACTGAGGCGCGAAGTCAAGCTGAGCGAAGAACGAGCTCGCCAAGTAGAACAGGAAGCACAGGTAATCGTTGGTCTATATGCTTTTATGATTATTGGTTTAATTTCTTTATGTGCGTAACAAGCGTTTTAGTTTTTACAATAGTTATTCCCTTTTCTTTACCTTTTCGATGTTATAATTGAATTGTTTCCGATTCGTCTCTCAATAAGCGTTATTTTCCAATTGCGATTTATTTTTTTATCATGTTTAATATTTAATTTATATTATGTAATTTGTTATGGTTAAAGTATCTATTTTGAATTTATTACTACAAAATAGAGTACTACATGAAGTATTTGGCAGTTAGAAATATTAAGTGTTATTCAATTCACCCGTAATTTTTAAAAAAATTATTTTTCTCTTTATTTTTTTTTATAGCCAGAATGTTAATTCACGCTTATTTTCTGTTTTGCAGAGCTTACGCGCGTTGCAAGCTAGTACTGCCCGTAGCGCCGCGAACCAAGCCAACGTAGCGTCAGCGGAAACGGAAATGTTCCTAACCGCATTGAGTAATCTCCAAGATAAGAACGCGCATCTTCAAACATCTCTGAATGCGGAGACGAGACTGAAATTAGACTTGTTTTCTGCCTTGGGTGAAGCGCGGAGTCAATTAGAACTACGCGAGAGTAAGCTTTCATCTCATTTTAAATGTTTATGTTATTTTTAAACATATCTCCGTGAGTCGCTTCTTTACTAGCAATATTTTTGTTATTTTATAATGATAGTTTTTTATTTATTTCATATTCTTTCTTATTTCTCGTTTTTTCATTGTTATATTTTTTCCCCGAGAACCGAAGTAAGCTTATTTGTTCCTTTTTTTATTGTATCAATATTTCTTTGCGTTGTGATTTGTTTATAACACGTATTTTATATTGTGGTTGATAGCTATTCTGCTGGCACGGGAGCGCGAAATTGTGGAATTGAAATCCAAAGTAGCGGAGGTCTTGGCGGTGATGCCCACAACCCCATCGCACATCCAAAACAACGGCGCACTCGATCTGCGTTTAGACGTTGGCCTCAGACTCTCGGATCTGGCTGATTTGGCAGACTTTGGACTCAATGCCATGCCACAGTTAACGGACCTGGATATTACCGGCAGGCCGTACACTTCCAAGTTACTTCTGCCTACCTCGTTGGGTTTGACACATGCGCATCTGGCCAACTCGGCACGCAACGGCAACGTCATGACGCCAGATCACGACCTCAAAGGCTCCAATCTCGACCCCAATGCGACCGCTTACACGCCCAAGACCTTAGGCAATGGAGACTCGAACTAGAAAACGTGAACTCAAGGCATCCAGGACATCCTGAACTTGAAAACTTTGATTTCTTTCGAAGATTTTGGCCAAATTTTGAACGTTGTCCAATTTAGAAAGCTCGGTACCAGGAATACTAAAGCACATTGATAGAAGAAGTTACATAATTTTCCAGAAGCGTTGTTATACTGAGGCCGATCGCTTATATGAAAACTTCGTTCAAAAATTGGGGAAAAGAGTTCAGAGTGGACAAGTTTGGGGTTTGGCCTGGAAAAAGCAACTTTGACCGTTTCTTGGTTTTGTGATGAATGTTTACTTTGTCTTGAAAGTAACGCGAATCCTCAACGTACTTAAAAATTTCAAAAAAAGGAAAAATATCATTTAAAGATTTTAACTAATTGGCTAATGCAAGTAATCCGTTTTTTTGTGTCTAAAAAAGTTTATTTTTCTCCACGGTGGGAATTAACTTAGATCTGATCCCTCCTTTTGAAGAATTAAAAGCAGAATCAAACATCACGTAAAAAAGGGATGGGACAAAAAAAACATCTGCTAATGTAATACTGGTGACCTGTGAAAATTTTGATTGTATTTTCTGTTTTTTGTTTCAAGTTGTTTTCTGTTAAAAAGTCTTTCTTTCACCTCCGCTGTTCTCCGGACCTGCGAATTTTGTCAAGAACTTGAACGAAGAGAAACAAAGCGAGAAACAGCAGCACTGTTACAAGGCACAAACTTAAACAAGCGAACTCACTTTGAACGTAAAAAAAAAAGAATTCGAGAAAGACCACCGAAGACCAACTTTGACTAGCTTGTTGGCGCTCTCTATAACTTTTGTCGTGGAAGAAGGAAACTATAACTCGAGCGTAGATAAAAGGATCTCGGAAGCAGACAGAAAAAAGTACACATCCCCAAAATCGTGGCCCTTTTTGGTTGAAGAACATCCCGGAAAGAAACAACACGTATGCTTGTGAACTTAGATAAGGCCTCGACTTATTTCAATAAACTTCCGTGAAGTCAATTGTATTGCTGAAAAGACAAAAAAAGCCTCGAGATAAGATAACCGTGCCTAAAACCCTGTGTAATTAACAAAGAACATTCCAAAACTGGCTTGCCAGAGCTCAACAGGTATAGAAACTCTAGCTAGCTGCAGAAAAAAAGAGGAAAGTGAGAGCGTGGCTCGTATAACAATGAGAAGCAGGGATGGAACTCTTATTGGAAGTACTCAAGTACGTCTTCGTGCTTCTTGCCGTCTTGGACAGCGGATAAGCTGACGTTCTGCTGCAAATTGCGGTAGATACGGACGTGCAAGAACTCGTCATCGCCCACATGGACCTGTCAACCAAGAGATAATTTTCTTAATGCGGTTTTCTATGGGAATTTATCGTTAACGAGACCAATTTCAAGTAGGAACAGGCGAACTGATTCACGATAAATGCACACTAGCTTTGCTAGAGTCAATATTACCTTCACGAAGTAATTCGTGCCGGCTACCACTTGGGTTTTGAAATGGCGGGCCTCAAACTTTTCGAATTTCCTGTTTAAACGGCTTTCAACTTCGCTCTTAATTTGATCAACGAAGGATTGAACTTCGGGAGTCGCCTCCTTGGCTTCAGGGTGAATGCCACCGGTCATCATCTTTGAAGTTGGTCTAGAAAAGAAAATTATATAAGTATGATTCAGGAGGTTACAGTAAGTAAATGTAAATAGTTGACACAGATGGTACAACGACGCAGACGCACCTTTACTGTAGCTGTATGAACGTAGAACTGACGCGCCTAGGACGATACAGTTTCAGATATAGTGCGGCTTGCCGTAGGTTGAGTACATGTTTACAATGACTCAGGGGTGGGAATTGGTTTGTTAGGATTGGTACATGTACAGGAAGGGCGGACAGCTGATGACTTGCAAGGAGGCTAAACGCACCTGGGGAGTATTCCGTAGGCGTTTCTTCAACGAATCGGGGGAGGGAAAGGGGGGATATAAACTAAGTGCACTTGTGGGGATGACTCATTCTCGGAAATTTAATATCAATAAACATTATAGTTACAAAAGGTTATCTGGAGTCTTGTTTCTTTTTCACAAGGTGATAAGTTGCAGTGAATGGTAATATGCGTCTTATGGAATAATCAACTATTTTAGTCCAAGGTAATAAAGATTGCGTTAGGGGTTCTGTTCTGGTTCATTAGCTGGGCAAGTTCTTAAAGCCCTTGTGCATTGGCTTCACATGGTATATCATCTTTTACTGGAACGGTTATTTTTTTACTGTTTTTGAACTACGACGTCAGCTTAGCTCGTTGACTGTAACGTGTATAACTCGGTACTGGAGCGATTATACTTTCGCTAATGTAATTTTCAGGGTTCTGATCAGCTCGTCGGTTAGAAGTATAGGCTCGTCTTTCGAAAGTTGGTTAGTCATTTTCTGGCTTATTTCCCATTTGATCCATCGTTGAGCAAAGAGGTACCGACGGAATGCTGTTCACTTGGCATTTTTGGATCGAGATCGAGTTAAACGGCCCGTAATCCGAAAAGTTGATGGGACTACTTAAATTTGGAGAGGAAAACAAATTCTATGGTGTGAGATTTTTTCCGTTTTCCCTCGTATTTCTGACACCCTGTTTGAGAATTCTGGAAAAACACGAAATGTACCTCAAATAATCCTTGATTTTTCAAAAACGCGCTCAATGTTTGAGGGCTGAGCCTTGGATTTTGATTGGCTATTGTGCAGAAAAATAGGCGTACTTGGGTTTCCGAGCTGGGAAGCCGTTTCCGGATAATTTTCCATAAGAAACTATGTTTCAGTTTCAGGTGAAAAAGTTTCACCGGTAGTGAAAGAAGTACTGTTCGAATTCCGCGCGCTACACGTAATGGCCGCTAGGTGTGCTGCGAAGCATGTTTTCAGTCCTTTTGAAATTAGTTGCCCATGTGCCCTTGGAGAGGTTGGAGGTGTCCAAGTGTAAAGTCGCAGTGTTTTGAAATGAACATTAATACTTGTGATAGTGCTGGCGAGACGTATGCTCTTCTATGTAACAACGTAATCAAGCTAGGTATGTTGAGTATTTTTTGTCAGGAGTAAACTTATTCTGTTATAGGCGGTGCATTGAGAACGGCAGATTCCATTATACCGTAAGCTTTTGACAAGAGCGTTACATTGCAAATATGCCGGAAGGCTTTTGTTTGATTGGCAGCTCTGGTCTGGATCTGATCGAGTTTCAGATGTTTCCCAAAATACTTCTTTGTGACTTAGATAAGTGAGGGTTTGTCTTTCGTAATTTCTTTTTCGAATCGTTTTAGTAAACCGTTTGTTGTCAGGTCAAGGTGACCTTGGCGTGGTCATGAGGACAGAATTTGTAATAGTGGTCCACTTTTATCCAAGTGCCAAGTACGCTGGTCGTGGAACATCTGAGAGCGACAGCGTGGAAAGTAGCAGTCTTGGCTTTGCTTCGGTTGGCTAACTCTGAAACGTGACGAAGGGAACTCGGCCTGTCATTTAATTTGTGAGTGTAGGTTTATAGCTTATTTCTAGAATTTCATTCTCAGATTTGACAGCTTAGTTCCTGGGTGTTTTGAATTTGCCTTGTGTGACGAATATTCTTTGGCAAATGGGTCGAACAAAAGCTCGTGACGTCAATGTGTTGGCCAGTGATGTTACCCTAAGTTTGCGGATTTATTTTGGGCAAATCGACAAGAGCGGTTGAGCATTTTTCAGTGAGTTTGGTAACATATTTTCTCGTGTTTTAGAGAATGCGAAGTTTTACAAGTCATTCTGCTAGATACTTAAGGAATTTTTTATTCTGCATGGTTTTTGTTTTCGTTCTCTTGTATGCTTAGGATTGTTAACTCCAACCGCTTAGTCGGAATTAAGAGCAACAGCCATTTTGCGGTAGTGACGTCCAAGTTTATTGGTACCGTTGGGTTTTGAATGACACATGAGCACATCAGTGGCAGTATATCACGTATCGGGAATTGTCGACCCAATTAAGGTGTGAGTGGAGTTTCTTTTGTGTACTAACGGTAACTCAGAATCACAGTGATAAGATTGCTAATTTTATTATCTGTCTTGCAGATTTGGACTACATTATTCGTTAAGATGTGTTTTTTGGTGTGCTCTCGTGCATGTTTTTCATGCAAAACATACGGCAAATCTCGAGGACCTCCACTCAAGAATTGTGTGCTTAGGTTCCCGTGATCGCTATCATTTGTTAACGAAAACTACCATTTGTTTGTTTTCAGAAAAGGAAAGCATGCGTTTGAACAGCGTTTGACCAGTCAGTTGGTAAATCTCACGTCGTCCCTTACCTCTTTTGTCGAAAGAGGGCTAATTTTTTTCTTGGAGTGAATCTGTAGTTAGTCATTCTCGACTTGTATTTTCGGATGTTAATAGACAGTTAAATTTGTTTCTAAACTTGAGTCATTCTTTTTTTCCGTTTATCTTCAAGTTTTTCATTCTTCATTTCATCGGTTCTGTCGTGAATTGAATTCGGTTGTATCTGCTTATTAATAACCGGTATTTTTTTAATGTTTTTATGTAAAGGATAGCGATTTAGATGGACAGTTTTAGTGTTAGCGTTTACCTCTTAACTGATCTGTAGAGAGCAGCATACCGAAATCATGATATATTAATAAAATGTGTGTGTTCCGCGTACCCTTCGTGCAGCTTTTAATGTCTCGCTGGATTAGCATTATTTTTTTACATTCTTTCAATGCTTTTGTACCTTGTTTCTTCCTTTTGTTATTCAGAGCGCCAATATGATCCGAAGATTACTGGGTTAAGCGTAGCATTCTTACTGTCCCAAGTTTTAGTTCAAGGCTTTTTTCCGATCTTTTTTACATTTTTTTAAGCGTTCTGTCCAAAATCTGCGTTAATTGAACACGAAACACCTCCGAAAATACTTTTGCTAAAACCCCTAAAATTTTACGCAAAATTCTGGTTTTTATAAACCTATTTTTGCTGTATTTTGTGGTATTTTTCAATACATTTTTCACCCCAAAAAATCGTATTTTTTTAATTTCCCGCAAAAATAGCGACCTCCCTCCAAAAATCCTGTCTTCCCATTGGTGGAAATTCGAAAAAATGGGCGTGGTCACGCTTTCGAGCTGAGAAGGCTTTTTCCGGGTTATTTTCCATAAGAAACAATGTTGAGCAAAGAGAATTTTTCAGTTTCCCTTCAGAAATCGTGAAAAACTGGAGCTCCTCCTTCCTTCTCATCCTTGCTCCTCCCTCGTGCTCGCTCCTATCCTTCTGTTTCCCACGTGGTTCGGTTTCCCGAACCACTAGGTACTCCATATTGGGTAGATGTAAGCATGATAGATAGGGACCGAGCCAGGAAGGAACTCGGATAGGGAACGAAGGAGGAATGAGGATATATACCCAGGAGGGCCTGGAATTTTTTTCATATAAAATAACCAGGCCACAGCCGGGATCGAACTTGTGACCTCACGATCTTGGCGTTACCCGTTAGACCGCTAGACCAATTCGCTCTGACGAGTAGGCGTCGAAGACTTATATATATCCCATGCTGACAGATGTGCTATAAGCTAACGCCTTTCAAGCTTCTGTGAGACATTCAGCGTAAGTATAATCACTCCAGTGATAAATGTACAACTCCAGTATCCAGTGTATTAAATCTGCTTGTATAGAACCGTTACAGCCTTCAGGACTTGTCCAGCTAATATAATCGATACAAACCGTCCTATACGTGGTGAAACCACTTTAACCACAACCGTTACCTTTCACGCCCTTTCGACGACAATGACACAAGGTGAAATGAAACTGCACAGAACATTTTAGCCATCGTATAAAAGTAGAAAAAATGAGTAAAAATAAATTTCGAGTGCGGTCGGTTTTCTTTGACAGTGAGTAAATAGTCAATAGAAACTAACAAGCGAATAGAATACGATATTATTTACAAAACTAAAATTGTGTCGGAATCTAGAGCCAGCAAAAGTATAATTAATGAACCTGATTATCGAAATAATTAATTATCGCTACAATATTTTAAACACCGTTAAAGGTTGAAAAATAAGAAGATGATCCGTTGCTATAGATTCGAGGTGAAAGGGTACGAGGTCTCGTGGTGCATGCTGATGCGCCCCCAACCAACAAAACGCATAAAGGTGTATGAAAATTGCTGTACGCGGGATGTGTTACCAAAGTTACACGTGATAGTAAGTTCACGCCTGACCGAATGCTTTATTTGAACAGGCATGTGCATGTATTGTCCGTAACCAATACAAGAAACATTTTCAATCACGTATCAATTGACCCTACCCTCAAGTGCAATCAACGTCCCATAACATTTGGAGCAGAAGAAGAGCCAAGAAACACACCCTGTTTTCTTGTGATTCTTTCCTATTATTTTCCCTCATAGTCAGACGCCACTACAGGTTCACAGTGCGAGTAATTTGGACGCTAATTGGACGCTAAATGGACGCAAATTGAATGGAAGACGCTAATATGGATTGAAGAGCATTATGAAAATACACGTGCCTTTAAGCGATGAAAAATACGATAAAAAGCTAAGCGTCTCTGTGAACATTTAAGCAATCTGAACTTATGTTGAAAAAGGAAGACCCTGTAGAAGATGAGACTACAACCAGCACAGATCAGGAAAATTGGACTTTTAAAAACCTGATAGAAGATTTCATTTTAAAGGACTAATAGTTTTGAAAATTGAATTTTCAAAGGCCCTGACAACGAAATAAGTTTGATTTTTACAAGAACAGTTGACGAGACAACGCTGAATATCAGAGATAACGCAGATGTTAAATACCTCGAGAGAAAAGCGCAAAGTTTTTTAAATCAGTATTTAAAACAGGCTATAATTAAGCACGCTTTGATAAATTACTAATTAAATAAAATTTCCCTCACACAAACTGTCTCTTTTGTGAACATTTTGGGACATTACCCTACCTTTCAATGGAAATTTTCATTCCAAGTTCGCCGTGTACTGTACGTACTGTACATACTCGCTGGATTTGGAGCGTATCCCCCGTTAAAAAGCTTTGACTGTATTTATGTAGCTTTTCAAAAGTACAGTACGTCTGATTTGCGCCAGCTGAACTTTATTCCGTGTGTCTGTACAAAACAAACCACACTGATTTGGTTGATTAATCATTGTTGCTCGTCACCAACTTTCCTTGAAAACTTATACAAACGAAGCGCCTAGCGCAGTTGTGTATTGCTGCACTGGTTGTCTGGTAACAGAACATCACCAGGTAAGTAATCGAAACAAAAGGAAGAGGTTTCCTCGACCAGTATGTGTCAAAACGTTGGTAAGCTCAGTCGTTACCATGAAGGACGTAAAAACCCTCAGCAATATTTCAGACAGCAATGTATCGGACCCAACTGCAACCTTTGGCCCAACAGCTTTATGGGAAGTTGGTGTATTGGGCAGTTTACACGGTACAATTTTGTTGGGCGGAATTGTGTTCAACTCTGCAGTGATTTCCTCTCTGATCAAACATTCTCAAAATGGCTGGACCGTGGTAGACCAACTAATGACGTACAAGTCACTCACCGGTATGGGTGCCGTTAGCATCGCTGTTCCTCTGTACGTCTACCTTCTGATTACCGGCGATCGCGATCCAACGCTTTGTAGTTTCTACGAATGGTATCTTTTCACCTTTACCACCCTTTCTTACTCGTTTATCATTGCGTTGGGCCTTCTCCGGTACGGGTACGTGTTTCATTATCAGCAGCTGCAGACTCGCAGTCAAAAGACTATTCTGGCTTTGCCGCTGGGATTTACTTTCGGCATGGCGGCGCTTTTCGTTTCCGTGCGGTACTGGCTTGAACCGTCTTTAGACAAAGGGATTCGCATTGCCCTCTGTGCTACTCGATTTACAACGACATACAAGAATTACTGGCTAGTGTTTCTTTTCCCCCATGTCTTCAGCACGATTCTGGGGTTCGCCTATTTGAGAATCCTGTACAAGCTCGGGTCATTTCTTCCAGGGCAAGGAGTTCCGTTGTCATTACAAAAGAAGGTGAACTTCGTCAATGCCCGAACTTCCGCCCTAACAGTGATCGTCACGGAATTCACAATCATCATGACGCAGATATGGAATATCATAGACCCAAAAATCCTGCCCAGTCAGCACGAGTTTTTCTTCCAAGAGATGTCAGCACAATTTGTCTATCTAATACATTTCGTGCCAGCTGTGTTGTACTGCCTAAACCAGTATGAATCCCAAATTAGCGTATGCACCTTTTTACGAAGAATAGTTCCGTCTATTAAACCACGGAACAGGGTTGAAATAGTAATTTAAGCCGATGGGGGGAAAAAGAAAATCTCCGAATGTTTGACAATCCTCTATAAGTGTTGTAAAAGGTGCTTTCCGTTCTTGGAATGTTGGTCTTCGAAAATTTAGTTAAAAACGAAATGAATTTTTTTAAATGGACTTTTTTACTATTAAATGTCGAACATTCTTATTAATTTGACTCGATCGCTTTTTGTGTACTTCGAATCGCATATCTTCATAGCTTCGACTGACTTCGCAAATGTACTTGTGAATAGTAGTGGTTTGCTCCCTAAGAAAGTGATGAACACGTTGATAAGCGTTTAAAGAATTAAGTATTGATTTGTGGATTCCAAATTTGTTTCTTACAAGCTAAGGACTTCAATTCTACAACCCTGGCCCTGTCCTATTTACAAACGCTGTATTTTCAGGAAAAAAATAAAACAATGTTGCTTGTATTGTACTGTATAATGTGCAAAACCAGAAAATGTTGTACAACCGTTCTCTAGAGGCAGTACTGCGATGTTGCGGAATAAAATATTTCAAATAATAAAGAGTTTTAATTAATAAAAAGAGCAATGCGAAGTTGACACAGATCATAAAAGTTCCTTCTCAACAGAAAAATGTCATTTTCCGAATTAATTGAACATTTTTCTAGTTTCATTTCTTCTTGAAGTACAATATTTCTTAAAAAAAATCTATATCCAAAAACAATTAGATCAAGGCCTGGTAACTTATTCTTCTGACAACTATAAAGCATTTAATTAAATTGGAAGAAACTTCAATTTTGTTGTAGTTATTGAAGCTTATTGCCAAACGCGAGGAAAATAACGTCTGAGAGCATATACATTAATTATTTGCATCACAGAAAATATTGGAAATATAGACCTTCGGCTAAACCGAACAACTTCTGTCGTAGCCCAGGAGGTTTGGTATAGTGAGATTTCACTCTATTATTGCGAAGTTCGGATCATGGTAGAAAATATATATATAGTCACAGATTAAAACATACAGCGGAATGGGCACTAATTGAGCTATTTTCGCGGCTGATGCTATATACAGCCGACGACGACATGGTAGCGCAATTCTGATTTCTACTTAGGGGCAAGGACTCGGCAACGCCTCCTCGCATTGCTTCAAAGTTTGTCCAAAAGATTTCCCTCACCCTCAACAAGGAAGGTGGCGCTACTCGCGGCGCTTTTGCAAAACAAATCAGCTACAGAGCCAGCGCTAATTTTGTTGATAGTCGGATGAGACCAAAATCACGTTCACGTTGCCAAGTCCGCTCGAGATTCGCATGAAAATAAGCATTCGCACAGTGACCGGCTCTGAATCACAATGGCTAAGGTTATACAAACGCTGCGTAATAACTGGAAAAAGACAGTGTTCGGCGTGGGTGTTCTCTCATTTGGCGCCAACTATGCCAGGAATTCTTATTTGTAAGTTTTCCCCACATTTATTTCCAACTTTCATCCGGTTTCATTATTGTCTTTTATTCAGAGAGGAGAAACTCATGAGAGAGTATTGTGAAGAAGCCAAGAAATATGGAGATCAAATCATGCCCGTAACTGAACTTCCCAAGCGAGTCACTGTGCTTTTAAATCCTGCCAGCAACTTTGGGTAAATTCTTTAATTTGACTTACGTTAACCTAATTCTCCATTTTCTGTTTAAAAAAATTCTTAAAGATCATAAAATCCCATATTTTTTGCCTTTTTAAGTTTTAGAAGTTTTTTTTGGTCCAAATCACGTTTAATTCCTTGAATACTTCACATGAGATTTATTGTATAGTTCACATTTAGTTTATAGTATAATTCACATCTAGGTCATTGTTTTAGCCAATTAATTAACTCAGACTCTGTTCTGTAGGAAAGGACGAGACAAGTTCGAAAAGTATTGCGCTCCTTTGCTGAACTTGGCCGGTTTTCAAGTGAACGTCATCCAAACCGAATCTGAGGGTCAAGCCCGTGACCTCATGCAAGTTATGAGTAATACAGACATAGTCCTAATTGCAGGTGGGGATGGAACCCTCTCTGAAGTTTGTAAAGACGAAATCTGTACTTCTTTAATCTAGCTAACTCACTGTGCTGTTTTATTAAGGCCGTGACTGGATTACTACGACGAAATGACGCTCAGCAAGTTGCCAAATTGTGGCCTATTGGAGTTTTACCTGTAGGAAAAACTAACCAAACTGCCAGAACCTTATTTGCGCCTTTCAGTCGCGATAATGTCAAACTTATGGCGGAAAGTGCCATCGCCGTTATCAAAGGCAGTAAACGCGAAGTTGACGTCATGAAAATCCAGATTCAAGACGTAAAATTTTTCTACTTTTATTGTTTCTAACATTTTTGTCTGTTTCGTTTTTAACAAATGGTCTACTCAAAGTTTTATTTTGAGTCAATTTCTCTGACAAGTTTTCTTCTTATTTAACCGAATTTTTGACGTTTATTGTTCGTTTTAGGAAGAAGAAACGACACAAAAGCCAATTTACGCCCTATCTTCCCTGGAATGGGGCATCTTCCGAGACGAAAAGGAAAAACGAGACAAATTTTGGCTCTGGGGCCCTTTGAAGCCCTACGCCTCCATATTCTTCACCGCTTTTCGAACGGAGGGTAAAACCTGGGAATGCGCGGGAAACGTAGCTTACACCGATCCTTGTTCCGGTTGTAATAAATGTCGAGAAACGCCTCAAGCGCCACAGCAAAACGTGAGAAAAAGGTGGTGGGAAGCATTTTTACCCCGAAAAGGCCTAAGTAAGAATATTTTAACGTAAAAAAAGTAATACAAAATAGTGATGTAATTGTGTTTCTCCTTCAACAGTTGCCCCTCAGACACTTGTGGTTGATTACAGCAAGATCGAAAACCCCAAGTGTGGCGTTTGGAAAGAGGCTAATCTGAAAACTTTTGAATTTAACATAAATGCCGAGAACGCCACAGGAATTAAGACAGTTCCCGAAAGCCTCGAAGTCCAAATTTGTAAGACTTTCAAGCAGTTTTTTTTACTAATTATTTGTTCAAGTTTACGCAGAAGTGACATTATTTTTTGTCTTTAGTCCCTGAGAGTATTTCAACTTTGGGTTTCATGAAAGAAGGCTTTCTAAGAATTCATGAGCGACCCAGCGAGCCAGTTAGCAAAATCCAAGTCCAAAGTGTCAAATTAGTGCCGGAAACACAGGTATAAAGACTGATTCAATAACTTGCCAAAAGGAAACTAATTTTTGGTGTATTTAGGGAAAAGAATCTTGGTTTTCCGTAGACCAAGATGCGGTTGAAGTGAAACCGGTCCAAGTGTCTTTATTGCCCAACAAAATTGTCATGTTTTGCACTCCGGCAAATCAGTGATATGTTTTTTTTGTTACTTGTGCATTTTTTTTTTCGGGTTGTACAATAGTGGAGCTGAAAATTACAGCTCTTGTTTCGCTCTCGTCAAAGACGGTCCTTTGGACTTGACTTTTTTCTTGTGTGTGTTAGGTTTGGGAACCGTAACTTCATGGGTCCCGTTCGCACGATTGGACTTGGCATAAGGATTAATAAAGTTCGGTTCGCGTTCAATTAAATTAAGTTCTTGGGCCATCTAGATTAGAACGAAAGTTAGCTTCGGTGACTTTGTACATACTTAATAAGAAAATGAAATACCAAATTAAGGAGCTTCTTTGAGCCGTTATCGAGAAAGACAGTTTCGGTACAGAAACTTACGCTCCATTTAACCAAGAGATCATATTGGCGGTTAGCTCTCAGGACTGAATGTGTCACGTCAGGCAAATGCAAGAGGATTTCGCCCAAAAAGGCCGTGTTTTCCAAAACGTTGGCAAAAGCTGTATTTGAAACCAATTATATATTCAGTGTTTTGGGGCGGAATGTTAGTATTGTTAAGGTTTACCATCTTTAAGAGCTTCCTCGGTCGGCAGCTCGTTTCCAGGGAAGAAACCAGCATTTTCAAGCCTGACCCGATTGTCAAGCAGAACTTCGAAAATTTTAGGAACAATGGTAGCTACTAATTTGATTTGCTTGCTTCGGTCCTTAAGTGACAAGATGCGACCTACGGCATCTTTATGTTCCCTCCGTCGTGTGCTGAATAATTTCTGAACTATTTAGAAGCTAATGTTAAGGAAAGATTTCGCTAAGTCGACAAACAAAATACAAGAATTAAACGAAATAAATCCTTCGAAAGTATAGCGTCTCAGTTCAATTCAGAAAATATTATCTGAAACTAGGCTAAAAACTTCTCGCTCAAACCCAATTTATTTAATATTTTTTAAATATTATTGTTTATTTTATATTACTATAGTAATATAAAATACTATATAAATAAACAATAAACAATAAACAATAAACAATAAAAGTTTAAAAGTAAAAGTTTTATTCTGCGTGAGCACGTCTGTTTGCTGACTTTTATTTATGATTTTCTGACTATTATTCGTAACAGAGCCGTTCCACAGTTTGCACCCAGACTGATGAGCTTTCCGCTAAAATAGAAATGCACTAGTCTAAGTGTCTTCTTCATACATTCCGGGTTTGCGAGTATAGCTTCTACACTGAAGTGAAATTTTTCCTTCGATAATTCTCGAAGGATTGCTCTTGGTTTATTTAACCACCTGCAGGTGGTAGAGGATATGTTTGATATCTTGGATAATCTGAGCGTTACACTAGTAGTAAGGATTTATCCGCCTTATAATACGGTGGAGGGAAGCCAGCGCTGAACAGGGAAGTTTTATCACGGCATAAATGGTCTTTCTGCTCAAATTTAATTTGTAAATGGGCAGAGATTTGTGAGTGTTGTTTACTAACTAATGTTTTCCAATTTTTCAATCCATCTTTTTCAATAAACTTTCTACAGTACTTGTGCGATAAACAGTTTATATTATTGTAGTATTGATTGATTACTTTTTTTACTTGAATTTATTTGCCACCAATATCCTGATACCTGTAAAAAAAATTTGCAAAATTGGTTATGATGCTTGTTGGCTGCAAAGGATACAAAGGATTAGCGAATCATCTTTCGCGTCAGCGACTTGATTACTCGCCAAAGTTATGGTGCATAATATTAAGACACTAAGTAACCGGAAACACAATATTGACATTTTGAAAGTCAATACGTTAGTAGCGCACCCTTTCATAAGAAAGAATACGGAATTTTAGTTACAAAAGCGCTCGCTAGGTGGCCCAACAGTACATTGGTATTTCACTTCAAATATTTTTGTGTGGCAGATTTCTTTTATTTACCGCAGAAACATGTCTCTTTACGATAAACATCTCGAACAGCTCGTCCGCCTTTTTCACTCGAAAAGTGGACTACTTATTACATTGAAATCGAATTACCGGTCCCTTTATGCACAGCCATGACCGCTCTTTTCTTTACGATGACGCGCGCACGGTGGGACTCTTTCCAGTAGCGCGATACACATCTAACTCCATCATTATGTAGGCTTTGCTGAGCTATTTATATTCAAATTGCCCTCCTCCTTAGGTCAACTTGAGTCCTATCGAGTCTGCTCTGCAGCCTTTCTTTGAGGTTTAATATGCGGCCACGTTTTAGCCCATATTTCTCCGAGAGTTGACGGACGCCGGGCTCCAAGTGGAATGCGAATTTCTTAACCCATAAATCCAAGCCGCCGATGGAATTATGCAGTAAATCTGACGCTTCCGGGACTTCAATTTACTGCATTCAACGTAACCTTTAACGTGTCTTGGAAAATATTAGGGCTGTACCGCCACAAAATTGGCCACGGCGTTCTAATGAAGAAAGTTTTTCACGAGGTTTTCTCCACTATGTTTTTCCATTATTTTGCCGTTTTGGATTTGCTATAAAAAGCTAAGCTAACCTTATAAGTTGCACCACTTATATAGCTTGTAGTCATATAGCGTATTTACGGTCGAGAATAAAAGAACGGAATCTGCTTATTAGATAGGAAGAACTGATTTTATAACGTGAGGGAAGGGTGGTAAGTAAGAAAGTGAGCAGAGTCCAGGTAGCCCTACCTTCCCAGGAGGAAGAACCAGTCCGGACTCAACGACTAATGTTTGGTTGAATTTTTTTTATTATTATTATCTTACGGCGTGAGCTTAGCTCGTTGCCAAGAAACGTCTAGTACATGCTTTGCAAGAAAAATCATGCGATGAGGAAAGCTTTCGTACAAAACTAAATTAATCACACCTGGGAGAAGAGATGATCAATTGGTAAACATAACTTCTGCATACACTCCGAAAAAGGTTTTTATACTGAGTGTAAGAGGTCACGAATTGAGTTAATAAGTGACAGGTAAGTGTGAAACAACACTTACATACAAAGACAGCAATAAAGGAAATACAGTAAGGTTAAACATTTTTAGATCACATTGCAAGCTGAATAAAGCGCTCTTATTCTTCCGAAATATGATTGTAAGGGGCAACTTATTGGCGCGGTTTGAAATCTACAGTAACGGTTGGGAGGCGGATCTTTCTTCCCCCAGCTAGCGCCACTAAACAATGCCCTTCAAGGTTCAGTACTACGTTCTTCAAAGATCCGCGCCCTGGGCGTCTAGTTCATTCGCCTTGGCAGTGGCGCGAACCACGGGTCCAAAACGTCTTTACTACCCAATAAAACTGTTATAATTAATACTCAGGAAAGGCTATATATATTTTTTATTTCTGCTACTTTCGCTTCCAGGTACAAGTGTTTTTGAAAGGTTGTGCAAATTAATTCGCGAAGCACTTATTGGATACGAATCCTAAATGTACTGAACCATGATAAGGACTTCAATAAGTAAACTCTAAATAAGAAATTCACGTAACAGAAAAAGTAAAGTAAAGAAAAGTAGTAAAAAAAATTCCATCCGAGATGTTCTCTATTTAATACACTGCCGTGTCAAGAATGTTTATGTAAAGGAAAGATTCAATACGCATTGCCAATAGTGTACGCGACTGACGAATCATTTGTACTTTCTTCTTTCACCTCTATTTCTCCCTTAAATAAAAAACACGCGCTCAATAGCACATCATTTCTTAACCATTTAGAGCGCAGCATTACCGTCTCGCGTACTAGTACTTACCAAACATCTCACACCGTTGGCTGGGTTGATTTGAACGGTCGTCTGTTTCTCAAAAAGGTTCCGCTCCTCCGGAAATTAATTGTGGGTCTAAAGAACGTCATCTTTCATTTGAAAAGTGAAGAAACATCCCCCAGCTGTCAGGTTTCCATCCCGTACACGGCAGCAACCCCTCTACAGAAATCCGAAATGCAATACCATCCATCATGAACCCAACTCGAAAGGTTTCACACTCTCTCTATACTTGGCCCTGATGCTGCCTTCAGACGTACCTACACACCGATCCTGCATACCTGCCATAATAAGTGTCACCATAGTTACCCACGGTTTCAATTTTTTCCTTGAAAAATAAAATAAAAAATGAAAACTTGTTTTTGTCAACCGACTCTTTTCATTTTTGTTGTCAGTTCTTCTTCAACCGTTTTAATTCTTCCTTCAATCATTTTTAATTCTTTGAACTTCCGATTTAAACTAATTTTTGAACTTTTCTACTTTTTACTATTTTTTTTTTTAACAGAACAAACGGTGCAACCTTTGCTTTTATCAACGATCTACACTTGCAATTCTTACAATTCTTCTTTTCATTGTTCCAAACTTGCTGACTGCGACCAACACTTGTATTCTTTTAAATCTTCAACACTTTCTATTCACAGTTCTACAAGAAATACATCTACGTAAACTAAAATAAAGAAGTAATTTTTCATTTACGAAGAATTTTTTATGTTGCCAAACAAGGCAGAGTTTTTCTTTTTAACTTAAGTTACGACTAGGCCAACGCTTTAGAGCATACTTTTATATTATCAGAAAGTTATTCGCAGAAATTTGGGACCAAAACATTAGAAAGTTACCTGGATGGAAACCGCCAACGCAGAGCCTGCGTGTTTCCGAGTATCGGTACAAGTAATACTGTACCTCAGGTGCGGTAATACCCCGAAAGGACCAGGTAGAAATATCAGTAATATCCTTCCACCTGCTCAGCTACATATTTATTTTACCCCCGAGAAGCCAACCTTCTGCTCCCATTAGCCTTCGGGTTTGTTTCTCCCCGAATCGAAATGAAAACCCGTGGAAAAAAGCGCAAGAGAAATTAGAACCCGAGCGGGGTAAAACGGCTCGAAATCGTTGCCCGAGTCCAGTAAGACTGCAGAAGATTTCACTCCCGGCCTTCTCAGCCCACAGAAATGTTTGTCATGGGTGAGTGCGGTCAGTGTGAAATGGACACGGGGGAAATCCTGGAGAGACGCCTTGTTCAAGAACAACAGAGAGGGGCCAATCCACAAGGGAGCAACAAAAATCTCGACCTCGCGAACCCAATGTGGCCAGTAACGTGGCTACTCTGGGATTGCTGCTCCCTATATGGCTCTATATGCAGCAATATGAACCGCAGTCACGCTTGCTTTTTGCTTTGCATCCCTTCGCACCTCCTCTGCTCCATGAATTGAAATAACTGCCCCAGATTACCAACTCACCCCGCTTCTTTCCCCCCTTTCCCCCCCTTTTCCTATTTCTTCCTGTTGCCATACCATTCTCTGGACTAAATCAGAACTACCGACGCGCTCAAAGAGGGAAAAAAATGACGCAAGGCAAGGGAGACAACTAATTAGCCGCTAGTGCAATAATTCAGGTGATATTACCTATTCCCCCCCCTCCCCCCCAGCTCCCTATACTCCTCACAACACAACTTGCGTCGCGCATTACTTTGATTTGGTAACGGAAAGAAAATGCAACTTTGCTGGGGATAGGCGAGAAGCTCGTTAAACTCCTCCCCAACTGAAAAACCTGAGCGAAACGAGCTTTAATTGAATTTTTTTTCTCTTGTCACTTTTATGACCCGCGTATCTTGTTATGCTCCCGGAAGTTTGATAAAGCAAAACAATAGGACCGCAAAAGACCACTGAATTTCTTTCCTTTTTTTTCTAAAAGCAGAAAACGGAGTATTTCAAGGCTTGAAGAGATCCGTGGGTACCAGCAAAGCCTGAAGCTAAGCGCGTAAGGCTGCGTTCCCACTGGTATCAGAAGACGTGTTAGATTAACTCAGAACCATTGTGGTCCTGGTTTAACCCTCGCAGATGCGAGCTATAACTTGTTTGATGTAGAGGACTTCTTTTTATGCTTTGGTTTTCAAATATTAACCATAGAAGTAATCCAGTAATCAGATTAACCTCCCGTTTCGTAAAGATGAAGTACTGTGGGAAAGTATAAATCAATATAAGTTAACTGAGCCCAACTCAATATACACAGCTAAAGCAAAATGTTATGATCAAACCAAACACGAAGGTAAAAGGCTACAGCGCTACATAAACAATTTCAGTGTGCCACCAAACCAAGTCCAATATTAGCCATGAGCTTAGTAGCGAAACATTATTTCTTGAGATCCAATCCAGCCTTCGCATAATTTCTCACGTCAGCAGTTCTTAAACGTTAACCTTAAACCCAACACTCCTTTATATATATGTGTAAAAATCATTATTTTTTTAATATATATAAAAATACGTTAAAAAATATACATAAAAAATATATATTTTTAAATATATAAAAATATTCATTGTTAAATATATATAAATATTAATTTATTAAATATATGTACACACGTAGAGTAGCCATCCTAATGCAGACCAACTTCAAGGGTTTTTGGTCAGTATTCGTCTGTTAATTTGTTCTGTCAGTTTATTGTCTTTCTCAACACATTTCTCCTAGTTAATTTTCTTGAACTATAAAATCTGGCTTGGTTTGCAGGTGTTTTGAATAAAGTGTTTCTGCCGCCAAATATTCCGCCTTCTTTGGCTATAATTTATCCGCCATATTCACCTATCTACGAACTTTTCTCTTACTTTCACTCAACCCTCTTTCGTTGACACTTGTTTACTGAATTCAGTTTCTCCTTCTCGAAAATTCGGTTTCATTTGTTTTGCTTTACAAATTATTGGCGTGATATTAGATAACACAGTTCAATTAAACGTTCTTGTTTCAGTTCATGATTGAAATCGAAATCAACCCTTACACGATATTGCACCAGTGGAACAGATATGAGCTAAATAAGAGTTAGAGTAATTCAACTAGTGTGTTAAGTTAGTAGCGGAATTAAAGCGTTTCGGAAGACAACAATGTTTGCACTTAAACAGTCCAGTCCACTTAACTTCAGCTCGGTTAGCTTCATAACTCGTTGAATTTCAAGCTAACGCTCAAGTTGAATTTCATTCTCATTTAATTCAATGGAGACACTCTGAGTTTATGTCAACTCCATTAACTTCACAGCTCGTGTCTCTTCATACAGTTTTCATTCCCCGTCGGATATCTTACAATGATGGTAAGTCCAGTTAACTACCAAGCATGGCGCGAAGTAAAAATTCCAAGTTCTTTATTCAGATGCAATTCGCAATAGAAAAACTTTCACTTTTACGCTCTCTATTTCTCGATTCCGTAATCAGTCGACCTGTAGAAGGAGTGAAAGACATTTCTAGGAAGAAATGTACCAGTGTATCGTTAGCCCAGCGAATTAATGTTTTATCCCTCTTGGACAATAATGAAACTCAGAAACCAATTGCTCAAAAGTATGGTGTTGATCAAGGAATGCTTTGAAAACAAATAAATAAATGGAAAACCTACTGGCCGACTGGCGGAAAAAAATTCAATCCCAACCGAAAAGGAAAAGAAGTAGAAAATCTTAAAGCGTAAAAAAAAACTTTGCTACGATGGTTTAGCCACGCAGCTACAATTCCTTGAAGAAATAGAAATAATCGGTCTATCTTAACTTCTACAGAAACCTAAAGTATAATTTATAATATTAACCACACGTTTATAAAGCTATTGTCGTTTTTATTCCATCACTATTCTTAGCCGTGGCCAATAGGCACTTGAGATAACCTCATAATCCGTGTCAGTAAATACTGGCGAGTTCGACTGTAATTAACATAACAATGCAAACAACGGAACCTCTTTCTTATAACAAAAGCCCATATTCAGTCTTATATAATTTTTGCTTTTTTCTCTCGAGTTCTCACATGCACTTCCTGCCGCTTACCAAGGCGTTAACTTTATACAGCTTCAATATAATCTTGAGTTGATCAATTACAATTTTTGCCCAACTTGTCCCATATCTCTCTTCCGTATTTCTTGTGTTTCAACGTTCCTAATTTGCTTTCCTAATAAGCCAAGCCTATTATAAGATTTACTATGCTTTAATTAAGCTACTTCACCACGTGGGTTATCCTAGCCGTGAAAACACAGCCTTAAGATGCTAAGGACGCTCCACAAGAAGGCATGGAGCCCAAGAGCAAAGCTCAGTCGGTGGTCGGCATCCCAAGCGTCGAGACGCTCACAGCAATCTCTCGAGACCTTGGGCCGATCCTGTTTGACCATTCACAGGAACAAGGAAGCAAGACGCCCCGGGGGCTGAACCCCCCTATTAGCTCGTGTCAGAAGCTGAAACAGTTTTTCCCCCCTTATTTATTCCTTTTTATTCAGTCCACCAACGATTGAACAAGCCTGTGCTTTTCCAGACTGATTCAAACCGGACAGGAGATCCCTACTCGGGCGTGGAAATAATCAACCGGTATTGGAGTGCATTATGTGTAGTGAAAACAGAGCTTACCAAAGTGATGTGACAACATGAAATTGCCTAGTATTGGCATCTACTTTCTCCCTGCGCTCTTCTTCAGCTCCTCACAAGGTGGTATTCCCCCCATTCCAACTTAATCCTTTTGTTTTAACCCCTATCTCGTCCCCGTACCGCGCCCACACTGTTATTTCGCCGTATTTCTGCCTTTCAGTACGTTGGCTATTGCTTTCAATACGCTGAGCAATACTAACTACATTTTCCCAACGTAAACTATCCGTTCACACCGTCAGTCATTACTATTAAGGAAAAAATAGGAAGCTATTCAAATATCGCTGTTCTTTCTCCAATTGCTGCGGGGTAAAAACGTACGCCCAAGCTTTAAAACGGAGGATGGTGGTAGCGACGTGAGCAAAACGCAGGGAAAAGAAGGGGGGAGACGAGTACTTAACTCATGAAAATTGGTAAGGTACACCTCCGACCCGCACAACACACGGTTTTTAGCTCTCCTTTCCGCTTACTCTTTGAGATAGTGTCGGGAGGGCGTCAGAAACGTGTCGGATTTTCTTGTTACGGCACCGGGACGTAAAGTGGTCGTTGAGCATGATTTGCAGGAAGCAATCCGTTGCACGAGGATCGGGGCTGTAGCACCCAAGAATTAAATGAGGTCCACATGATTACCAGTGCTAATGTGAGCACGGAAAACAGTCCCGGATAGCTCAGTATCTTCAATGGCGATGAACTTAAAACTTGAAACCGTCAACCCCCACCAGCCTGTCGCTCCTTTCGTCCGGGAAGAAACGCAAATTGCTTTCTTTTTATATTACCTTCCAGCCAGTACTCATTCGCCTCTTTCTTTTTTTTCCTTTCTTTCTTCTCGAATATGAGGATAAGGATTGTTCATTTTTTTTTGGGGGGGGGGGGGTGTAGATTCGCTAGCTCGGCTCTGCTTTTGCTCCCAGGGTTCAGGCAGAACATCATCGTTCCAAAATGAGAGATCTACGAGTTACAGCATCCTTTACGTCCCCATCTTGGCCATTGACGGCACAAGCTACGGGGCAAACCGCGTCAAACACGAGAGCGGGCAAAACAGAGCTGAAAAATAGGACAGGAAACCCGTATAAAAAATTGGAATATTACTCTGCCACAATAACACCACGGAGGAGTATATATCAAAGCCATATAAACTCTCGCCAGTCTCCCGACTCGTCCCATTCTTCGAAAATAAGATACACGGAGGACACGGTTATCCTATCTGCCGGGCCAGCACTTGCACACCCTGCAAAAAAAAAAAAAAAAAAGAAGAGGAAAATGAACAAAAAGAAGTCACTCGATGCCGAAGCATCTTTATGCCACAGGATAGCCCCCAATCGCTCTTTTAGTTTCTTTCCTTTACATCCACAGAGGGTCTATCAGAAAATCATTGCATATTGCGATACAGTCATTGGCAATTGTCGTACTCCGATTATATGTATTTATATATTTTAAATATGTGTACGCTGTCACACGCGGTAGTTTAAAATAAAAAGCGTGGACAATAATATAATAATTTATTGTCATTGTTGTACTGAAAATTTGTAAGAAAAGTATTTATTATCATTTTATTTTTCATGCGTTTAACTAAAAGAATATGACGATAAATTAAACTGAAATAGTAGTAAATGGCAAAATTAATACATTCTATGACCAGAGTTTTATATTGTCTACACAATAGTATGACAATTTGAATAGTTTTTAAACCTTGAGCAATGATTCGAAAGAATAGCTTTTAGTAATTACAAGTTATAAATATATAGAATAAACATAGCAATTGAATAATGTTGTACTTTGTACTCTTTACTATATAGATAGATGCAAGGATCGGAAACAGCTATGCTCTTGCTGATATATTAATGAAAAAAGATGCAAGGATTTTATAAATATATTTTCAATTGTTACTTCTTTTATAGTTAATGATTTGCTGAGAAGGTAAGCTTAGTACAACCTGGTGTAAGTTAGTACAAGCTTAGTATTGTACATAATAATATAATAATTTTCTATTATTTCGTTACGATTTACCTTTATTTCTTTTAATTAAGAGAATATAATAACAATAAATCGTACTAAAATGATAACTACTTTTCTGAATTTTATGTCGTTTACGCAATAATATAAAACAGCTTAAATATTTTCTTACATCGTCTATAATGATCCCATTGAATATTATTAAGTAATTTTCCTTTGGTATGTGGTAAATCTATAAGAGAAATGTACTAATTTAATAAAAACAAAACAAAATAAACTAACGTGCAACCACTATCTATATTAATAGAGACGATGCATCCTTATCCATTTCATTGTGTAAATGAAAGTTACTAATTTCCCCCCGCGAACCTACGTAATCTGTCGCCTATTGGCGTGTCTTTCATTACTGTCTTCCCAGTGTTTACAGTACATTCGATTAAGCGTTTTAAAAAGATTATAAATTGTTTCTATACTGTTAAATATAACAATTTTCCAGAAAAGGAAAGCTTGGTACAACTGGGTAAATTTACATTTCCAAAGTGGGCAATTGAAGCAAAGAACTCGGTAAATAAGGCATTAGTGGAAGAATCTTTTATGTTTTTCTAAGGGGAAATCAGTTTTCCTTCGGTAACATCAAAAAGGTGTGTATGATTGCGGATTCCAGCGAAGGATTGGGAAAAAAAGGGCGCGAAGGGCGTGGAGACAATTGCTAAGGTTTCGTTAGGGGACAGGAGAACCACCCCTTGTCTAGAGGAAGCATTATTATTCCTTGGGTTTACGTTACTCCCCCCCAACCCCTCCCGTTCTTTTGTTACACTAATATACTGTCGCTCTGGGGAGTAATGCGCAGATTTATAATGCGAGTCCGCATATCAGTCCCAGGGTTTGGGTTTCGATTCCGCCAGAGACCAGAGGGTGTGTTCAATGAGCAAATAAGCTAGGCCTAAAAACCACCGAAGCCTAAGCAATGTCCCACCACACATATTGTACTCGTTACTTTTTTTTCCACTTTCCCGACCCCGGTGCTTCCCATAAGTCCGGTATTGCTTACTGGGGCCTTGGGAATCTAAAGATCACGCATTACAAACCACAGTTAATGCTGACCCTCCAGCGACCCAAAGTTAATGCGATTAAATGTAATTTATAGGGAGGGAGAAACCCCCGCCATCTGAAGAACCGCGAGCAACTTGGGAAGGACCCCCAAATAAACTTCTTGTCCTAGCACGCATGCAAATATGTAGCTGTGGCATAGAGACGTATGTGTTATGTGTGGTATGAGCTCGAAAGCGAGTCTGAACTTGGAGGTTTGGGTGGGTCGGTTTTCCCTGGGTGAAACTTGCCGTCTATACAGCGGTGCCGAGTAGTTTTGGGTTACGGGCTATTGAAACGAGTGTAATGATACGTGGGCGCTCGTGCACACCTGCTTAACTGGAAGTGAATCACTTTAAAAGCTTCCGCTATACATCCTCCGACTCACTCGCGCTTGCCGCAGCATTAAGAAGGGAAAGAAGAAAGGGCGACAACATATTAGCGAGACTATAAACGCCCGGGGGGAGCACAATAGTACTGGCCAGATTCATGTCATACTTCATGGGAAGACGGAAAAACTCAAAGTGCCAGATCTCATTTTGCGTTTAGTAAGGGCACGTGCACACCTTGGCGGAATGAGCTTTGCCTGGGGGCTCTAGGAACCGGGTGGAAGAGAAACAGAAGGTAGGAGAGTGTGACAAGGATGATAAACCTGTTGTAGCGTTATAGTTACATTCACTGTACTGTTTTTAAACGGAAAGTAACCGTTGATAGGAAGCGGAGTTGGACAAATTCAATTTTTTGAATTTGTCCATTTCTTTTATATTCATTTGGCTTAAAAAACGTTTGAAATTGTAGGAAATTGTAATCACAAAATTCCCAAGTTCACAATCCTTCACTTTTATGTCCAGTGGAAACCGGTTATAACGAAAACGGTTAAGATGAAATATCGTTTATAACGAAATAACATGTCAGTCCCGACAAAATCCTATCTCTTTACATAAGTTTTCCTTCGGTTATAACGAAAGAAAATATCGGTTATAACGAAAAGATCTTCGGTCTTCGAAGACCGAGAAAGCAACTTTTTTCTGCTTGAAAGTCTCGGGTTACCCTCTCCGTATATATAAAAATAAAAACTCGGCATAAAATCCGCTCTCCTTCTTGACAACTTGTACCCTTTGACCAAGCGTCCCCCACTAAGGCGTACAACCGATGGAAATGCTTCTAGAGGGTTAGCTGAGCCCCCAACCTAATACAGTATTCAATATTTTGTTTTCCTTGCCCCATCAGTAGTAAGTTCTCATTGTAATAAAAATATAAAATGTCAATAACATTGTAATAAAAGGACAATGCAAAAAAATCCAGATTTTTTAAAAGAAAAGCTATCAATTCATTTTATTAAAATGTATTGTTAGATGTTAATATTAATGAACTGAAATCCAAACTTTATTATTTATAACGGAATAGACTGCCAGTGTATCGGCGTAAACTTGAATACTGTCTAGGTTATTTAATTTTTTTTTGCGTGCTTCGGTTATCAAGAAATTCGGTTATAGCGAAAAAAATTCTCGGTCCCTTCGATTTCGTTATAACCGGTTTCCACTGTATGTCTTTTTTTTGCTTTTTTATTTTAAGTGCGACTCTTCTAAAGAGAAGCACTTCGATTGTACTTTGACAGTAGAACAGGATTGACCCCCAAAAAAATACAAAGGCGGCAATGAGCTCTGCTCACGCCGAGATGGAAAAAAAGAAAAAAAAGAAAAGAAATTGTAGGAATTAGCTAAAGGAAAAGTGATAGAATTTTAAAAGAAATTACTTTCCTTTAATAATAAAAAAGGAATTTTAAGGGAAATGTTCTTTTTAATCTGAGGCGGTAAAAATTTCATACAGACGGAACGTGTATTGAGAACTCTTAAGTGTTCTTTTCTAAGAGCCGCAATGCCATCTTCTCGTTTTTGTTACTTTTTTTAACTTTGAGTGGAATTTGACTCGGAAAAAGCTCAAAATGAATTGAGTGACTGTAACCCCCAAAAATTCAACAGGATTTGAAGTTACTTAAATTTTGAAATATCAAACATTATTTGAATTGAATGTCAGAAAATAGTTTTGAATTTATTTTGGGTTGACTTTTGGTTTCCTTGAATTTGCCCAGGTCTCGTAGGAAGGCAGACTGTAAATTGTGTAAGGAAGACAGGGGAAAATTAGGCCTCGGAACTGTGTTCTGTTTTCAAGTTAGGCCACGTTTACACTACCAAAATAGTACTTGTGTCAGTTAGCTTAACACGCTGGGAAAAACGTGCGAGTAGCTGTGTTAGCCATTTTGCCTTTCCAGTCGTGTAGATACGACTTATGACATGTTTTGTGTTAAGAGGAGTTTACGGGTATTGTAAAGAAAAGCTGCATTTTGACGGAACTTCTTTCTCGGTGTTTCGATTCCTCGAATTAAAAGTAGGCCTATAGTGTAAGTATGATTACTTGGATAAATTATGTGTTCAGTTTTCCATTGATACAATTTGCGTTTCAGTTGTCTTTGTTTAAAAATGTATTTAGTGATTTTGCACTAGTGTAATCAATTGAAACGATTTCTAGTATCAACGGAGGCTTAAGTCAATATCATGATTTCGTGACCAAAAAACATGATTGCGTATTTTGTGTACATATGGAAACGCGTGTGATCTAAATATGTGTTAGGTTAACTCAACACGCGTGTTGGGTTAGAATTGTTTCTGCTCTGAAGCTAACGCATGTGGCGATTGTCACACAAGGTTAGTAATCGAGTTAGGGTTAGCCATCTAAACGCGAGACATACCTTAACACACGTCTGTGAGGGTTAACACCGATCCGAAATTGTGTTAACTGGCACGATCGCTACGACAGTTAAGATTTGTGTTACTTTCGTTCGCTAAAATGTGTTCAGATGGCACTGGGATCAGATATTTTTGTATAAACTATACAAACTATAGTACGAAATTCTAGTAGATATATTGTATAAATACTCGTTGTTTGCTAGCAAGACGGCTGTCAGACGAGCTACTGTATAGAGAAAACGCAAAGTAATAATTAATGATCATTAAAACTAGATGTTCCTGATCTGTCCAATGTGACCTAACGGCTGGACCGATTGGACATGGGACGCTCTCCCATATAAAATATAACTTTTATTTATATATTAGAACTTTTAAATCAATTTTGCCGAAAAAATTGGGTATTTTTCCCTTCTTCGGCGAATATTTGTCTACTTTGTGTGTAAGTATTGCACTTAGCTTTTGTATTGTATTGCGTATCTCGCTTAAAATTTCGTTAGGGAACGTGTGGCTAAATTTCAACCTATAGTTCTACAATATAACTAGCATTACATTGATATACTTCTTCTTAAACGTTCAGTATATTTATAATAACCAATGAGAATCAGAATCCATACATTTTTTCTTACATTTTTGTAAAAATTTACGACTGTTTTTTCGTAAACAATTTCCTTATTTTTGGAAAAATGCATGCGTTGTATTGTAGTCTATTATATATTGCACTCAAATTATTTCGCTAAATTAAACACGGCTTTTTTTCGCAGTTCCTAGGCACCTACAGTTCATTAGATTCAATCTTTGTTCATATTTCCGTCCTACGTTCATATCTCCGCCAGTAAACAGTTCATTTGAATGCACTGAATCGGAAACGTCCTAAACTAACATTTTCAATGTCCCATTTTTCTTTCCTCGGAAATGCCGAAACTTTGACAGCATCTCGCCATTACTTGAAAAAGACGTCTACTTTCACAGTGACGGAAGATCCCGTCTCGGATCCCTTTAACCATGGTAACACGAAACGCTATTTGATTACTCAAGAGGGTCATCTTATGAAGGAAAATTGAATTTGACATCGGCCAACTTTTATGCCCACTATGCCTACCTAGGGCTCATTCGTCCATCGCTCAATGCATCTTCGAAAACCTCTTCAATCACCACTGGAGCTTGAATAATTAACAATAAGTCACTGCTATATATATACACCAGTTTTTCTGTTCACTCCTAGACCTTCCAGTCTTCCCCAAAAATATTTCTTAAACGTCCTCAGGCCATTTTTTTCCTGTTATTTCGTTACAGCGGACGATAGCAGCACCCTTGTCCCAAAAACAACAGCACCGACTGCGACTTCACCGGACGCCAATTTTCCTCTTTACGGTAATACTTACAGGCTTTAGCAACTTTAGACCTGGGGGAATTACTGAATAAGCTAAAAAAAATGGGAAAAAAGGAAATAAAATAAAAAATAGACAAACAGGTTCCAGATGCACTGTCCAAGTGGTTGAGCCGCTTTGTACGATCGCATTTTTCTTTAAGACGAATGAGGCAGGCAGCACGCAAAAGAGGGTGGGAATAGGAAGCGACAAAGCGTGTTATTGGAACGACGGAATGCGCTCAGTTGGGTGTCAAAGTCTCAAGTCATTTTGACGCCTCTTTAGTCTTCAACCTTTTCCGAAACGCAAGCTCCTCGAACACTATGTCTCCAGAAGTCGAAGAGATAAATAAAGTCATTAAAGCTTTTATACGTTCTTTTTTCGCCGCTGGGAACCTGTCAACCTGGGTTGCCACTTGGACTTGTTAAGCCAAATACTTTTGAGTGCAGCAAAACAAGGAAACGCGTCCTAAAGTATTTCCTTGTACCCCCGACATTGTTCTTATTTCTTTATACTTAAGCTGACATGAAAAATCGTATTAATTTGACGAGCCAAGTCATATTTTCCACATATGCAGTACAGGATCTGAAACTCCGCTCAAGGTAGGCTTTGTAACTAAGCTAATCAACCTTTAAGCCTGGTACTGGAAAATAGCGAGCGGACGACAGAAAAAAATGAAAAGTTTTGTGAAGACAAGCGCTTCGCAGTGGGGTAACAAAGCCCCAGGTTTTCTCTAAAGTTCACGCTGATAACGCTACCCAAGTACACGCGGTAATTTAGGAAAATAATGAGCGTTAGGTAGCTCCAATTAAAAAAATATGGGTTTCACGTAACTTACTATTACGTGGCTAGATACCATTTCCAGTATGCCAACATACTCTTGATACCTTAATGCCAATACATTCTAATACATTGAATTTCTTACTTACGTTCTTAGATGCATTATTTGTTTACAATTTATTTTATAGTTTATCATTTATTATATATTTTATTTACATTTTATTTTACGATTTCTTTATAGTTTATTTTTATTTAAAATGTGTTTTCTATTTTAGTTATATTTTCTTTCATACTTTCTTTTTTTAAGTTACTTTAATAAATTTATTAAATTATATTCTTAAAATATTATATTAAGAATTCGTAGAAGTATATTGCATATTTGATAAAGGTGTACTAAGATTACACTATAATAAGATGTTTAGAACATGACTTAAAATCTTGGAACGAGGGTTCAGTCTTTTCAATGCCAGGCATCCTTTCTGTTTAATTGTCTACGGTGGAGAAAGTAAAGTAATGGCTGGGGTGTCGTGCACTTGAACAAGACCTCGGCTGACAAAGTAACAAAAAGTTTACCTATTCATTAAACTGGAGCTGTTCTGAGATCCTTTACATAATGCTCCTCCTCTGCTTGCGCGAAGAATCACCTTATTTTCAAGAAGAGAAGAGGAGAAATTTCCGCCACGTCTAAAGTTGGCCCCCTCCAAACTTGAAAAACACTTCGGTAATCTCCAACTTCACTACTTCACTAGCATTGCCAAGATTTGCGGAACCCATTCCCAACATTACCGTGGCGGTTGGTAGAGAAGCTTCACTGCCTTGTGTCGTCGACCATCTAATGAAATACAAGGTAAGCAACAATACAAGGAATAGGCTCGATATTCCTAGATTTCAAAGGTAATGTTGTAAAATCTCGAAATAACGGAGTATCGGCTATAATGAGGAGATTATCGTTAAAAGCCTCTATAAATTTACAAGGAAGGCTTCGGATGTAACAAAATTCGTACGTAATGAAACGTTCGCCTGTATCGAACAGATTTGCAAGTCTTAGTGGGTACCTGCACGTATTAGTTTTACTCCTTTATAGCGGACTTTGCAGTGTCATGACACATTGCGTGAAAAAGCAAAAAATGGAAACGCTATTACTTCGCCACGGACACTACATCCAGAACTTGCTAACATTGCTGCAATGCTGTAACGTTGAAATTAAGTTGGATGATAGATTGAATGTAACGATGGAATACTAACTTAAATTTAGTGGGCTGATTTAGTATGTTTACTGTTTCCACATAGTATCAACTGAAGTACATGTTCTAATAAGTTGTTTTGGCAAGTTTTATACACGTGTAATATAGTGTGTTTAAGGCCCCTCAAAAAATGTATGCGTTTCTTAGACACACAAAAAAATACATGGTACAGGAAGGGGAGGGTGGTTGGTGAGAAAATGAGCTAAGACCAGGTAGGCCTACCCTTCCTGAAGAAAAAACAAGTCCGGATTGAGCAGGTGATGTTTGGTTGAGAAAGGCTTTTATACAGAGTGTAAGAGGTCACAAAACCGTGACAGGTACGTGTACAACACAAGACGCTAAATGTCGCCCCACAGGAGCAAACTTGCCCTGTACAGTCTAAGGTGCTGCCACCTATATGGAACTTCACCTGATTGAAATTAGCCAAACCTAACGAAACTTAAATAAACCTAACCTAACTATTAAATCTCTCCAATAATGTCGAATTAAAGCTGATAGCTGCCCTTTCGTCCCCTAGCGGTGAAAGGTCTAAGCCTGCTCTCTGCTCCTGTGGGGCGACATTTAGTTGCTTCGGTGTAAAACAACACTTACTAACAGTGCAATAAAGGAAATACAGTAAGGTCATACATTTGAACATCACAATAGTAATCCAGGGAATTACATGTTGTAGTGAGCTTCTTTGTCAAATTACACGCATAGAATTCAAGAAACACGGGCAGAATAGCAATCCAAAAGAAACTAAGAGATTACTTTTTTATACAGTTTTCTAATCCAATGAAATATTTCTTCAAAGGACAATCTGAATGCAAAATTAGGTAGAATATCTCTATTAGGCTTTTTCTGCTATTATATGTGAAGACATGTTAGTGAAAGTAACAATATTTTATCTTTTTTACAAAACAAGTTTCCTCTGTGGGTTTGTGCCACAGTCCATTCGTTCTGCAGAGACAATTTTCTTGTTTTAATTATTCGTGTGGCATTGTAACTATGCGATACAGGCAACAGGCGAAAGCCTACGCCTTGAGAAATAATAAAAAAAGTAACAATAACTAGCTGACACGAGCGTTTCGACTAGCTGTGTTAGTCAGCAACACCTTTTTCACTCTTTTCTTCTCTCGTATTAATTATAATTACAAGTAAATGTATGATTACTTATGCTTTCGTCGAGCACTTGCATTCGTGGGATTCAGGTGTTTTTATTTGCACATGTCTGGCATGATATTAGATAAGACAGTTCGATTAAGCGATTTCTAGTCTCGATCGGTGGTAAAAGTCGATATCAATCTTAACCCGATTATGTGTTCAATGGGGGACTGGCCGATTCAATACACGGACAACCAATAGACGGCAACTTTTTTAATTTGTTTACACTTTATATACCGTTTATACATCGTTATATAACGATCAATGACAGCAGCAATTATCAACGCTATGAAGACAAGCACGTAGCTAACGCCAAGCTTAATAATAAAGGCGGCTTTAATAAGCCATTACGATGCGTGGTTAACATCCATGCTTATCTGTAAGAACCCAAGAATCAATAAACAAATGCGATTCGAGATAAGGTTTATTGTAGACCTACAACTTTGGGAACTTGTCTAAATGCACAAAGCCTTATATTTTCCTACTTAGCTGGTAAAAGTTGCCGTGTATTGGATTGTCCGTGTATTGAATAATCTTTCACTCGTTCTATGTACCAACGGAAACGGGTGTTAGGCTAACTCAACACTCATGTTAGGGTTACCCATGGAAACAGAATAGGAAGCTTAATATTTTTCAAAATTAGTCCAATGTGAGAAGATTCGTACAACTTTTATTATTAAGAATCTGGGGTCAATTTTTTCTACCGAGGTTTGGGTATTGAGTTTGTCGTAGCGATTTCCTATGAATTAAATCGTAAGAATAAAGTTTATAAAGACACTACGTCTACGCTGCAAAATAAAAATAAAGTGAACTAAAATATCTGGATGAAGGGATACTTTAAAGTTATACACCTATGTCGCAAGAGAGTCGAGTCCACTTAACTGTAACTCAGTTAGCTCCATAACTTGCTTAATTTTAAGGCAACGCTCAAGCCGCATATCATTCTCATTTCGTTCACTAAAGACAGACCCGGTTTATGTCAACTCGGTTAACTTCACAACCCATATTTTTTTCATATAGTTTTCTTTCCCCGTCGGGTATCTTAAGACAATAAGTCGTCCGGTTAACTACCGACCATCACGCACTGTAAACATTCTAAGAAGTATTCCAAGTTCTTTATTCAAACGCAAGTCGTAACAGACAAACCTTCCTTTTTTCACAGCCTTCCTTTTCGGATTCTGTATTCCCCGATTTCCTAATTAGTTGCCTTGTAGAAAAAAAAACGACCAATTTATCGTTAGACAAAGTTTTATCCCTCTTGGAGAAGAAACGAAACTCAAGGACTAACGGCTCCGAAAGTATAGCGTTGATCAAGGAGTGATTTCAAAAATATTCAAAAGACAAGGGAAACGTTCTGAACGACTCGGGCAGTAACTCCATCGTGCTAATCGCTCGTGATAGGAAAAAAGCAAAAGTCCCAAAGCCCAAAGAATGTTAAACAGCGCTGAATTACTGACTATTTCTTGAAGACGTAAAATAAATCGGTCTATTTTATCTTTTAATTAAAATTTTAAATAACATTTATAATACATTTAGTACATCCACATAAATATATATTGTTGGTTTTCATTCTATCAGTATTTCTAGCTGTGACCAACAGGCATCTCGGATAACCTCCTAGTCCGTACAACTTCATACTGGCCGCTCTGTCCCGAGTCAATAAAGTTAAGCGGGTAACACTGTCTAAGGTAATACCCACCCAAAATTAACGCCCCCGCGGCAGAATTTTAGTCATTGGCGAGATTATACACTCAAAACATTTTCTTTTCGGCCCGGAGCTCGAAAACAAAGCCAGCAGACAACAAGAGTCCCCTTTCTTGAAAAAAAAAAAATAGTAGGACTCGTCATGAGTGTGAGATGGGTTTTCATCAGTATGCGCCGTCAGGGACTGAACGTTTTTCGGGTAGCGACCCTCATGTCGCCCCTCTTCTGAAAAAAGCGGGGGCCGGGTGAAACCCGTTAATGTGTTCCCCCTTTTCTTCCGCCACGTTGACAGTCCGATTACCGACCAGGAATGGAGAAACAAAGACTATGCAAATTTCCTCTCGTTTCTTTTGTCGAGCGCTCACTGTTTCAAGACCATTGCTTTTCATTAGACAATGGACAACAATATTAACCCGTGTGTGCTGTCATTTTCTTTCTCTCCCCGCCTTTTGTGGATGATCTTTTCTCTCGGTTGCCTCGCACTGTTAAAACTTCTTTTTCTTCCCCCGGCCCGTTGCGAAGCTCTAAGTTGGCTCGCTTAAAACAAAAGAAAAAAAAAGTCTGACAAAGTGAATATCTCTTCTTTGCGGGTAGTTGGGAAATGCGCTTTTCTCTTAAGCCGCACTTAAGAAAAAAAAATCAAGCGCTTTGTCCAGAGGGAGCCATACGTTGCTTCAAGCGTGCACAAAGCGCAATGCAAGTTCTCTCAGGCTCGCTGCCGTTCAAGAGTAACGAGAGCTTCACAGCGAACAGTGTTCTTCCTCGGCTGGGACGAACGCGGAACGTAAAACGGCCCTAGAGGAAAGGTACTGTTCTGCCAGTACGTGGCCGCAGCGTGGCAGAAGGAAAAGAAAAACTTTACTCTCGCTCCTTTTTTTTTTACTTAGCGCTACCAGCCTCGGATTTAACCTCTGAGACGTAACACTTCCTAGCCAACAATGAAACACGTCTTCGATTAGTATGCACTGTAGCAGTTCTCTCGCTTGAGGCATTCCTCTGGTTAGGCGATAGGCTAATGACTTGCCACAACTCTTTCAACACTTGGTTTCTCTTATGAAGCTTTGCATAGGGAAAAAGAAGAGTTAAGCTAAGGAAAAACACAGTCTTACTCCCTTTTTGCTTATTCCTTCTTATTTTTGCCTGGGTAGGTGGCGTGGGTGCGGGTCGACAGTCACACGATACTGACCATCCATAACAAAGTCATCACCAGGAATTACCGGATTTCCTTATCGCACGCGGGGGGCCGAAGGTGGGAACTCAAGATTGCTAATGTCCAGGAGTCCGACCGTGGCTGGTACATGTGTCAAATTAACACCGAGCCTATGCGGTATCACCAGGCCTATCTGGAAGTTGTGGGTGAGTCGGAACTAATCCTCTGGTAATGCTTTACAGAAGGACTGGTAAATACGGATCTTCGGTGTATCTAGTAATACGAGTATGTAGCTCTTATGCATTTAGTATTAGTACATAACTTTTCTGTACTTAGCAGTACTAGTACGTATTAAGGCCCCGGTATACACAACTTCCGAAATTGTAAAAAAATAAAAGATAGGGACACGCTTTTATTCTTAAAAGGTAGGTCTGCTCAAGTGACTTATAACAGAAGCAAAACGAAGTCAAACAGAAACTCTGGATAGCGGTAAAGCATAATAAAATCAAACAAAACCTTGAAATTTCATACACAATATCACAAAAACTACCTAACAGATCTCTTTTTTCTCTTTATCGTAAAATTTTTAAAAAATCAGAGCTAGTGCACTACATTGCCCGATTTCCATTTTTCTGTATAATAAGAAAGTAGCACACATTCAGTCAAAAGTTTACAAATTTATCAAATTCCTTTTTCACAAAAACTCGACGTTGTGTACTAGTCATCACTAATAGCAACTTTACTATCGAAACAATATCTTTGACATTTTTACCGTTTTCAAAGTATGGTGTCTGAAATCTTCCCATGTTATTCGCCCATAAGGGGTTTGTGTATACCGGGATTAAGGGATCCGAAAGGTTTTCTCTTTGAGGCTCCATGTTACTGGCGTATGCGTTGTGACCCTAAAGACACGGGTTTACCGTGGAACGTGGTATTTTCTATCTCTGAGTTTTTTTTAATGGGTAAAAGGAAAAACTTTGCACAACTTATGACACACCAGATTGCGTTCCTGTAAATAATATTACGATTTTTTAATGGCCGCTCATTTTTCGTGAATTGTTCGATAATTTAATTTGTTACGCGAACCTCTCTATATATAGTAGTACTAGTGTTTATGTTCTTCGTACTTCGTGGTACAATTACATAACTTCATTTACAATGTACAGTACGGGCACACTGCCTGCACTACGAGCAATACAAGCTCGTATACTTGGTGCGGAGCAACATTGCTGCGTAGAGGAGATTTGGAGTAGTTTGGACATTTGGTACTTAGTGCTATGCAAACAAAACTCAGTTCCAAAATTACACTCACTAGAGTACACACAGTACATATACATACATATTCTATGTTTTAATCTGCTAAGTTTTTCTAAATTTCTAATATGTCTACATTCCAAATTTCGTAACACTTATACATGTTTTTAAATTTATAACAGTTATATATTTTCCATATTTTTCTAAAATAATCCTACAAAGAATCGTATTTATCTCAATATTATAACACTTTATTCTATTATCTGTCTATTATGTACCAATTTTTTCCAATATTTTTTTGTCTCGTGTAAAATTACTTTAGAGAATTGTATGACAAAGCTATTAACGTATTATTCTATAATTCAGGCTTCGCTTAGAAACCATTTTCGTCTTACAATTAACACAACCGTGACAGTAATATAATTGTGCATTATAAAGAAAAGCGTCCAAAGTCGCAATTCTTTTATTACTTGCTTGTCTGTGCACTTTCCTTCTGTTTGTTCTTTCGCGTGTAGTTCAGGTTGTCTACTAAGGCATTGTTCTTTAAACAGCACTTACATATCCTAACAAAAATTCCATCACCAATAATCTGTATCACATGTTTCCCATATTTATGTCAACGCGGCAACGTTCATGATCTTGTATTGTAAGATCTAAGACAATATCGATAAGTATGCCAACGCTTCTTGACACGATATTATTAAAATATGAATGTTTTCCGAAAAAATCTGGACCTCGGAGAAGATTCTTGATTCTCGTAAAAAAGTCCAATTAAATCATAAGCTACTAACAGACATTGACATTCAAATTTACATAGTTTCCACAAAATAAATCGATATATAACTACATCGCAATCGATATCTTCGACTACGATAGCATGTGCAATAAAATCTCTCCAGCCAATCATATATTTCGCGCAGATGGATCGGATTTTCCCTAGAAAACTCGATCAGAACCTATACAATTTCATAGCTACTTTTGGTCCGATAAAATCTGATCTGATGGTATCTTTTCTTCAAGAACCCGAACATTATATTCCTACAAGCTAAGTAATCTGTGTTATAAGCGTGTTACGAATTAGAGCGAAATTGTCACAGTTTCAAATCAGAATTTCGTTATACTAGTACCGCCAGATATTGTGGACATGGAAACGAGTACCGACATGATTGTCCGCGAAGGTAACAACGTAACTTTGACGTGCAAAGCCAAAGGCCACCCGACGCCGCATATTATTTGGCGACGAGAAGATGGCGACGACATCGGCCACGGACCTCACCAACGAAGTATAACTTTACAAAAAAATATACTTTCTTTTAAAACGCTTAGCTAACTGACGACGTTAGTCAATTCCGTCGACGGGGAAACGCTACACTTGCCCCGGGTTTCGCGTACGTCCATGGGCGCTTATTTATGCATCGCTTCCAACGGCGTACCGCCTTCCGTTAGCAAACGGATCAGCTTAGGCGTTCAATGTAAACAAGACTCAACCCTACAGTTTGCTTTCCCCTTACTTAAAACTCTTTCAATGTCTCTTTGTGTTCCAATGCGTTTCCTTTCCAGTTCCACCCATGCTTTGGATTCCGCACCAACTGGAAGGTACTACGGTGGGCCAAGAAGTGACATTGGTACGTATAAATTTTATGCGTTTTCCTCAGTTTCCCCAAACTTCATGGTTTAGAGATTTTTTTAAAACAAATTCTATAGTATTTAGTATGGTAAAATATAGTATCGTAAAATTTATAGTATATAATATAGTATAGTAAAATTTTTCTTAGCGTTTTTTACACATTTTTCTTCTACATGTTTAGAATTTTCTTTAGCACTCTTCTTTAAAAGATTTTAGAATTTGATTTAATTTTTTTTGGAGCTTTCTGAATTTTCTCCTTTTTTCCGAACTATAATTTCTGAAAAAATTAGGTATGTCATACCGAAGCGTACCCCCGTCCAATAACGTACTGGAAAAACGAGCGCGACGAGATGCTCAGTTCAAGTAAATATGCAAGTCCTAATAAACATTCAATTAAATGTAAGCCTTGACTCAAAAGGCAGTAATTGGCAATACGCAACCGTTACTAAAATTTTCCCCTTCTCTCTTGTCTTTCCTGGGGCTTCCCGCTCGTGGTACGCTTTGTGGTATGCGTCACATAAAGACGACAAGTACGTCATTACGACCGCCGAAGGCGATTACAAAGTCTCCATGACATTACGCATTCGCAATATTACACCCCAGGACTTCCAGAGCTACAGATGTGTCGTTCGAAACGCTTTGGGCGAAGCCGACGGCAGAGTGCGGCTTTATGGTACATTTTTTAAAACTTTTTCAAAATACCCATATTTCTAATGGAAAAAAACTGCACGCAGAAATACCAGCAGTAACGCGACTTCCTTTGGCCAATGATCATTATATAACTTTGGCAGAAAGAACGACAAAGAAACTCAGTAAGTCAAGTACCGGCCTCTTTTTCTTGGGGAATACCAACCTATAATTGGGAATTGTTGCAGCCCTACGACCTGAAGAGCTTGGACAGAAAACCTTGATTCACAAAGAAATCTGTATATATTCTTCTTTTCTTTAATCAGGTATCCCCGCGATTGAAAAAAGTGGGCGATCTTGGACCACGCCGGCCCCGCCCTATCATAGCAATGTCTCTAGCGGTACTACCGGCCTCAAACTGCTGCACCTATCGGGGAATAGCATAGCGGTCATCGTTGGATTTGTGCTGCCACGTTTCCTATTCATCATCTGAGGCTCGAAAGAATAAAACAATTCATCATACAATAGGAAAAGCGGAGAAAAAAAGGAAAAAAATGTATGAAAGGTTTCAGCCATTCATTACGCTTTCTGGTGTGTCTTGAGCCTGTTTCTCTATGGGCAGCAATAAATGTCGAATTGTCTCCCAAAATATTTGCTTTCGGTTCTGTCCGACGCTCAATAACCAACCCAACACCATTGTTACGTTCATCTTTGCCTAAACCCGTTTCTACCACTCCCTAGCCAGCCTGTAAAACGAGATACTGAGAATCTGGGCTCCCAAACTGCGTTCGTGAAACACCAGAGCAAAATCCTTGCCTGAATGAACCGACCTATTTCTTCCAGGACTGCTTAAGTAATATAAACGAAGAAATGACACGGGAAGCAATGAAATACATAATGGATTTCCCTGTATATACGGTATTTCTCGAGCACTATATGGCGCTGCTGAAACACAAGACTCAATAAAAATCGTTTCATTTATACAACGGTTTCCATGGTGTGCACTTCATTTTTGTCGCTAGCATTTTGTCACGGTTCTTTTCCCAAACTTACTTTTCCCATGGCATAACATATGCAAAAAAACGCGCCCTTACGTATGTACAAATATGGCTTATTAATCTATAAAGTTTAAAACGAGGGGAGCGTCAAATTTTGACAGGATTTTCACCAACACTTTTTCGCTTATTTCTGCACACACCACTGGCAAGAAATTTCTTCGGTTTCCACCACAAAACGTTGCATCACTGATCATGCCTTGCCGTTTGTCCAATACCAAACCCAATATGAGGCCGTATCACATAGTGAATGACTAAAAACAAAACACAAAAAAAAACAGCACTTCAGACACTCCCACAGCCATTACACTATCTGCTTCAGACCCACACGCCTCAGGGCTCCAACGGAAATACGGGAGGTTACGACTGAAAGTGAAGGGTAAAAACGTAAAATGTACATCAAATCTGCATGGCGGACGAGTTCTGCTTTTTTTTGTTTCGCGGGCGAGGACAAAGGTCAGCAAACAGAGTATTGATTGACTGTTCAAAAAAGTTCCCTTCAAAGAATCTTCTGGGGGGGGTTGGGGGGCAGCAAGAAGGCCTCTCCACTCGCACACACGACAGCGAAAGTGAAGAACTATAGATTCCTCCTTTAGGACTGTAAAATCACTCGGTGATTGGCTTCGCTCCCCTTTCTTAGCCATTTTTATTGTTCTGTAGTACCCTGTGGCCATATGCGAAAAGATAAATAAAAAAATCGAAGACCTATGGGGGAGGGAAATATGTTCACTCTGTCTTTTTTTCCTCACAAGTTTCGGGAAGAAATGCTCCCGGTAATTTCTGTCTAATTTCTGCGAAGAAATGCCCTCCTCGTACATTGCTTCATAATTCCTTCCAAGTCTTCTTGGCTCGTCGTTTCTTCGAAAGAATTTTTCTCCCGGTAAATGTGGAAGGAAACGCAAAGTGTGTCTCGTGCGTTTAGTGGCCTCTGGATCGGTGACTTTTTCTTCGTTTGCGGCGGCCATCCCGGCGGAAGATAACATTGCTAGGATCGTCGGCCAACTGCGGGTAGTGATAGATATTATGCAAATCAGAGCCCACAAAGCCGTCCACTTCGCCGCGCGTGAGGAGCTCCACTTTCTCTTCGACCGTCCAATCTACGAGGCCAGGCAAGCCCATTTCTACCAGCTGCTTCTCCCGTACCCAGGCAGCTTCCACCGCCCGCCGATGGGCGATCCGCAAGGCCCGGTGACGCGCTTGTTCCACTTCCAAGCCGTAGATGACGTTCAGGACCACTTCGCTGTTACTGATCCGCAACTCCCACGACCCGGTCTCGCCTTCGGTCAAACTGATGTTAAACGCACCGCTGAGCCGCCGCAGCTCTTCTTGGTCGTCGCGCTGTTTGGCGGCACTTTCCTTCACAAAGTACAGCACGTCTTGCTCACTGGTGACGGTGCGCACGTCCAGGAACTGGGCGCCGTTCAACACGGAGGTCAACACGTCTTGCATCACCGTATTGCTCGTGCCTTCCAAAGTCGTCACCACCACCCGGTCATTGACACGGGACAAGAGCAAGCCCTCGCCCAGCGTGGGCTTCTTGTGCGCAAACTGCGGCAACGAATTTCGGCGCATTTCTTGCCCAGCTTTCAAACTCACGACCGGTACAAAGCTCAAACTCTCCATACTGCCCTTGATCTTCGCCGTCAGACATTGCAAGCCCGAAATGACACCGAAAGCCGGCACCGGATTCGCTGGTCTACCGGCACAAGATTGCTGCAGCTTGGGGACCGCCGCGTACGCCGAGGTGTACTGCGGGCCGGACAGAACGTCGAGGTCGTAACCGAACAGCTCCATCCAGGAAGTCATGTCCGTGCGGTAGTCGAAGCCCCGGTTGAGATTGATCGGATCGTTGTTAAAGTACCGGTAAATGAAAATGTCCGTCGGGGCCTTGAGCTGGGCATGCAGCGCTTCCCAATTCGGGGTCAACCACTGACCGAGGAGCGGATCGTAAACCCGTGCGCCGAAGTGGACCAACCCGGAATGCGGGTCGAGGATTCCGCCGCGGAAGTCAACCGCCAAGTACAGCTCGGGTTCGGTGTCGTGAATCACCCGGCCGAACGGCGTGCGGTCGACGGTTTTGATCACCGTGCCGTGGACGTTGAAAACGACGGCCGGGGAGCCACTTTCGTCGTTGGCGATGTAGAACCGCTGATCGGGGCGCTCAACGGCGACCACGTGGCCTTTTTCGTCGTACAAGTACCGGACGGTCCGTCCTTCCTTGGGCGAATGGACGTGCGTCACGCAATGGGGCTGTAAAGCGTTCGAGTAGAAAAACTGCGTCACATTGCCCTTGTCATCCCGCCACGCGGCCAAGCGACCTTGGTGGTCGTAGTTGTACCACACCCGGTATTTCTGCGCTTCGGTGACGTACGCCAGCTGGCCACGGTCGTTGTAGTGCAGCTTTTGCTGGCCGCGCCGGACAACGAAGCCCCGGGCATCGTACGCGACGAACTCCACGTCGCCGTAGCCCACCACGCGGTCACCGGCGTCGTAGGTCAGCGTCGTTCGCTGGCCGTCTTGGGACACGGCGATAATGTTGCCGTTATCGTCGTACGTGTACTTCCAGGTCTTGCCGCTGACGTACTCGGAGACAGCGCCGTCGGGCGTGTACAGGATGTCCACGGTGGAAGTCCGCTGGCCCAACGTAATGCGTTTGCGGGTGATGCGGCTGAGGATGTCAAACTCGAGTTCGATCTTGTACGCGTCGTAGCCTTTGATATTGATGAGCGTCATGGAGGAGCGGCCGTACTTGTCCAGGTCGGAGATCCGGAAGTAATGTTTGGCCGTGTCTTGCATGACGGTGCGGTTAAAGGCGTTGCGGTAGATGCGTAAATCGTTAATGCCTTCCAATAAGCCCAGATTGGGGTTGTAGAGGAATGCGTGCGGCGGTAACTCCCGGCCGTTGATTTCCGTCTCGATGAGCGCCAAACGGCCATTGCCGTCGTATTTCTGCCGGAAACGAGCGTTGTCCAAGCCGGTCTTGGAGCCGTAGCGCATTTTTTCCTCTTTCACCAAGCCGCCGTGATACTTCCATTCCGTCTTGAGCTCGTAAGGCCGATCTTTTACTTCCAGGGCCTTCAACAACCCCGTGTCCTCGTAGTATTCGAAATTGCTCTCAGAAATGCCCGCCAAAACGGTCGCCAGCCGCGAGGCGTTATCGTACAAATGGACGATTCGCGAGGTTTGCCCCGGGTACATCTTACTCACGAGCCGGCCTTGGTCGTCCAACAGCAGTTTGTAAGGATTCCGGTGCACAGGCGAGTTGTACAGAATCTTGAAGTAACCCGGAATAAGTTGAATGGCGAAGGAGTGAATGTGGCCCCGGGGTGTGGTCAACGACTGGAGCGCTCCCATGGCGTCGTACTGGATTAGGAAGGTGTGGCCACTGGCCGTCGTAATCTGCGAAGGCTATCACACAAAAACAGTAGTCAGTACATTTCTTTTCTATTATTTCTTCCCCTTATTTCTTCCCCAGTATTTCTTTCCCGGTATTTCTTTTCCAGTATTTCTTTTCCAGAATTTTTGCATTTTACCCGAGTCCATAAAAGAGAAAAAGTTAATCATGGTAAAATTTCAATTTACCATAGCTGTCATGGGATCCTTAAAGGTGTACACGATTTTATTGTTGTCGGGGAAAACGACTTCCGCCAGCCGCCCACTTCGGTCGTAATTGTACGTTTCTGTCAGCTCACCATGTTTCCATTGGGCCAGTTGGCCGTAACGGTCATAACGGATTTCCACCGTGGCGAACGAACCTCTGTGGTGTCCATAAAAACGGGGAAAGAAAAGACCAGCCACAGGTGTTTTTTTAGTAGGCTCACAGTCATATAATGTTACTGCACTCGTCATAACAAAAGGACAACGTAAAAAGGAGGGATACAAATAAACTCGTGGTTTAATTACTTCTCGTTTATCAAATTAGATACGAGACGGGTGCCTGCGGGGAAAAATAGAATTGCTGCCATAATTCCTGGCTTAGCAACGTGTCACGGTTAATAGAGCTAGCATATGTGAACGCTAATTCAGAAGAAAATGGTTCTTAACTATGCTGTGTATCCGCTGAAGACGGTTGGACTTACAAAACCATTACAGCTTGCCTAATACTTTCCCCAAAGTTGCAAAACGAAGCTCCCATTAGCCGGGAGATTATTCATAATTTACTTCGCGAAACTCTAAATCTCTGATCATGGCTCGTTTCCAGAAAGAGAGGCGTTTCTCTGACATTTTCTCGAAATACGGTATTGATTTTCAACTACGGCTCCACACTACAACTCGTAAAAAAATCACCCTTTCAACGCTTTCCCACTCAGCTCTAATAGTTTACTCTGCAGGAGCTTAGCCTACAAACACGCGTTTCAATGGGCTAGTTGATTTTTCTTCCAATGAGTTTATGAATGAAGCTGCGTCTTCTTACGAACAAATAAAATTTCTTAGGCTCATATAGCTCCTTTACTTTTGTTATTTTACTTTTAGTAAAAGTAAAGTAAAGAGTCCTTTACTTTTGTTATTTTACTTTACTTCTGGCAATTTCCATCATTATTGGTATCTTATTTTGTTTTCGGTTATTCTACTGTTTCAATACTTTATTTCTGATACTTTTTTTAAAAAACTTAACTTTACTTTTGGCATTTGACTTTGTTTGGGGTATTTTACCTTCTTTGTTTTTTATTTTACTTTGTTTTGAATATTCTACTTCTTTATTTTTTATTTTACTTTAGTTTGAATTTAGAATTTTACTTTGTTTTGGGTATTTTACCTTTTTCATTTTTTATTTCACTTTAGTTTATTTAGTATTTTACTTTTTGGGTATGTTTCTTTATTTCTGAGGTATTTGATTTTACGTTCGTTACTTTACTTTGTTGGCTGTCAATGTGCTTTAATTTCGTGACAAGACATTTAGCTCAACTTTTTTTTTCGCCACGAACTATGGGATTTTTCTGTGAAAGCACAAAAAGAAGCCTTACCTCGGGTTCCAAGCGACGGGCCGGGACATTTCATCGTAAGTAATATTCAGGAGCTCTATCCTGTCATCCATATAAAGTGCTTCGGTGGCGGAATCTTTGTCGTATTCCACGGCGGCCAAATTCTCGCCGTTGACCCGTAGTCGTTTCCCCACTTGTCCAATCTCGCGTTTCTTCGTGACTCCATTGCGAGTATCCTTGCGCCGCAAGTAATAACGCCACTCCAACCGGTTCACCAGTTCTCCGCCAATCTCCAGCTTTTGCTTGCCGGGGATCGGGAAGCTTTCGCCCAGTACTGGGTCCAAGTCGCTCAACACCGGGTAAGCTACCGTCTCCAAGGTGACGGTATGCGACCACGGCGTGACAGTAATGACGCCACGGTCCGGTAGCAACGCCGTCGTGTCTTCCACGTCGCCAGTTGTGCGACTCACGCGCGAATTCTTGATAAAGTACGTAACGGGCGCTTTGTCGCCGTGCGTGACGTGCACCGACGCGCCTTTCAAGCTCAGGTCAAAGTTCAAGCTAATGAGCTCGCCGGTCGGCGAAACGGCCGAAATCAGCCGCCCGTTCTCGTCGTAATTGTACAAGGCACTGCGCCCCGTACTATCCCAGCGCGCCCGCAGTAAAGCCGTGGAGCCGTGGTAATCAAAAGTGGAATTGAGTCCTTCGGGTGTGCTGAATTCCTGCAGCAGCCGCGTACGGGACATTTTCAGTCGGCATTTCTGACCTTTGGTGTTTTCGATGGACGAAACTTGGTTGGCGTAATCGCGGAGGATAAAGACTTTGTTGCCAGCGGCGTCCGTGACGGTGCTCAGCTTGCCGTTGCTGGTATTGACGTTGTACGTGAACACGTACACGTTTTTGCCCGTCACCATGTTGCGCGTGGCGATGTGCTGCCCAAACCGGTTGAACACGTAGATCACTTGGCCCTCGGGGGCGAAGATTTCAAAATTGCGACTGTCGTCCGCTTCGGGCAGGACGGAGATGACGGCGCGGATGCGTAAGTTGGCTTGGTCGCACAGGTGCAATGTACCATCGGGCGTGACCGCGATGGCGGAGACGGTGTGGAACCGCGAGGCCGTGGCTAAGAAATGGTCTTCGTCGAAACAGGTACAGCCTGGGTCTAGGCAATTACACTTGGAATCCAAGCCGGCCACGTGGCTAATGCGGCCGTCCGTGCCGATCCGCCGCACGCGGTTGATGCGCTGGGCGTCGCTCTCTGCTACGTACAAATCGCCGTTGGGGGCGAAAGCAATGCCCTGCGGCATCGTGAGCGACGCCTGGGCTGCCATATCCGATCCGGCAAACATCCCAGCGCTGGTGCTCACGGGCGGACAGTGCAACGGTCGACCGGCCACGATCTTAATGCGTTCGTCCACCGTTAGCTTGACGATCATGTGGTCGTCCACCACGTGCAAAGCGTTGTCTAAAGGGTTCATGGCTAACGCCGTCGGCCAGCGCAAATGAGCCTGTAAACCCAGAGAGATGGTCATGAAATAGGAAGATTTAACTTATTTAACCTTATTTCTTTACAGAATTTATGAAGAACCCATTTTAAAGACTAAATATGTTTACGCCGTACGTGTACTTTCTTCGCTGCTAAATACACTGAATTTATTTTTGATGCTTTTATTTAACGGGAGGGCGATACGGGGCTTATTCCAGAATAGGGTTTCCGATTATTTTGATAGAGTGCGCTAGTGGACCAGCCACCATTGTCCGTATCCATGTTTTTGCTTACCACTGTCGGTAGGTTATCACTGGGCTTACAGAGCTATTATTGTCTAAAGAGTAATTATTTAGAGAGAAAGCATTTCTTACATTATTATGTAAAGAATACTCTAATGTTATTATGTTACGTGCGATAACAATGGTACCTACAATGGCGCCTTCCCAACTAGCGATGCGCTAACTATATACATATATACGACTATATACCATTCTACATTCTAGCGACCTAGCGCACCCTACTTGGGAATAAGCCCTTATACAGAAAAAGAATATTTTTACTGATTTGCTTTCTTTTCTATTTCATTTTATAACCAATATTACTTTATTTTGTACTCCCGTCTATTTTCTTTATTATTTTCTTTTTCAATGTATTTCCTTCCTTTTCACATTACCTCACTAAGGCTAAGTGTTCCTTCGCATGGCATCGGCTTCCAATGAGCGCGGTGCCGGTGGTTGCCAACAATCGTATTGATGATCCCGTCCTTATCGACCATCCTCAGATTGGTGCCATCGGCGAAATAGAGCATGTTATCTGCCGAAATGGCCACACCTACAAGAACAAGCTCGTTCAAACACGCACATAGAGGAAATAACTAAATAAAGCAGAACTAACCAAAATAAATAAAATTCACCAAACAGAATAGTAAAATAATTGTTTTTCCAATTTGCAAGAACAAATAAGACATGAGAAAAATATACTTCTTAGAAAAAAGCAGGACTAACCAAAATAAATAAAAGGCACCAATATAATAGTAAAATAACTGTTTTTCCAATTTGCAAGAACAAATAATATATGAGAAAATAAACTTTTTGGAAAAAAGCAGGACTAACCGAAATAAATAAAATTCACCAAATACAATAGTAAAATAATTGTTTTTCCAATTTGCAAGAACAAACAAGATCTGAAAAAAATAAACTAGTTAGAAAGCTTTCTCAAATGTACCTTTGGGATAAGCTAATTTGGCATCGCGGGCCAAGCCGCCGTCACCACACTGGGCTTCGTCTCCTGGCAAGCAACGCTCACCAGAACCCACGGCGGGTTCCCAATTGCGTTCAGGCTCGCTCACTTCCTCCATCTGCTTGATTTTGATGATTTGGTGCGCTTCCGGGTCAGACAAGTACAACGTGCCGTCCACCGGACTCACAGCCATGTAATAGCGATACGAAACCCGGGTGGCACTGAAGGGGGAAATGAGGACATTAATAAGCATGCGGATGTCGGAAACTCTTGGTTAAACTTTACTTGAGACGCAAGATCGTTTTGACCATGCCGTCCGGGGACACGCGCCGAACGTAATTGAAATCGCCCACATACAGAGAACCGTCTTGGCCCGCCGCTAAGGCGACTGGGGCGAGTAATCGCTGTTTGAAAGCCAAGCCATCACAATCAGCGCAATCCAACGGTCTTTGGTGTCCGTCGCCCATGGTCGTGCGAAGCATCTCGGGCCGGTACTTGAGGTACAAGTTAGTACCGTCTCCCTTTTGCAGAATACCTACAGAAAAACCGAACCCAAGGGTCAGGAAAGTGGAAATTTAGATCACAATCTGTTTCAGCGGCGTTGGTACCTTCGTGGAAGTTGTAACGATGATGAATGTCCAAGTTCCAGCCTCCAATTTCAGAAATGCTCATATCGTGGCCGCTCAGCTTGGTAGTTTGCACGTCCCAAATGATGCCCGGGCATGAATTATACACATAGCCCACTTTTACCAGCGCTGTTGTAACGCCGTAAACTCGTTGCCTAGAACACACACCCGAAAGAAACCATAAGACTCGTGTTTCAACCACTCGTGACGGGCTTTTCTCTCCTTCCGTCTTTTTTTTTCTTTTTGGCTAGAATATGTTACCTGTAGACGTTAAAGCGGTTCCAGGCGTAAGTATACTTAATGTCCGGGTCCGCCTCGAATACTTTCTCGAACAGAATGCCCTCGATGGTAATCCGGAGATGGATTTTGACCAACGTCGCTGGAATAACACTCGGCGTAAGCTGCAGCTGAATGGTCGACAAATAACCCGCGCTGCGTGATGAATGATACACCAAATGGACACCAGTTCCGGGAACCATTAAACTCTCTTGCACCACCTAAGAAAATCCCATTACATTTTACCATAAATCTTGGTCTTGTTCAACTCCCACAAATAATAATAATAATAATTCTAAAAAATACTAATATAGAAATCCCGTAATTAAATCCCATAACACTGAAGAAATCTATAAATATAATAACTTAACAAATAAAACGTATAACTAGCTCGACCTATGCCTTTCTTTGTAATACCATTTGATTTATCAATATTCACACAGGCACAAACAGGCTACAGGCTATGACCTACACTGGCATTAAGAGAGAAAAAAGTGTAAAAATACCAAAATAAAAATATAAGAAACAAAAAAATTATAATAATTTACAACTTTCTTGTCGCGGGCAATGTAGGCTTGTGTTTATTACTGCCTACATTAGTCACCCAAAATAGGCGACATTTAAGAAATAAATATAAACAAAATAAATTGTTAATAAAATTGCACACGTAAAATTGTACCTGAGATTCGGCCAAAATGCTGCTCTGGGCGGGACAAGAGCCTTGGAAGCCATGTTTCCACGTGGCCAGTACTACTGGTTTCATCAGATCGTAGTCATGGGCTTCGCAAGACATGTGAACGGCCCCGTGTGGATTTTTCTCCTCTTCGGTACTCATCACAATGGTATCCAAGATGACCACCTGCAAAATCATAACGCAACAAAAGTAAGAATGAACTTCTCGTTAATGAAAATAAATCTTCCTTACCTCGTTCCACGGCGCAAAAACGGTCCTGGTTTGGGGTTTGAAGGGACTGCGTCCGAACTGGAGAACGACGGCTCCGCCCCCGTTGACCATTAAATCAAACCAGCCATCGTCCCTCGTTAGTGTGAACCCTTCTAATGGGTTAGAACTGGACACGCGTACGCCCAGTAAGCCCACACCTACTGGCGTAACGACCCTTCCGCGGACAACAGCCGCCCGACTGTCATCGGCCAAAGAAAATGGAAATATCATGAAACTGGTCGGTCGTAGCCACAAAAGAACGATAGGCAAGAAAAAACTATCTAATGTAACCAAACTGCGCAGTCATGGAAAAAAATTACCGCCAAACTACCAAACCTGAGAGGGAAAAATCGTGTACATACCGATCAAACCATACATTGCCACATTTCCGCGCCATGCAGGGCGGCTAAACAAAGAAAAAAACGCCACCAAGCGACAAAAGTACACAACTGACAAGAAAGACCCGAAAACATGCCACGTGCGGACCAATGAGTTACTGGGTTAATACAATTAGTGCTTAACGAGCAGCAAGACAAAACGCAGACCATGGCGTACTGTACGGGTACGTGCATGTGTACGTGACATCTATGTATCTGTATCCGGGGAGAGGCAAGAGTGGGCGGCTCTGCTTACCTGGCGTTGAAATGGCTCCAGAAGAGACTAAAAGCAGCCACGCAAAGGGAGGGAGGGGAAAAAATACGAATAAAAGACGCCACAAATCAACACATACAACCCCCAAAAATCTAATTCTTTTTTTTAAATGTTCCATTCTTTAATTTCCCCCACCCATTTATCATCCTCCTCGTTTTATTTAAGACCTTCATTTGTCACTGAATTGTAAACCAAGTTCTCGTGAACGTTAAAAAAATGTAACAAAGCCGTGTTTTTTGTGGTGGTTGGGGAATTCTTTTTACAAGTATGAATACATGTTAGCGTTATTCCGTATCTTTCACGCCATCTTTTCTCCCAGGACTTCTTAAGTGTCAGAACCCCGCCCCATAATGAGAAAAGATCCGGAGAAGTAAGAAAGTGAGAAAAACCACGGAAAATACCAGACAAGGGTTAGTTAAGTTAAAAAAAAACATATCCGATTCGCCCAAGTTATTCAACGTGTGCTCCGTTGTCAGGTTTTTGTCAGCGAACCCGTAAAGAAAGTGCCACGTTTTCATGGTTATCAAGCACAAAAACTGATCATTCTAACTCCCTGGTACCTCTCGCTTTTGTAATAAAGAACAAACGTAGTTAAAAGTCAATTTACCTCTCGTTAAAGGCGTCCTGTTTTGCGTAGCTTTGCAAGCTGCCTTCTTCGATGAGAAACTTCATCCGTTCAAAAAACGACGCAGTAATGGCCGGCGGCTGCTTTCGCAGCAAGATGTCGATCGGCTTGGGCGACGTCACACAAAACGGACTCTTCTTACAATGCCGCGACAGACAGCATTCCGAGTCCTCACAATCCGTCAAACCATCTGACGTAAACGAAAGTAAAATTTAATAAGTACATTATCAGGAAAGAAGGTAAATATATATAGTATTTTTAAGTAAATAAATAATGATAGTAACAAAAATAAAGCCAACAATCATCATAACTTAAAAAAGTAAACAAATATCAAGAATTGAAAGATAAAATAAATAATAAATAATAACAAAAAAAATACATGACTAACAACAGTATTTTTTTAAATCCATCACGAAACATTAAGCTGCCGCTTTAATAAGTATTAATTGAATAGTAGTAAATTATTATAACTAGTAATTTAATAAGTACATTATAAAAAAAGTTAAATATATAGTATTTTAAAGTAAATAAATAATGATAGTAACAAAAATGAAGACAAAAATCGTCATAACTTAAAAAAGTAAACAAATATCAAGAATTAAAAGATAAAAGAAAGAATAAATAATCATAAATAAATCCATCACGAAACATTAAGCTGAAGCTTCTTTTTCTACTCAATGCTGTTTTTACCTTTGTCATTATCTTTGCTGTCATCGCATTCCAGTTCAATAGGCGTACTGCAATCGACGCCTTCCCAACCCCGGTCACAACGGCACGCCCAGTCGCCTTCCGGTCCGGTCTTGCACTGGCCATGTCGCGAGCAATCCTTGGGACAGCCTTCCAGACTGCAATGTTTGCCATTCCAGCCCGTGATACACAAACAGGTGCCGTTTTTGCACTGTCCGTGATCGTTGCACCTGAGGGGGAGCGAATAAATGAAACTTTAATCCGCATGAAAACTTTTCGCTGGGTGAGAATACAGACGAAGGACCCGTTAAAACAGCGGGACCGGGCTATTGATTTTTTTCTCCCTTTTCCTTCCTTTTCATCCTCGTTTTCACTCACGGGCATGCAAAAGCTCGACAGAGTTTAGAGTTTTCGCGTTACCTGGGATCGCATTGACGCTCTTGGCAGAGCTCTCCCGTCCAACCCATGTCGCAAACGCAAGCACCAGCTTCACAACGTCCGTGACTGCCGCAACTCAAGCCACACATTTCTGAGAAAAGAAAAAAAGCCAGGTTTCTTCGTATTGCTAAGAGCTAGTAAGCATTTGTCTGTGTTAGTATATGTCAAGGATTAGGAAATGGACGGGTCTGCTTTCGGCAAAGGTGGGCGAGGTGACTAGTGGACTCGCGAAAAATCAAAATTAAAGGCATAAATAAGTTATCTTCTGTTTTGTACGAAAGTTTTCCTCATCGTATGATTTTTCTTGCAAAGCATGTACTAGACGTTTCTTGGCAACGAGCTAAGCTCATGCCGTAAGATAATTAAAAAAATTATCGTCTGAAAGAAAAGGTAAACGCAATAGCATGAGATAGCATCTTAACAGCTTTCCCATACTCAAATAATAATAGTATTTTCAGTATAACAGTATAAACACTTAATAAATCGCTAAATATGTTTTAGCGATTTTTTAAAAAAACCCTTTTTTTAAAAAAATAAAATAAAAAAGTAGAGCAACGGCTCGGTTGAAAAAAATTCAGAATGATTTGACTTGGCTTAAATTTTGAAATTTTAACAATGCCTTGAACGGAACTTCGGAAAATCGTTCCAAATTTTACTACTTTTCTCTATCCTTGAACTGTCCACACATTGTATACAGTCATTTTTTTTGTAAATTTACAATTGCAACCAAAAATTGTAAGGACTTTACTGTAAAAATACTATAAAAATGTTTTTCCACAACAAATTCGTGGTAAAAAAAAATCAGTTTTGTAAGTATTTTTACAGTGAAGTCCTGGTAATTTTTTGCTGCACAACGAATCATTGTAAATTCACAAAATATTTTTTTTACAGTGTACGACGGACCTTTTCATTAAACAATGTTCGACTTATTTCTTTCTCCGTTTTTTTACCTCTTGAACAATCTTCGCCTGTCCAGCCTTCATTGCAGACGCATTTCTGCAGTTCTAAGCTGAAGGTGCCTTCGCCGGAGCAATCGGGTAAACACTGCTTGGAATCACTGTCAACTTGCGAACAATCGGCTCCTTTCCAGCCCCGTTTGCACACACAAGTGCCGTCAACGCAGTAACCATGGTCCGAGCACGTGGGATTGGGACAATCGACTACGGAAGAGAAACAAAACGACTTTGTTCAGACATGTTCAATATTTCTGCCAACTTCAGAAACTTCAGAAAACGTTCAGGTTCTTAGTGGTTTCTCTTGTTAATTTCAGTTACCAACTATAGAACGGACTAACATTACAACGGGAACCAAATTAGTGTCATGTAAATTACCTTGATCACAGAATTCGCCTTTGAAACCACGCGCACAGACGCATTTGCCATGCGTGCATTGTCCATGTCCGTGGCAATCGGGCACTTCACACTCGTCGTGACGAAAACTGCATTCACGGCCTTTCCAGCCTGGATGGCACTGACAGCGCCCGTTGACGTACTCGCCCCGCCCGCTGCACAACAACGGACACACACTCTCACTACAGTCTTCGCCCCCAAAGCCGGATTTACATTGGCATTTGCCTAGCAAACACTCCCCGTTGCCGTTGCAACCCCGTGGACAATGCAGCGTCATGTCTTGGGCAATGGAGGTCACACACGTGACTTCTTGAGGGTCACCATCATCGTTGTACAGCGACACGAACCAATGACCAGGTTCCAAGTACCAAACCACTTCTTTCACCACGGATGGCTACAAGAATGCAAAGCCAAGATTACTACCATCGTACATTTTAAAGCAATACTTCGTAACGTAATACAGCAACGTAAATCATATAATAAATCAGCAACGTAATAAATAAAATAATAAATCAGCAATGTAATACTTCGTAAAGTTACGATGCACTTGACAGTGTTGTGGAGTTACACAATAGGCTACTTCGGCCGATAGCACACAAACTGTTTAGTAATTCGTTGAAATTTCTCGACCGTAAAGTTGAGGATAACAAAGTCTAGTGCAATTCATTGAGAATACGTTGAACAGCTGTAAAGTAAATTTGTTTTACTAGAGCTATCTGAAACTAACTTTTTTGTAAGTGAACTGAAATATGACAATTATCTTTGGAGATATCTGTAAAAATTTATGGAAATATTCAGGTTGCTACTGCAAAATCAACTTTTCATAAGTTGATGTGCACTAGATACTTTGATTCAAAACTTAACTGCCAGGAATGTATTTAGAAACATTGGGTAGTTTGCGAAATCGTCTGAACCATTTAACATGTAATTCCGCAATAACGGGCAGTCTTAAAAATTTCGCCGTCTGAAAACTGATATCAAAGGAAACTACATAAACGAAAATAAATAAATCTAAATTAAACAAAAGAATTAATCCCTATTTCTCAAAGTATCAATTAAGTACATCCCGAAACCTTGTAATTTCTGTAGGCTGAGTGTTACTATTTAATTTTCGCAACAATTCAGTGATTGAATTTGACTCTTTAACCATCTAAGGAAAGAACACACTTCAATATTCCATCCTTCAGTAAATAATTATTACTCTCCATAAATTCTCTAACTACATAAACTGTTTCACATAATATGTTAAGAACCTTCAATTTAAACTTTTTTCACGCTTTAAACATTTTCCCCCCAGGAAACTGAATTAACGAAGACCATTTTCGAACCAGTGAGAAAAAAAAATTCACACTCTTCGAAAAGTCCAAGTCCGAAAAATAGAAATAGAAACTAAAAAAAATGGAATAGCTGAAAAATATGTTACGGGAGACGCGCGGGTGGTTCTGCTTTTATAGCCGCTCAAAACTTCGATGACGTCATAATGGGTATGCGTCGGTAACGCGTTCCGGCGCGCATACAGCCCGAGACTGGCTCCTCGCGGAATATTGAACTCGAAACGCACGTACGCCGCCTCGCTCTGGTAAAACTGCATATTCCAGTAACTGTAACCGAGAAGAGTGCTCGACACTTTTTCTCCTAAACTCATTTGCGCGAAGGTGGTACCATCAGGCGGGAATGTACGGGCTGGGAACGTGCTCGCACCTACCAAGGGAAAAAAAACATTCATCCCATTTAACACATTCTCTGCCTTTTCTTCCTCGCAGGAACCATTGCTGGTGAAGTGTCAAAAGAAATCCAGATTTTTTATGCATGCCAAAAGCCCCCCAAGCCTTAAAAGACCCCAACCCGCCCCATAAAACAAAAATTTAGTGCTCGTCTACCCCTCTAACCCCCCCTCCGCCAGAAAGCAACAGCAAGCCACGACACACAGAGGAAAACGAAAAGAAAGCGACGGCCGTCAATAGTGCATTTTTTCTCGGGGAAACATCACGAGCTAGTTCACCGGAAAGTTATGACAAGAATTCAGCTTGAAGCTCCGGCAGCGGCAAAGCGCAATTGAGGCAGACAAAAAGTCAGAAAACGTTCACACAGACGTAGATCCCTTGAGCTTTTCCCCCCCAGCTGCAATCACGAGTATCTCACCTTCCAAGATGAGAATGGGCGGGACTTGGTCGAGCATGCAACCTAGGGTCGTACTCGGTACGCTGTCTGTGCTCGTTGACACAACCCAATCAATCGGTTCTACCGACACTGGGTTCGTTTCGCCGTCATCGTCTGAATCCTCCTCGTCAAATCCATCATTATCTTCAATAGCAAAGGGCAATCCATCATCCGAAGCCGACTTTTCCGTTCTAATCTCCGAAGGCTCCGTCGTACTCATCTCGGTGGTCGTACTAATGGGCTCCGTCGGACGATCCGACATTACTGCAGCAATAGTACTGGTATCGGTCAGAATTTCTGCCTCGGTGAGCTCGGCTGCCGCTGGTACTCGGGGTACGTTGGGTACCAACGCGGCTTCCGCTTCCATACATGGACAAGTACACTGGCAGTGCGCTCCGCCCATAAAGGGCGGCCACCCGGGCGCGGGAGGGAGGAAAGGAGGCGGAGCCGATGCTCTCAAACGCTCTAATTCGGTAGTAGTGGGATTTGGCGTACTCGTCGAAGCCGGGCCGCTCGTTTTCCACGGCTCTAACAAAACGTCTTCGGAGACGTTGCCCGCCAAACTGAGCAGGACTTGGGGCGGTAAATTGAGTTCGGATGTCAGGTCGCGTTCCAGCGACGACGAAGAGGGCGAGCCGCCGTCTGTCGGGACGGAGATGGATAAAACGTAGACCGGGTGCATTTGCGACGCGTGCTGGCGCGGACCGGACGAGGGCGCTTCCGCGTCATCGGTCGCGATCGTCACGTTGACCAGGACGCGCTTACCATGCGGTTTCTCGTCGTGAGGGATAACGATGCTTTCCACACGTGGCAACGACACGGGACTGGCTAGTAATTCAGGCAGCCTGCTCACTGAGGCGTTAGAGGGCGTGGGCCGCGGGGCCACGACAGCGTTAGTCGCGTTAGGCATGCTAATTAGGGTACTGGCCGTCGTAACGAGCGGCTTGGGGTGATTAGAAGTGGGCGGTTGCTTGGTGGCCGCTTCCAGTTGCACGATTTCGATTTCGTGACTGTCGTACGCGAAAACCGGCGCGTCTTGCAACGGCTGCTCGGTACTGGCCACGCTGGGCTTTTTCTCGCGGGCCAAGAAATCGCCCCCGCCGCTGCCTACCATGACGTCACCTTCTTCGGCGAGAATCGGGGCGTCTTGCATCATCAGACCCAAGTTATCGTCGGCCAGTAAATCTGCCGGGCCTAACTCGCGTTCGCTCGCGAGCCGAGCGTCTTCCTCGGCCCAGGCTTTCAACATGTTCCAAATGGGTTCGTCTTTCGCGGTCGGCGCCACTGTCGAGGTACTGATTTGTCGCTTGGCCCGGCGATGCCATCCGTCTTCCCGAATGGCGGCTCCGTCACCATTCTCACTGTCGTCGGCATTCTCCATGCGCTCCATCGACACCCACACCATGCCCACCACACCTTCATGCACCGCAGAGGCGGATCCTTGAGCAGCATGCCATGCAACATCTAAAAACTTAACTTATTTCGCCAAATCCTTACGCACAACACCCAACCGAAAGGTTAAAACTTAAAAAAAGAAGGAGCTCTGGTAGAATGGGTTAAAATCTCGAGATGGAAAATCCAAAAGACAACGTGCAAGGATTCATAACGCAAAGGAAGGAAGGACTTACCAGGTCGGTGATGCGTTACGTTCTCCATGGTCGACGCTAAGCCTCCGTTCGAGTCGACAGTGGCGTCAGAGACCAGGACGGGCGTTTTGACTGATTCAGGAGGCCAGCTCACTAGGTAAGAAGCTTCAAACGAGAAAAAAGAAAGAGAAATAAAATAAAATAAAGGACAGGCGGTTTAGGTACACTGTAAAAATTAGTTTGTGAGTTTGCAATGATTCGTTGTGCAACAAAAAATTACCAGGACTTTGCTGTAAAAATACTTACACAACTGATTTTTAACCACGAATTTGTGGTAGAAAAACATTTTTACAGTATTTTTGACAGTAAAGTCTTTATAATTTTTTGCTGCAATTGTAAATTTAAAGATTTTTTTACAGTGTATGTCTTCGTGGAATGAGTTTAGAAGTGATTGACTCATCCCCGGATGTTACCTGTTAAGTATGCCAAGGCTGCGGCTAACAATGCGGCGCATAAAATAAACACCACGGCGGTGCATTTCCAAGTGCAGTACGACGTCCAACCTCCGTGCTTATCCAGCGTAACGGCACGTGGACTACTCGGACTGTATGGACTCGATTGCGGTCGCACTCCGCCCAATCGTAGTCGCGCATCGAATGGCACCATGATCCTGTGCAAGATTGATTAATCATCCATGAATCACGGCTCTGCTGTCCTGTACTGGAATTCCCTCAATTCTCGAGAATTTATCAACTCAAAATCAAAAAGAATACCACCCAAGTAGCGCACTTACGTAAAATGATATTTGTAATATTATATGAATAATATTTCTCTCAATTCTTGAGAATTAAACAACTCAAAATAAAAAAAAAACACAACCCAAGTAGCGCACTTACGTAAAATGATATTGATAATATTATATGTATACAATTTTGGAAGGCTGGATGTTCGAAGATATCCGAATTATTTTATATATTGTATAATATTTTGGACGGCTGGATGTTAAAAAATTTCTGAATGATTTTTGGATGTAAACAGAGTAACACGTAGCTCCAAAAATAGACTTTTAATACGCTAAGGAAAAAAAGCGCCGTAGCAACGCGATGTAAGGTGCCCAAGTGATATAAGGAAAGCTTTACTATTTATTTTTTTGAGGTAGAACTCGCGTTATGGTACGCTGTAAAGACGTCTATTCTACGATTATTCCGTAGTCGATCGACTCAAAGTTCGTTTCTTTTCTTTCTGCTTTAAAACTGAGATGGGGTTCAGTTCTAATAACATTTAGCTATTAGTGGCCTTTACACGGAAGAGAAATTTTAAAGCTTTTGACAGGCTTGGGATCAGTTTTAAAGCAAGAAAGAAAAGACGTTATTAAGGCCCCAGTATACACAAACCTCTTCTGGACGAATAAGACGGGGAGCTCTAAAAAAGGCTTCTGCGTCGTGCTCTAGTATATTTCAAATCAATGCTTGCAGTAAAGTTGCCTCAATTGATATCTAGTGCCTATGTGTGAGATCTTTTGAAAATATGTTTTTGTTAAATCTAAAAACTGTAGGGGAAATTTTGCAAATTTTGAAATATAAAAAAAAACATTGGCTGACAAGAGCACAAGATAACTTCTTTCTACATTTTTTGGTAAAAATACGATTCAAATCGGACGAGTAGTTTTTACGATATCATTACTAGAATGACCAAATTTGAAGTCATGATTTCGTAAAAACTACTCGTCCGATTTGAATCGTATTTTCACAAAAAATATTGGGAGAAGACATCTAGTGCTCCTGTTACCCAGGTTTTATTTTTTCAAGTATTTCAAAATTTTCAAAAATTCACCTACGGTTTTTAAATTTAATAAAAACATACTTTCAAAAGATCTCAAACACAGGCACTAGATATCAATTAAGACAACGTTACTGCAAGCATTGATTTGAAATATACCAAAGCATTACGCAGAAGCCTTTTTTAAGGTTCCCCGTGTTATTCGTCCATAAGAGGATTGTGTATACCGGGGCCTTAAGCAAGTACTGTTCTTAACTATTATTGTAAGGACGTTGTATTACAAGCCAAAAGATGTATAGTAAGCGCATTTCACCTACGTCTCACGTTTGAATTTAGACATGTAGAAAACGCTTAGAAACGTGTGTACGCTACTTGGGATATGGTACATAAAACAAGCAATAGAGTTTCTAATAAATAAACAAGAATCGAATCAAGAAATAAACAAGAATTGAATCAAGAAATAAACAAGCAATTTATAAAAAAAAGAATAAAAAAGAAACAAGGAATAGTTGATAATACCTCTCAGAGAGCTTTTCACTTTTAGTGGGACTGTTCAGGTTGTGTTTATAATCCAAGGAGGAGTTCTTGGGCAGATCTGCAATCAGGCATTAAAAATCGATTAGAATCAGTGGAGAATTAACTAGAGAATCTCTCCTCTCTCCGTCCGGACTTTAATGAGTGGCAATCGTACCTGAGGGAATGAAAAGCGAGCCCGAAGGTGTTCTTTTCAATAAAGAAGGCATGTGTAAGTCCTCGGGATCCATGTGATGCAAGGAGCCGGGTGGATTGGAGGTAGGCGGGGCATGATTGCCGAGCCGATGCATCGCCAAGAACGACTGCGGGTAATTAGGATTGGAATGGGGATTCGGCTGCTGCTGCATTTGATGGCTAGGGCCATTCACGCCACTGTTTCGGCCAAACACTACTGCTGTGTTGGATGGCGAGTTGCTGTATTGTTGCTGCTGATGTACGTCATGCCCGTCTAACCGGTCGTCGGGGCTCCTAACCGCGTCTACATACGCATAAGGGAAAAACGGAGCCGGCAAAAAGAGAAAATAATTAGAAACCCCATTTTCGTTATAGCAACCATCTCTTTTCTGACAAAGAAGCCACAGGGAAAACCAATTTCTCTTCTGTGTGCGCTTCCCCATCACTAATTAGTCACTGCAGTACCCCAAATGATTTCTTTCCCTCCTTACCCGAGTGGAGAAATTACACACTCGTTGCCCGGGAACGGAATATCATTAAAACACCCCAGCTTCTAATGACCGAAAACTAGCTCTCTGCCATCTCCCAAGACAAAAGGCAAAATTTCAGGACTCAAATGCCTCGGGGCAACAAATTAAACCAGTAAAGATATCACTCCGAAACAACTGACTTCTTCTTCTTTTTCGTCTTTCCATATAAAAATTCTTATAATAAATGGCCATAAAAAATAAGACCCATGGCAAAGAATTTCGCCTGTACGTTTTTGCCTGTGCAATCTTGACATGTTTTCCAACAATGCTCTGCTCCACGTTCCCCCCAAGCTCGCTCCAGATTCACGAGAGGTTTTTGCGTCTAATTGCATTCAAAGTCCGACAATGGACTTGACATTTTTTTTTTTTTGCTTACTTTAAAAGGCAGACCAGAACGAAAAGCACGAAGGTCAAGAGCAAAGTTCTGCTCTCCCGAGTTTCCAGCTTTTCTACCCGGGAACAGACCACCATGCCATACATACACACACACACACTCATGTGTCGCTCCCAATCAATACTTCGCACCTCTGGGAGCGTGGCTCTAACCGTTACGTAGCTACGGTTTCCGTTCCTTTGGCCTACCCAAGAGTTTGGGCATTTGCCCAAAACACCAAGCGCCAATGCCATCACCTTCGCTGCTCTTTTCTCGCCTTTCTTTGGCCTACGGCAGAAATAAAATCACCACCGCCGAATTACGGACGGCCATCCGCCGGAAATTGCAACTTTACGTGACGCAGTGCTGAATACAACGCTACGGTGCTCTTTCACCAAGTACCTGGTCATCACGAAGTCTACTCATTTTTTGTAGCCATCGTGAAGGCAAAAAGATTACTAGAATTTCTGTCTACAAAGCTAGAGCGACCTTTCATTTGTTTCCTATTTTTTTTCCCCAGCGAAGAGTTTTAATTAATCTAGCTTGTTGAACATGTCGAGGCCTGTCCCTAAAAACGACTGCAAAAACCTTGACAGCTTACGGCCCACGAAGCTGGCTTACAGTTTTTCTAGCAGACAAAATACCATCATCGGAGATTAATAGGATTAAAGGAGTCCTATTCCTGCATGGGTGATGAGCCCACATGTAGTAGACGAAAATGCGTTAACCGAATCAATAGGAAAGGGTGTTGGCAAGCGAGTAGACTACGAGGTCTCCGGACCTACATTCCATATCTGAAATCACCATCTTTTTTTATATGGTCCATTTTCTCAAAAGGGGAGGTAGTAAAACTGTCGTGCGACATTTTTGACTCGACTCTCGATAAACCGCGCCAACAAAAGTAATGGAACGTTTCATCTCCCCCTCACAACAAGCCTCTAAGAAATGGAAAGATAGTTTCACAGATCCAAATTGAGTTATGCAAATGAGCCGCTGAGAGAACCTCTTTTCGCCGTTTTCGCCCCCAGGAGACCCAACGAAACAAAATCGAATCAAGTCCTCGAACAGAAAAACGAGTCGGCTTAATCAATCGATCTCTTGATTTCTTTGGCTGGCGAACGAGTTCCAACATGACTCACTTGACAAATATTAATTGGCATGTATCAGAAAACCCTCAGCTATGCTCAAAGCTACTCGTATAGCTATGAGAACAGTAAGTATACGAAGGGGAGAATGAAAGCCAAAGACTCATCATTACTCATAAATGTATCCGTGTTCATTCCCCTCGCTTTGCAACCTCCCCTCACACCCCGCTCCGTTTTCATGAACTACAATGCCCGTCCTTAATTACACCGTGTTGGTAGTACAAACCCCTTTGCACAAAAGAAACGCACTCGAAATTATCACCGTTTTTCACCTGAGTTGGTTGTAACCAATCCGCCATGATTCATCACCCTCCCCGCCCACCGCTAAAATTAACAAAAGGGTGGAATATGTCAGAAATTCTTCCAACTCTTTTCTCTTATGCCTACATTAGATCATTCTTTGTCGTTGTTTCCAATTTCGTGCTCCTAGCTCACTTTCCGGCGATTTATTTTCCTTTACGGTTGTGGTCAAGTCTGCGACTCGCGAATCACCGCTCCAGAGTGCAAAAGTTCGTTAGCGAAACGCCCACTCTCTTCTTCCGTTTCCAGAAGGAGACCACGTATTGTTCCTTCGCAACTGACAACACCGTAAACAATTATTTTATGAATTTACCATGATTCGTTGTGCAGCAAAAAATTAGGATTCCACTGTAAAAATACTTACAAAACTGATTTTTTAACCACGAATTTGTTGTAGAAAAACATTTTAAAAGTATTTTTACAGTAAAGTCCTTATAATTTTTTGCTGCAATTGTAAATTTACAATTTTTTTTACAGTGAACATGAAACTACACCCGCTGGTGTCAACTCTTTCTTTCCTTAAAGGGCAATGGACACCAAAAACGCATATAGAGATTTTGACGAATTATTATAAGAATCATTATTCTAAAAACAAAGTAGTTGGTTTCGATGTTTTCTAACCACCACTTCTGGAGATATTTATTGCCAAAGTTGTGGCCTTTTCCCGCCCTTGAGAATCGTGACGTCACCAGCGTGAAAATGTGAATGTCAGATTTCTTATTTCCTAAATATCTTCGTTATTATTTCGCACATAGGAAAAAGAAACATATACCCGGAAACTAGCTTCTTTGCTCTTTTTTTATAAGACAAAGTTGTTTTTTTGGTGTCTATTGCGCTTTAACATCAAATTCCCCAGAGCTAACCTTAATCTTCGTTATTATTCCTTATCCCAGCGCAGAGAACCTAAATATTAGCAAGAAAACGTTCAACAGCGAATGATTACACTCAAAGATCTTGGAAGATTTTCGAGCTTCATTCCCCAGGTTTGACAAACTACATCCATGGGACCGTAAAACACAGTCGACTAAATCCGTTCCAACGGGTATCAATAACCGTATCAGAACCCGTTGGTGACGTCATCCCCCTCATTCCTCCTGCTGGTAACGCGGTGCGACCCATCCGGCGGTCGTAAAAACGCAACTCGCAGCTTGTTTACCGCTTGACGGCGCAATTGCTCATTTCCAACCCTCGCAAACGTAACCGTTTGTCTGCTGGTACTTTCTCGTCTCGCTTTCCACGGGATAAACTTCTTCGTCTTCCATGATTGCTGCGAGCCAGAAATTAGGAACAGTTACCATCCCAGCTTAGTATGGCCCAGAACTTGCTGTAGCGCTCCAGAGGAGACAAAAGTACGCAAAGGGGCTGGGGGGTGGAATAAGTCAATCGCGGAGTACTGGCTAACGAGTCTTACGGGAATTCCAAGCAGTGCACTCGACTTACGTGTCAATCCCCCCCTCTTCCCTTATACTTTCTTGCATACACATCTGTTCACGCTGACAATGTGTTAACCCTCGCTGAATCTCCCTAATATTCTCGTTTTCACTCCCTTTCACGCTTTGATCTTCCTTGCCAGCTCTTCTTCCAACCCCCATCAAGGTTTTTGCCCCCTTCGCATACCCCACAAAGTCGTTGTAGTAAAACCGAAATCCCGGCGAAATCCATTAATCATTTCGTCCCACGTGTTCTGCGAGCGGTGATACGCCGAAAAGAGTACAAAAACCAATACCAAAGTGGGTTTAGGGAACGCCAATATTTGCATTACTAATAAGTTTCTAATTTTTTCCCCTTTTTGCTTTTCTTCCTCTTTAAGAACTCCCAAGAACACCGTAGACCCTTCGACCCCCTATAACTGACCCCAGAGCCATCGCTCACGATCATTACAATCGAATATTTCACGTGCTTTCAAGCCCCGTACGAATGTCGCGGAAGAGAATAGCTTTGCAAAGGGAATCTTTTCCCGGAATAGAAGCTCGTGAAATGCACGTTGGTTGCTTTTTCTCCCCGCGAAGACACAGCAGGTCATTGTTGACTTTGGGCTTCGTGAGTCCGGGCTCCGATTTGTGTTTTGTCAACCTTATTATCTTAAATATATATACGCACGCTACACGGTTCATACTCCTTTGCATAAAATGCTGGTTTGGGGGGTTCCAGCGAGTCAAACGTACTCCCATTTGCATGCAACCGCACGATATTCAATGAAAAGGTTTGAAAAAAAGAGAACCGCCCCATTTTAGGACACGTTTGTTAAAAAAGAAAAAAAATTCACTCCGACATGCCGTTTCGCTTTTCACTCGTCTGCTGGTCATCTCATTAATTCACGACAAGGGCTACGTTAGACCGTATCTCAACCCATTGTCTGCCCAAGCCCCGCCCGGAAACCACCCATTCTGCTGTCTTCTATTTTTTCGTCGTCATTTTTCATTGCCCTGCAAAAAAAAAATTTCTTAACCTTGTTAGTTCTATGGAGATGCATACAAAACCTAGTCAATCGCCATGCCCACAAATAAAAAAGAAAGAAAGGCACTAGCAATCAACTTGGAGCCTTTTGTGACAAGTTGTTAGCCAGTTGCGAACCATTTCCCCCGAATAAATAAAACAGGCGGACCAGAGAGACCTCTTGAGGTGTGTCTGTGTCACACCACGGCCACCACGACTGAAATGCCGTAGCAATGGTCACCCCCAAAAAGCCTTTTTTTTTCTCCTTTTTTCCCCCAAAAAGGGCCGAGAGACAGGTGCTGTGCGTGACAAGGGTAGTTAAATAACGCCTAATCCTGACGTCTATCTTGGCACATATTCGGCCTCTATGACAGGGCCTCAGGAGATAAACACGCACCCAAAGAATCCATTCTCGCGCCCGGGCCTACAGATAACGCCAAATTTGTCCCTCTTGATCCCTTTTCCTCCACTCTTCAAAACATTCACCGTCTTCTCCATCATCCAACACTGTAAAAAAATATTTTGCGCATTTACAACCATTCGCTGTGCAGCAAAAAAATTACAAGGACTTCACTGTAAAAATACTTATAAGTATTTATAATTATAGTTATAAGTTTATAGTTTTAAGTTAAAAAATCAGGTTTGTATACAAAACTGATTTTTTAACCACGAATTTGTGGTAGAAAACATTTTAAACGTATTTTTACACTCAAGTCCTTATAATTTTTTGCTGCAATTGTAAATTTACCATCTTCTTTTTACAGTGCACCCCTGGAGACAATAACCGGCCAGCATATTTCAAAACTCGGTGTGAATCGTTCTTCCCGGCCGTAATAAACACACAGGCCTAACAATAACTCGTGTCCAGGGGGGTCCTGGGCCACAAATCTACTTCCCAAACTGCTCAGGTAGCCAGTACCCTGCCTCCCAGTACTCCTCCCACCCATAAGAGTCTCTAAACGTACCAAGATACGGTGTTGTGTGTACACTCTTCGTTTACCTTGTCTCGTTTGTCCCCTGTTTCTCTCCCCCCCCCCCACACCCTCCATAAGTACTGCCCGTATGCGAAAGCGATGCTTATCATTCCCGTAAGAGCCAGAGCCATTTTCTTGGGAAAATATCAATGTGACATGACAAGCTTTTCGGCCTGGAAAAACTGTCCCTATGGCGGTCGCTGGCCTGTGAAATGGAACCCTCATAGACGGAATACATTTATACACCTTTTTCGGAGGGGTCTCGCGTACCCTCCTGGTACATTTCGAATCTACTGAGCCTATTCACCCTCCTACGACCCTGTACATTTTGCATGGGCTTCGGTGGGCACTACATACTTTCCAATTCCCGCCTCTTCTAGCCCAAACATAAAAGCGTCTCAAAACATTAGCAACGGACTGCTAAAAGATCTTTTACGACCTTCATGACAATCCTGTTCGGGAGCTGAATAGCAGAAAAGCGCCGAAAAAATAAAGAAAAGAAAAAAATAAACTCGTTTCCAAGTTTCTGTAGCCCCGCACTCGCTTTTCAAGCCCTTTTTCCTCCGCTGGCACGTATAATCCCCGAGATAGTCCGCTTTTCGAGGCACCTTATCCATCTTCCCCCCGTATTCACAATGTTCGGTCCCATTAAGGGCCGGGTATACACACCCCTCTTATGGACGAATAACATGGGGAATTCGGGGGATGGTTTCTCGAGAATGGTTCTATCAATTTCGAATCAATGTTGGCAGTAAAGTTGTACTTATTAATACCTAGTGCGCTTGATCGAGATTTTTTTAAAATATGATTACGTTAAATTTAAAACTCTAGGCGAAATTTTTCACATGTTGAAATACGGAAAGATTTAATACCTGGCTTTGTTGTGCAGTAGGTATCTTTTTTCTATATTTTTTGGTGAAAACAAGATTCAAATCGGACGATTAGTTTTTACGAAATCATTTACTAAAATTTGGGACTTCTAGTCATGATTTCGTAAAAACTGCTCGTCCAATTTGAATATTTCTTTCAGCCAAAAAAAGCAGAAAGATATCTACTGCACAAGAAAACGAGATTTTCCATTTGTCAAATTTTTCAAAATACGTAAAAATGTTCCTAAAGTTTTTGCATTTAAATAAATCAGATTCTTAAAAAGTCTCAAACATATGCACTAGATATTAATAAGAACAACTTTACTGCCAACGTTGATTCGAAATTGACAGAACCATTATTGAGAAACCATCCCCCGAATTCCCCATGTTATTCGTCCATAAGAGGGGGGTGTATACCGGGGCCTTAAGCCTACAATTTTCCCTTTTTCCTGCGCTTTTTCAAACGTTAACTCGCGAGTACTAAGCGTGAGTGCTAAGAGTCGCGCTCAGAGTACTCCCGATACTTTGCTCGTCTCGCTGTGTGTACGCTGGTTTTGTTATGCTTCCTCCGCAGCCTTTCTCCTCCCATTGACTCTCCATTTCTAATCCCGAATGCACTTACTTAACACGTTAGTCAGTCCTTCGTGCATAATCCTCATTATAACCCGACGAGTGCGAGCGAACACACACGGTAACTCGGAACTCACAGCACTGTCCACATGGGGAGCTCAGCTCTTTTCAAAAAAGGACAAGGGGGATTCTAACTCACAAAACACTTGCTTAATTCCACATTGGGAAGCTTCCACAATGCTCCCTATAGTGTCAACGCACACAGTACCAGCTCTTGGCACTAACGACGTCCGGACACGACTGATCCAGTCCTGCTACTGAGCAGCCAACTCGACTTGTCCCAGTGCAAGAACTTGCACTCGACTCTCGGTTCCCAGCCCTCTCGGACTCGGGCATCTTGGGCCTAAAATCGAGAGGGATGAGCTCGGGGCTATTTGACCATCCATTTGCAATGCAAGTCAAACATCCCCCCCAAAGGGTCCTGCCCCAACTGTTACTACGAGATATTTCATTTTATATTACCTGACAGACATGAGGTCGGGCTAAATGGCCGGAGATTTTCATCGTTTTTCTCTCCAGCTTTCGCTATAAAAAGCACTCTATAACCAGTACCTGTATTCGACAGAAACCTTTTTCGACGAGCCGAAATTGACCTATTGTGACCTCTTCCCCCCTCTCTGGCCTATCAAACCCCTCGATGAAAGGCCCCTGTCTTTGGCTGTAAGGAACTAATAAAGGGTGCAAATGGACCAGTTCTGCGCTTTTCGGAGCCCAGTGCTCACCGAACCAATAGCCTCCTCCAACGTCCACCAGCCCACCGTGGCTAACTCCACACACCTGTTTGGGGTCTAGGAAACGAAAACCTCCGGGTCCGGGGCAGTCAAATGCACACAAACTCAAGATTCAGTCGGGCATGTATCGATGATGGACGGGGCCTTTTACCGATCCCTAATCTTCCAGTAACCATTCTTAAGATATAACTCCCCCTTTTTAAGGTATAACCCCCCCCTTTTGAAGGTATAACTCCCCCTTTTAAAGGTATAGGGGGGCTTTTCCAAACTAGGAATGCTACATAGTTTCAGGGGGGTCATCATATCTCGTGGCTTTGGTGACTAATGTGGGCCTCCTGGAATGTAATGCGAATGCTAAGGACTGTAAAAAGTGGAATGTCGGACCGGGGCTATTGGTGGGGTCCAAGTGAAGAGTTTGATTCCTTTGGAGGAGAAGTCACTTAAAGACCTAACACTAATAACACATGTTTCAAAACCCCCCTTCAAACCCCTTTTTTCGGAACGCTATGGACATCTTGTCAAGCAAATCTATCGACTGCCCTGACTGGCCGAGATTAATGAATTTCTGAGCGTGGGGGTTAAAGAGGGGGCCATTAGTAGCCGTTTATGGCAAGGAAAACTTTTGTGAAGGGTCCACTCCTTTACTTTTGATCACCACAGAGCTTCTTTACTTTGCGTACTATGCTTTCAAAGTTAATTCAAGAGTCATTACATAGCTCCGCTATTTCACTAGGTTGAGCTGTCAAAGATTTCATTGCAACGCCTCTTAACGTTAAGACCCCTGTATATCCTTTTATCCTTGTATCCTTTTTCTCTTTTCAACTGATGGGAATTGCGTTCACAATTTTTCAACAACTGCTGCATGGTTTTGTCAATTTTCCGACCAAATTGTTTGCAATGATGTGACTCAAAAAAACTTACTTTACAATTATTGGAACGGGCTTGACATGAAGGTTTTACAATTCCGATTGATTCGAATCGAACTGGAAAAGCTCGAACTTCCTTTTGACTTGTAAAAGAATTTGTAAATACTTGAAAATGTGACTTGGAATGTTTCTTTAAAATTATAGGAGCTAGGTTGACTTTCTAATTGCATAATTCAATTGATTGGCGTCGAAATAAAATCTGAACAAATATTCCAACGTTCTTTTAAAAAAACTTGATAGCATGGTCTTCATATAACATCCAAGAGACTTCGAACAGACAGAATTCTGCAACTTTTCATTCACGCAAGGCGATTGTTACGCTTTCTGTTCCGTAACGAACTTTTGGTGCGCATTTTTCATTCGTAAAGTGAGGCAGGGAAAGAGACCGTGTTCGAAAGACCTTTAAACTCTGCAAGGGCTTGACAATGAATGTTCGCGGCGCTACGCTCGCAGCACAGCTATGAAAATTCATTGTTGGCAACAACGAATGCTTCTAACGTTCGCAAGCTGGTCAGTTGCGCTCAGGTGGTTAGAGCGAATTCATTTTTCCCTTTCAAGCCAAAACATTCACTGTTTGCATGGTTTCACTTCTCTTTGAGCAATGAGGTAAGTTAATATAAAACCATATTCTTTAGAAAAAAATGGCTCCAAGTAAACCGCCCCACGTTAGCGGCACACTACTGGCCAACAATGAAATTTTCCTTTTGCAAAAGCCTGGCTGCGGGTCACGGAACGTTGGAGAAACTCACACAACTGACGTGGCGTTAGCATAGGGACCGATTTTAATAAAGAGTACGGTACAATCTCCTCGTGATATAGATTACATCATTTTACCCTTATTCTATGATTATAAAATAAACGGAATAAACCCTAAACGTCCTTATCTTTAAATAGATCGCGTACTTGAAACGAGTTAGTTACAACGCTACGACAGAAAACAGCTTGCCCTTTTCCACGGCACGCGAAAACGCACTTCATTAAGTCCCCTGTACTAACCACCACTGTTTTTATGAATCATCGTTAATTCCAAATTAACTTCCAGATGAAGTAAGAAAGATAAACTTGACCGGAAAAGGGGAGTCACAGGAAACGATAACACTCTTTTCCCCCTGTGTAATAACTACGAGAAAAAAGGAACAAAATAAAAAAAAAGAAAAAGAAAAAACAGATCACATGACGACCCGCTATCAATATTTCTCCCATAATGTGTCGCAAGCCATATATTGCTACAAGATATTCACCCACTCCTACCCTCTCAACCCCCCTCAACCACGATCGGAAAGGGAAGAACAGACAAAAAGAAACACACAAAAAAAAAAATAAGCCCAGGAACTCGTCCTATTTCCGCAGCACTCGGGGAGCAAAAGTGCTCGTACCCCCAAATGTCTTATCAACAATAGCGGGCGAAAGGTTTGAGCGCAAAGCGCTAAATGCGTGCCGGTTTTCCGAAGGGGTTCTAACTCATCAGGAGTGTGTGTAAAGGATGGGAGCCTTGATTGGCACCTGAATAGTGAGATGCCTGCATTGTCGCCAACCGGATTAACCCTTTGGCACCCGTTAAAACCCTTCAGCAAGTTGGCACAGCTTTACCAGAGGGAGGTGGTTGACTTCCGGAATGCCCCCCTTTCCAACAGCCCCCTATATGGAAAACTAGAGAATAGCACCCAGCCTCCTTCCCCCCCCCCCCCAATATGTGACTGACTCTTCCTGGAGAGTATCATACGCCTGGCTAAATAAAACACAGCCGTCTCAGCGGGCTGGCTTTCACTCCAATGGGTATTATGGCGAATATTGGCAAAACGAGGCTTTACAACTCCAAAAAGGGATGCTAAACGGATAGGATCTACCGTCCCTTCTCTTCTGCATGTGTATGCAGGATTAAACTTCAGACAAGCGTATAACCAGCTTAAGCGACTAATCTCTTTTCTTCTATTTTCTCCTAGGCTTGGAGTACTAGGAACGTATTAAAAATGGGCGCTGGGGTCCCCCCGTTTTTAATGAGTCACGCTTGAAGTCCTTCAGACCTAAGATGCTGGGGTAAAATGCTCCCACATATAAAAAGTAAAGGCCAAAAAAAAGAATTTAGGGAGCAGGAAATGTAAGAATAAAAGAAGACGACGGAGGATCGGTGAAGTAATGTACCGCGAACGGGGGGCTTTTGTGTTCGGGGAGAACCGAGCGAACAAATGTTTTTTTGGGGGGGTCAGGCAATATGAGTTTGACTTGATGTCTTCACTTGCAGTTAGTATCGCGAGTCACGCAAGTCAAACGCGTGATGACAGTGACATACAACAGCATTGGGTCCCCACGCCCCTCAATTAACTAGTTGTATCGATTAGCTCTAGCGAATGCTTCAAACTTTGGCCCAAGGAAGAGCCATTCTCGAACAGTTGGCAGCGAAACACGTGGACTACTGCAAACTTGCTTGATTAAGTTGCCTTTCGTTCAAGCTGAAGGCTGAAATTCGGATGGAAGGGATGGGGGGAGGAAAGGGGGGCTTTATTAGATAAGGAATAACGGGGAGGATTAAGGAAGATTCCCCTAAGACAGGCGGCGAACTCACGGAATTCCCCGTGCCGTCTTTTTTTCGGCTGGGTTGTCTAACTCAATGAATTTACGACGGCTCATGTTGAAGACTGTCGGGCTAAAGAAGAATGGGAACTTACTGCTATGGAAAGCTACGGGCAACGTGGCGTCACGCGACAAGGCTAATTGCGAGCCGGTGAAGGTGGCTTCCGAGGAGGCGTGGTCGGAAGTGGGCGTATCCTGTTGGTGGTAATGGGGCGTGACTGGATGGGGTGGGGGTGGGTAGGAGTACGGTTGCTGGTACTCGGGCTCGCCCCGGCTACTGTGCGGGTTCGCGTGGTACCGAGCGGCGGGCACGGACGGCGGCGCCGTGATGCGAGGCAGCCGCTGGGCGTGGCTTGCACCGGTGTTGGACGGCTGCTGCTGCTGGGGCGACTCGTCTTCACCGTCTGAGCCGCTCAGATAATTATACAGGCGGGTAATCGTGCGATCCAGTTTGTCGACCGCGGCTTGACGCCTACCGCCTGTTTTTGGAAATAACAAATAAAAATGGATGTTGTAATAACTCAACGCATAGATTCTTCATATAAACACCCCAAAAAGTGGCAGAAATTTTTTTATGGGATATAATTCTAGTAAGAACTCTAGAAATTACGAAAAATTTAAAAAATGATACAATATTTTTTAAATCGAAAGAAAATAACAAGTTAAGTGTACAGAAATGTACAGAACAAGTCACAAAGTAAACTATATTATTGTAATAACTCAACGCATAGATTCTTCAAATAAAAACCAGAATAAAAGGCAGGAATTTTTTATGGGAAATAATCTACTAAGATCTCTAGAACTTACGAAAAATTTAAACAATAAAAAAAATATTTTTTAAATCGAAAGAAAATAAATTAAGTGTACAGAAATGTACAGAAGAACAAGTCATAAAGTAAAACTGAATAAAAACTTTTTTATTCCATTACCGACGTTACCTCGACCCTATTGTTGCTTTCTTTAAATTACGTTTTATTGTTTATAATAAACATTATTCTTTCCTAACCTGGATCTAAATAAATATATTATTTTATTTTTCTAGTTTAAAAACAGCGTTTCTGTATAGTAGATCAGTGTTCGCTTTTTAAATATCTTACACCTAACTGAATTAACCACCCATTTTTACATAGATTAAAACCATTATAGTAATTTATAGCTATTTTTAACAAATTTCATGAAAAGTATTTCGACAGACGAAAATAGCGAACTGCAGTTACAAAGCACTCGACGAATGAGCTACGGCTTGGAAGAATTTAATTAAAATCAATAAGGAAACAGGCACCACGGCCCAAGAGACTAGCAAAAGTTGACAGGTCATTACTGGTTTCATTAAAACGGGGGGATTAGAAACAAGCAAGTAGCGTGAACGACATCTACAGACTGTGACAAACCCCCGGACGCAATTAAGATTTTCTTCATATTCCTAAGGCCGCAATCTCTTCCTCACCCCCTCCCCTGTTTCCAAAACCCCCTTCCACCCGTTCCACAGCGAACGCGACTATTTCACCAAACTTTTAGGTCCTGCCGATCTTGGCCAAACATTAACTCGCTGTCCCAAAGTTGCGAAACTTGCCACTTCGGAGGTGTGTACCCAATCCCAGCTCGGCCAGTACCCATCTTGGGGGTGGGAACCCCACCCCAATCTGTCTATTCCTGCATTGGGGCTGCGTACATTCAATTCCGTGTCATTACGGTTGTCTTAAGGCTGGTATTTGCATTGCGAATGTGAATTAAAGGCCCCGGAGCCCAAACAGTCCGCCATGAATATTCCATTTGCTGGTTTCACCCTTTGCACAAGGGCTCCCGCGCTTCAGCTATTTGCTTCCAAATTCCTGGCAAATCACTTCACAACACAGGATGGAGCGTTACTTTAGCGCCCAGCACTATTCTTCGTACTGCACTATGTACTGGCGTACAGTACACACATTCGCTCCCCCCTTCTTTTCTTTCCCCCAAATTCGTAGCCACCTGAAGGTTACCGATAAGACCCGTAGAGCACACACACTCATTCGTCTCCATTCGAACAACAAACAAAATGCCCTGTCTTCCCAGTTCACCTTTCCCCATAAACGTGAGCCCCATAGCCTTTTTCCCACCCCAACTTTGATTCCGACTCATTTGCATGGCATAATTCGTCTCACTAAAGAAAACCCTTGGGTAAATATTCGTCAAGCCTAAAACGTCTCGCAACCACGTTTTTGTCCTTTCCGTTTCTCACCTAAGTTTGTAATTTTATTTTATCGTTGTTTTAAAGCTGATGGTTTTATATTATTGTTTATATTTATTATTATTGGTAACGAATTGATCAATTGATATTATTGGGAACTGCAGTATTCTGCTTTGTGCCCTATTCTGAAACAAACTGCAATTTCCGGTGTTTTAAATAGATTGGGGTTACTAATGGACAGTAGATCATTCTTTTCTAGTACAAGATGAAGCTTTGCCGAAAGACAATATTTTCACTACGGTTATTTCAAGAAAAAATTTGCAAGTGTAAAAATAAATGAGCACAGCAAGCCGTCGGGTCCGCAAGTTCCAGGCAACCTACACCAACCAGCCATGCTTGCTTCGGTTGAGGTCAACCCGTTCCGTTGGCCGTCCCACTTTCTTTTTTCCATAATAGCAAACGTACAGGCAACGATCTTTGGAACAGGACTTTGGCTAATCTGGCTTAAATTATACTTTTATACTTACTAAGACGATTGCGAAGTCTCATGCCATTTGTAACGTTAACTTCTATGGAATTAAAGAGTATATATACAGAAAAATAGGGCTTTTTATATTCTCCAAGGTTTATTTTAATTAAATTCACTATCGCAACTGAAATTTTTTGTCACCGAGGTAAATAACCAAACTTTACTCTTCTTACAACTTTCATGTAGACAGAAAATAGCGAAGGTTGGTTTTTCTTTGAAAGCATGTTTCTTGTTATTACAGTGCAGTACAGAATTACTCTGTGAAATATTTAACATAAGAATTATTATATTATCTTTGTTTTAAAGCTTATTCTTTTATATTACTATTATTGGAAACGTTTTTTAGTTTGTCTCGCTGCGCTCTATTATGACTACAGGATAAACCACTTTTACGGTTTAATTTTCGCACGTGTTAATGTTACGGAGCATTTAAGCGTGCTATAGGTATTCCCAAACTTCAACTGACTTCGCAAAAATTATTCAGCATTTCACGAAAAACTCCCGACAGTAAAATTTGAGATCTAAATATCTAGCACAAGTCATCAATATATTTTACAGAAATTACTTAATAAATTAGTGACCAGCGAGTTAAAGCTAAACATTGGTCGCCTATTCTTCGCACTTAGTCCAAGACAATGCAAGGTAAGATGCAAGATAATTCGCAGTCAATGAAAAGGGTTTATTGCCTAATCATCCACGCCGTGATTAAGTTTGGGCACCAGCGATCCGATCGGCAATCACGGAGGGGGTGAGTATGTCAGGGCAAGTAAATGTCCGTACTGTATCTGCTCAGGGCCACACAACAGTCGCTGAAACTTTTCCTCCGGCACACACCCAAGAACTCTCCCAACTGATCGTGCTGGGAACTGTCACGAAGGAAGTTGACGGATGGGACAACATCCTTTTCTTCTCCGTTCCAACTCCGGACTTTGGGAAACCCTGCTTTCGGAAAAGCGATCTTTCGCCCCGCCAAATAGGCGCAAGGCAGCGGAAATACGACACTTTTACTTCGCTTTTGCCTCCCACCCCTTCCACCCTCTTTACTCCAACACAGCATCTGCTCTGATACACACCCTAACGCCCCAAAAGAAGAAATAAGAAGAAAAAGCTCCCAATAACTAAAAACGACCCCCAACCGGTGGTCAATCTCAGCCTCCGAATTCCCCAACGCCAAAAAATGGAAATACTTTTGTTTCCCAAGGATAAAATCTTTATTCTACATTGTGCTAACTCATTTCCTTTGAATTCCTACTGTTTCTCACTAAAATTTCTTCTATTCCCCTCCAAAGGCCATTTTCTTACAGAATTTTCTTCTGTTAAATTCCAAATGCTATTGCTTACTTAAAAAGCCAATTTTTTAGATTTCTTAACAAAAAAGATACACGGACTGTGTAAACAAAGCCCAGTTTCCAGTAGGAAAGACGCTCTTGCTTGAAATGAAAGCAGAAGCTGGGAATTCGGTGGAAAAACGCCCCAACACAGCCCTTCAATCTGCCACACGGCGCAGACACATTCTTAGGCCTAACAAGGAGCTGGCTATACGTTCGGGGATAATGCAAACAGTTGGAATAACACTTGAGGAAAACCGGTCGGCCCATACTTGACTTGCGGCTTAACCAATTTCTCCTCAAACCTTGAGTCAACATTTCGCCCCAAAACATCTCCCACCTTTTTCAACTGTTAGTTCACTGTCCAGCGAAATCACAAATAACAATCATGACGAACTACCAGAGATCTTAGGACTTTGAATTGAATCTGAGTGCAAAGATGTCAAAAGATTTGAAAGGTCAATCTCATTTCGACCGGAAACGTTCGTAGATGAGAACCACTTACGGGACTCGTTAAAATAACACGCTTTTTACAGTCAAAGCTCCTTGGTCGCGGGGGGAAACGTTTCATCAGACACTCCGCGAATGTGGAATGGAAATTTACATTGAAAGATGGAGATACCTTCCGAAGTTTTCAAAAGAGGCAGAAGAGACAGTCCGTGGCAGAAAAACGTTAATTAATTTAATAGAGTAGCAAAGAACGGTTAATTATTGTAAAATAGCTTTAAATTAACATTAAAAATTAGCTTTTAACAAAACTCGCAATATTCTCTTGTTTCGTAGCATTGAACATATGCTTTTATTCCGACTCGAACATGGCATTGTCAATTTTTTTTAGAAAAAAACTTCTTTCCACCGATGGATCAGTGTTGATAAAAATGCGCAAAGATGGTTCGCAATCTTCAAAATTTTCTGTCGGGCTTTTTAAAAGGCCACTTTTCTCTCACTTTTGTTCAATTGCAGGATCACCCCCGATTTTCGCAGATAATGAAATCGAAGCTAAGGAAATCGTAATTTTTTCTCCCGATTATTCAATTAAACTAACTCTTGATTCACTGATACTATAGATGAACATCCAACAGACGCAAAGGGATCATCACGACGTAAGCGATCAAGCACTTCTAATTTCACCTCAAGTGGCCATTTGTCCCACCGCGAGTTTTCTTTCCTTCTTTGTTCGCTTTTTGAACCTGTAGGGGCATTTGACTATGTGAGAAAATAATAGAGAAGAATCACAAGAAAACAGAGTTTGCAAATGAAACGAACAACACGTGACTTGCGCACGATGTTCATACTACCTTATGGTCATTTGAGGAAAAAAACAGACAATAATCGAGATTTCGCAGATTTAACCTGAAAGACCCCGCGAATGGCGAATTTTGCGCCGAGAATAAATAAATGCGGTTACAAATATTTCGTCCGCAAATATAGAATCCGCGAATAAGTTAGCTTTGACTGTACACTGTAAAAAAAATAAATTTACAATTGCAGCAAAAAATTACAAGGACTTCACTGTAAGAATAACTTTAAAATGTTTTTCTACAACAAATTCGTGGTTAGAAAATCCGTTTTGTAAATATTTTTACAGTGAAGTCCTGTAATTTTTTGCTGCACAACAAATCATTGTAAATTCACAAAATATTTTTTTACAGTGTACCACACACCCCAGTTTTCACATACGAGCCGGGTTTTTGACCTTGTAAGAAAAGACCTCGCGAAAGTTCCGTTTCTCAAACTTAGAAATAGCCTAATGGGTAGTTTTCTCTATCGCGATAAGATAAGAGAAGACTTTGGTGGCCCCCCCTGAAAAGGAAGAGCCAGCGGATCAAGCTCCCTTCATTTTCTACCTGGCTGCGTTTCAATCAGCTCGGGTGCTGCTCCGCTTCGATCTCGCTCGTTCCCCTCTCCTTTCCCGAACGCATCTTTCTTGCCATTCAAGGGCTTTAACAAAGACGTTACCAACCCGAGTTACGAAGCACCCAATGCTTCAATTTTCTCCGCCTCTCTCTAGAAGAAAGCTGCGCCGGTCTCTGACGTGGCTTCACCCAAGCCCGGCATGCTAATCCCGAGCCAGGATTGTCTCGCCTTGATGAGCTCCTAAAACTGTTTATTTGCTTAGGCCGTGAAAAAAAACATAACACTCCAGCGCTGAGCAACACCGGAGGCTATTTGCATACCCCTTAATTTCCATCTATGCAAAGTATAACAAACCACCAAACGACCCCTGTCACCTTTCGTGGTCTGTTAAGCTCTTCGTTTACACCCCAGAAAATCCTCCTTCTTTTTTTAAAAAAAGAAAGGAGCTGTTTCTTCAAAAAAGAAAGAGAATATATTAAACAAAACCCCAAAAGGCGTAGCCAACTAACCCCCCTAACACTTACAATCCCATTTCCCAGGGAGAATCTTTACGACTTAGAATCTGACCATCTCCGCACAACATCACACATACGTCCAATAAAGATTCCAAGAGTCTGCGGGGTGCGAAAGAGGTTTTAACTCTCCCCCCACCCCCCAACCCTTAAAAACTTGGGGATAGGGAGATTTTTCGGGGAGACTGAAATGAAAGAAGCGAGGGGGGTAAGAGATTTTCAGTTATAGAGCTTTGGGCTGTAAAAACGTTCTATTGCGATGAAAATTCTCCCCCGGCTTAAGATGCTTGCTCTTTAACGGGGAGGTTTCCACCCTCAGCGCAGCATCAGCAAGAACATCGAGGCTTGGGCAAGTCATAAAAATCAAGACCCCGGGGGTGAATGAGAACAGGGAAACTCATTCCAATGGGTTTTAACACAATTACGTTCAGGAGGGTGAAAACAATCCCTTTTTTGTGGCTTTACTTTCAAATTCTTTTTTTAGGTGTGTGGAGGGGGTGTTGGTTAGGGTGGGATGTTGGGGAAATTGTTTTACAACTCTGGTGTCCGACTATTACGTTGTTCCACTCTACGAAGTTTGTTGTACTTACAACCGCGAGGAAGCTGAGATCTCAGTTTCTTTTTCTTTTTTTTAGCTCCAAAGCTGAGATCTTAGTTTCTTTTTTTTTAGCTCCAAAGATGAAAATGGGAGGTTTGAGGGGAGTTTAAAGGCAAACCGTGGCCAATTACGCGTTTGGCAGGGAAACAAACCAGACCACGTGGTCCGGGACCGCAAAAGGCGCGTCCAAGCACTTGTCTTATCAAGCCGACATAGAAATACCATTAGGAGCGAGAAAGAGCGCCAGCGGAAGCCGCAGTTATGCAAGTGTTGGATGTATCAAACGTTTAATAAGCTGGATGCTTCACATCAAGGCCCCACCGCACACTGCGTATCTTATCGCGCTAACTTATGCGCCATTCATTCAAGCTCCAAAAATGGGCCTTCCACCCCGTAACCTCTTCTTCCTTTCTTTCGTAACGTAACTCTTATGAAAAGAAAAAAAGAAAAAAAAATGAAAAAGAAAAAAGTGTAGGTGGAAAGGCAGTAGGTTGAAAATGGGAGTTAGTTTTACTGATGTCTTAATTACGTTGAATTTTTAAAAAAATATTTTAACGATTGCTATAACTTCTTCCTTTCTTTCGTAACGCAACTCATGCAAGAAAACAAACAATGTGTAAGGGGAAAGGAACTAGGCTGAAAATTCAGTTAACTTTATTAATGTCTTATTAAGTGGATTTATTGAGAATTCGATTAAACGATTCCGGAAATGGGTTTAAATGGAATTAGAGATGAGCGAGAGCGTGAATGCGGCAGAGCTGGAGAATTTTAGCTTAAGTTCAACTTATTGACGTGGATTTGGCTTGGATCAAGAGATGTCCTTTGAATGGAAGCGAATTAAAGACTGTTTGATTTTACTGAAACTCAATTGAAAAAAGACCTCACATTGTAATTGTAAATGAGCCTGTCACCCTTCAATAATATAATACTGTAAAAAAAACTGGAGAAATCGGTTATGACTTGCTTTTGAATCGAGTTTGAACACTCTGAAATGATCTGAACGAACTTAACATGAAATAGTAGTTATTATATGAACCGACAACAGGCGCAAGCCTATGTCGGGAATTGGAAATAAATAAAAACAGTTATTTACTGGAGGTGAATGGGTTTAACCTGAAAGTAAAATATTTAAAATAAATTTGGAGTAACTTGACTTGGAAACATAGTTAGGAATTTGAAGTGAAGTGGTTTTGCTGTCTTTACGTTCTGTGGTAAACGATGATGATTGAAAAGTGAATAGCCAAAATTAAGTATTTGGAAATTATACGGCGACGAGTGAAACTTACAGAGAAATCCATAATAAAAAAATGAGTAAATTAAGCTGGATAGCCAATTAAACATCAGTAGATCCGGACTGATTTGAACTAAAAGACACCTTTAATAAATCTAACTTGACAATAAATGGAAAAAATTGCAATAAACTGACGGTGAAAAAGTTAAATCCCAAATCGATCGGAACTGCGCTTTCCTTGAAAAGATTTATGAGCTGAAATTGGTTTACCGCTCAAGGGATTTCAATTGGCTCTGATTTACTTTGGACTGAGTATTAAAACTCTAATAGAGTTAGAACAGTCCTAACCCGAAGCAGTAGTTACGATTGTGAACAGAATTCTTTACAACTTTAACTTCCAAAGACACAGCTCTTCAAATCTGAATGGAATGTGCATTGCCCTACAGAATTCGCCCATTCCTAGAATGAAGACGTTCAATTCGATCTGCCAGTCTGGACATTTTGCTCCAATCCCGCAAACCCAGCAACGCAGCGTGCAATCTATGACCCAAAAAGTGTCATAAAACTCCGAGACATAAGTCGTCACTGTTGTTAACTCAGGAGACGGTAAATGGCCGCCCGGGAACGCTGCTGTTGTTCCGCTGAGGGAACTTGTGAGCCCCGAAGATTTTTGCTCTTAAAATAGGGCAACGTGCAGGAATGACTACCGACCATAAAACCATAGACCATGGCGCTCAAAACTTCTTCTTCCACCCCCAAAACATTTAAAAGGCGGTTTGGGTGCTGCATAAGTCTTGCACCAGCTTCCAAAACCCATAACCCTTTCGCTTTACGACTGTCCCTGTTTCCCCGCCTTCTCTACAGGGATGCAATTAGGCCTTTGAAACAGGGTGAAATACCCGCGTTCCTTGGTTTACCCAATAAGGTTAGGAACCAAACAAATCCTCACCCTGAAAAATGAATTTTATCTATTTATTTATTACTGTAGCTACTCTTCTAACAAACGTATATTATACTTAATTTATATTATTTTTATAATAAAACGTATCATTTACTTATTTTTATTATTATTTTCACATTCTTATTTATAGTTTACTTACAAAATATGACTACTATTACAATTACTATTTTTTTTCTGTACTTCCCGACGTAGGCTGGTGCCTATTGTCGGTAGCATTTGCATTGCCACAGTTTAGTACGTCACCGGGCTAAAATAAAGATATGTACGGGAGGGGGGGGGGAAGGGAGGGGGAGAGGTTATAAGGGAATAACACGGGACAGGGGGTATTAGGTGAAGAGTCGCATTGGGTGGAGTATCAAGAGGTTAGTTACACTTTAGTACAATTACTATTACTATTACTAATATTACTATTATTATTTTCAAATTCTAATTTATAATTTACTTACGAAATACTATTACTATTACTATCATTATTATTGTTATTATTATTATTATTTATATTACTACTATTACCTTTTATGTTTCAAATTATTCTTACTTTCTATCTAGTTTGAATCTTTGCTCTCTTTTGAATTCTTTTTTATCGATTGGTAACAAACGTTGGACGGTAGGGGGTATAGATCTATATAGTGCACTACTCCGAAACACCGGACACTGCCTTGATTTTCTTGTCTTTTTTTCGTAGCTTTTCCCCCCGGTTATCGGCCGGACCATCGTACTTGAAGAAAATTGGGGTGAAAAGACGTCTATGGGGGTAAGCACCCTGAGGGACGCCGAGCGTCGTCGCCGTCGTCAAATGCTTTCAACTGTTAACCTGCAACATAACTTCTCCCCATACTCCGCCATGAAGCTGTAGCATCTTCTCCGCCCCCCCTCCCCCCACCCTTGGTAGTCGCCTTCTACTTAATCTCAGTACTTTTCTGCGCGACAAATAGAACAGCTTGTGCTCCCCAAGAGCCCGGGGTCGTGTCATGTCAGCCCCATATCGTCGGCGACATATGTGCCACGGGGACGCAATGCTAAAAAAGCTCAAGCGGGGGTGAAAAAAAGAAGAAGACAAGGGGGGGGCAGAGCGGGTAAATGAGTCTGCGAGTTGCAGAGCATCCCAGGGTGAGGAACACTCCCATTCCTCGTCTTTCCACATACTCGTATATTCTACCCTCAACACTGATTCACATTTCGTTGCAGACGAAAATATATAGAGCCCATTACCAGCGAGACCTTTACTCCCGTTTTTTTTCTTTTATTTCTTATTTTCTTTTCCTTTTAGCTTTTCCCGTCTTACACAACCGGGAGGAAAAAAAATATTTTAAGAATGTTTTCAGTCGCTCCAATTTGTAAAGTCGCCCCCAAAAAGAAGTCAGACATGCGAACACGTTACGCGACAGCTTTGTGCCGAATCCGGCTTGTCTTCAGATTCACTTTCGCTCTCTCTTTTTTCATTTTCTTTCTTTTTTTGGCTTCTTCTGGAGTCCCTCGCTGTCTGGGTAACTAATGAATTTGCTGAAAGACTGATCAGCGTGCAGCCATTCCTCAAACCGACGTCGAAGACGCACAGAAATCTTGGTTGGGGAAAAGCAATCACCCTAGTCATTTTTCAAAAGAGAAAAAGCCCTTAAACTTGTTCCTGCCGGCACCCAAGACTTTGGTTGGAGTCGGTCAGGAAAATACCAAGAACAGAAAAAGGAACAGGACTGGGCCATAAAAATACGCTAAAGTCGCAGTATTGTACACCTTCTTGCACGGACGCGTGCATCATTTCCCTATTGCCACACTTCTCACGCAATCTTGCGCTGCTGGAGTCGCCAAATGCCCAGCGTCTTGCTTGGCGAGTGAATTATGAACGACTCGCCTCGAACTTGCTTGGCCCAAGTTCACCGTGTCTACGCGAATTGCTCCCGCAAAAATTGAAAGAATAATTCTCGGAAGTGAAACGGGCGATATCGGGCCCTCGTTGGCTCTCTTGTAGAGTCGTGATTCCAAATGAACAAATTTAGCAAGAAATGGGGGTGTTTTAGAGCCCTCGAGTTACTCCAGGAAAAAAATAAAATCACATAAAAATGTAAAAAAACTATAAATTCACGATTAATTCTGGGAGGTGAAATGGGCGATATCAAAGTCACGCTGAGGCATTTTGGCTCTTTTGCGAAAACGAGACTGCAAATGAATTTCAATACTTGAATTCCAATTTTTTTTTCAAAGATTGTTTCTTTAGAGCTTATTAGGTTTGCTAGGGGGCAAATGCGCCTCCTGGCCCAACTTCATGCCGAATTACTCCCATATGAAAATGAAAAAATGCATTAAAAAAATGTGAATAATTCTCGGTTAAGTGAAGCTCACATTCGAGCTGGGGAAATGGTCAAGTGTTTGCCGTCGTGTGAAAACGCGATTGCAAATGAACAAATTTTGGTGCTTTGGAGCTCGTTAGGCTTGTCACGGGGAGCAAATGCACATTCTGGCCCAACCAGATACGACTTATTTTTCCTTGGCTCACGGCTTTTCTCACCACCCGCACACAAATCCTCGCATTTCTCCTATTCACGTTTTTTTTTCTTTTCTTTGTGTCGCCCATGTCATCAGCGACAACTTTTCTGGGTCTCTGCAGCCCATTAGGAGCACCTAATCCCCTGGGTGACAAAACCATATGTGGAGCTCAAAACCCTTGGACCCAGGGAATTTGTTTTCTAAAGAAATGGTCCTCCCCCAAAGCAAACACCAATCATGTGTCTGTGTCAATTATTTAATGAGAATTAGGAAGTGCTTGGCCTTGCTGGCTCTCAACACCCTCAGGGCATGTAAAAAGCTTGACAGGAACATTCCTCGAGGTTCAAATTCAGACTAGGCGAATTTCCTGTATCGACTTGTGCACCCTTTCTCTTTATTTAAGTGATTGAAAGGGAGAGATGGTATGGTACTTTCTGTTTTTGCGGTGCTCTAGAAATACAAAAGGCTAGCAAAGAGCCAATGTTCACGCTAGTATCTAAAATAGAGATGGGAAAATTAGCATTGACGATTTTGAAGCAAGCGAGTGCATACTTTTCGAAAATTTTCATTAATATTACTAATAAAATCTAGAATATTTAATTATACTTAGAACCTAACGTGGAGGAATGTTGGAAATACGGATTTTTTTGGAAAAAATACACTTGTAAATTATCTTGGCCTTTTCTCAAAGTATCACTTCGGTGATTTGGGTGATTGACATTTTGGTGATTTCACAAAATGTGGTTAGTATTTCATTAATATCTCTCAATGGTAAAGCTAGATCATAATATCTAGTGTACATGGAAAAATTATTTCTAGAAAGTCCAGTCTCAAAATGCACTAGCACCTCTTGCCTAATTTCTTGCCGAAAACACAATTCGAATCCCTATTAAACCGCCCGAATATTTTCCTGTATTTTCACTTTATATTTCTCATTTTTCAATTCTGATTATTCCAAAATTAAATGTCGGCTTTGAATTCTCTTTCGTGAACAGAATACTCTTTAAAGTGGCTCTACACTGTAAAAAAATATATTTGAAATTACAATGATTCGTTGTGCAGCAAAAGAATACAAGGACTTCACTGTAAAAATACTTACAAAAATGATTTTTTAACCACGAATTTGTTGAACAAAAACATTTTAAAAGGTGTTTTTACAGTGAAGTCCTCGTATTCTTTTGCTACAATTGTAAATTTAAATTTTTTTTACAGTGTAGAGAGCTTTTGGATCGAAACTTAAGAATAATTCTTGTACAAAAACCACTGAACTTTAACTCGCTGGTCACAAATTTTCTGATAAATTTTTCTAAAAACTCTTGACGAAATGCGATAGACATTTGAGTTCAAACCTTTACTGTCGAGAGATTTTCCTAAAATGCAAAACAGTTTGGCGAAATGAACCATTTAACACGTGAGTCCCTTATAGCACGATTCAGTGCACCGTAGCCTTAAGTTTATTGGTCAAGGAGCGAAAAAAAAGGGCAAGTGGAAATGAAGACAGATCGCGTCGCATATGTGCTGCGTTCTACTCCATTAAAAGCTTGCTTAACGAAGAGCGGGAACTTGAAAGCCATATATAAACTCGGTTATTACAAGATCGACGATGCAAACACGGCTAATGTGCCCCAACTTGGCGACCCTATGCTGCCATTCATCGTGTCTCCCACCTCCCCACCCCACCCCACCCCCCTTTTTTGTAATTCACCAGCCATTAAAAAAAGTGATGCCCCGAGTGGAATGAAACGAAGAAGAAAGAAGAAGAAAAGGGTGGGAGGAGCGTTTACGAGTCCGAAAAGAACTTGGGGATAAGTATCGATTGGGATGGTAGTAGTGGTGGTAGTGGTGGAGCTTATCCATGCAACAATGCTATGGAGTAGTACTACAGTTAAGTGCTGCAATAAAATTTTCCATGGTTGGGCCCCCTGAACAAAAGCGAAATGCAAAATACTAGCCCGCTCCTTCTTTTATTCTTCCTTTTTTTTAACCCCCGGTGGCAGAAGCTCTGCGCTTTTTCGCATTTAAGAGTGCTCTATGCCCATACGTTCGTGCCCAAGACGCAAAAAGTAACTCACTCCTTTCTTTTCTTTGTCTTTAACGTAACATCCAAAAGTAGACTAGACTTCAATTCGCAAAATAAAAAATACATAAATAACGCAAGACATAAAACAGAAAGTTTAGGCAACAAACACGGGGGAAAAATACAATAAAAATACGCCCCGGAATAAAAAATAAGAAAGGAAACGGATAAGAAGTTTTGGTTATTTTCTGAGTAATTTAGTACGGAATCCTAAAGCAAGGTTTGCTAAATCTGGAATCCTGAAGACCATTTTAAAAAAATAAGAAATATAAACGATGCATAACTGTAAGCAGAAAAAATGAAGAAAAAATAGAATCCTGACCCCAAAATTAATAAAACAAAGAATACGATAGAAAGTTTAGAACAAGAAGATTAATTTGTCGAGGTTTTCTTTATCTTCTCAACAACTTTCTAAAGTTTAGTATGGAATTTAGCAGGAGAATCTTCACTTAGCAAAGGAAAAATTACATAACCTAAAAGATACGTTAACAGCCAAAATAAGAAAATCAACAGAAAATATTAAAAGTGTACAATAAGTAAGTGCATTTCAGGAGAAACTTCGTCCTTACTTTTCCTTTTCTTTCCTACTTTCTAACGTTTTTCCATTAAATTTAAAAGTATAAACTATCTTTAGGTACTACTTTGTAAATAATATAAAATAAAAAGAAAAATATAATAGAAAAATACGTGGAAATTCAAGAAAAAATAAAAACGTACACTAGGAAAATACATTTCTGGGAAGTTTCTTTTCTTTTTGCTTCTTTACTTCCTAACGCTGAATACGGAATCTACAAGGATAGACCATATTCAGGTACACTTGAAATAATTTTACTTTTCAACCTTACTGTATTACTTTTAAACAACACAGTGGATTAATTAAAAAAGAAAAGAAAAAACATACCGTAGAACACAAAAAAAATCTAAGAAAACAATCTAAACGACGTTTAGTACGGAATCAAAAAGGCTATAATTTGCTTCGCAATTTTTATTCCAAAATAATACAATGATAATGGAAAAAGCAAAGTTTACATACAAAAGAAAGGTTGCTTGAAAATAAGAAAAGAAATTCTTAGAGCTTTTCAGAAAGACAGGCCTACTTGTACCAAGGAGGTCGTTAACTGCAGTTAAGAGCTCACTAGACGCTTCTTTTTTTCTGGATTTAAGGAACATCAAGCTCTTGGTATAAAATCTAATTACTGCCCATGGACAAGACTTCCCAATCGATACTGATTCAAGTTTAGGTCCAGCGTCCGTACAAAAGAAAAAAAAAGAAGAGAGAAAGGCAGGCACCCTGTATCATGCTCATCTTTCCAATCAACTCTCTTTTCCCCTTCTTTTTTATATGATGCGATGTTGGAAGAGATGGATGAGATATGAGGGGGTGGGGGTAGAGGGTGGTCGGGATTGGAGAGTCGGAGCAAGGTACACCCTATTGTCTTTGACTTCTTTTTTTAAGCTAGCGCAGCGGCAAAAGAAGTCATTTTTTTGGATTTAAGGGACCCAAGCAGACGGGTTAGCAATATAAAACCGGAGTCAAAGCGATGACTTTTCCGGAAAAGGAATTTTGCTGATGACGAAAAGCTTCTCTACAAGTCTCTAAGCCCCTCCGCTGCTTTTCCTGTCCTTTTCTTCTCGACAGCTTTTTTTCGTCCCCTTCTCATTCCAATTTTCAAGTAGAGGATATGGGACGATAAAACAATAGCTCCTCCGGCTCTGCATTTCGAGCACAACTCTTTCTGCTACCAAATTCCACTCATTCTTTCAGCAAACGAAGGCACGAATCATACGTTGGCGCTATTGATCCCTCTACCCTTGAATTCCCAACTCGGATTTAAACGCTTCTTACGTTTTTAATGCGTTCGGTGTACTGCACAGGCTCACCAGCCATTTCAAAACCTTACCAATCTCCTAATTCACTTGAAAATACACCAGACGACAATTAACCTCCTTTAAGTGTATGAAACCATCAATAAGCGAAAAAATAAGATGAAATCATCAATAAGCGAAAGAACAAGACACGTTTCAATAAATAAAAATACAAAAAATGCACCAAGGTCCCACGAACACAAAAAGTCCCGAATATTTCGTCCAGCGCTCGTCCCACTGGCGATGTAGCTATTGTTGTGGCCTTTTCATCGATTGGTTTTCCGACAACTATTACCAAAACAGAAAGCCGCGTACGGTGCACCTAACACACTCGTAACAATAAAGCCACGCAGCAAAAAAAAAGAAAAAAATGCCAGGGAGAAAAAGCGACACTATGGCTTTGTTGAAGAGGCTAATTCAAGCTTGAAACTTTAGCTAAGCTTTAGGCAAAGCTTTATGCAAGTGGCAGCATGCTTAGCCCTAATTACGAAACCAGAAATTAGGTACTCGCGACCTGGGGAGACGCGCTTTTCCTTTTTGCGTTGTATTTCCTACTTGTGTTACCTCATAAAAGAGCCCTGGGACGACGAGAAAAAAAATAGCTGGTTGCCATAGCAACCGGAAGCTGCAGGAAAGACGACACAAAACTTGATCTCTCTATCTCTTATCTCCGCTGTGCTGCGCTCTTTCCCTCCCCGCCATCGAAAGCATACTTTATCCACCTCTTTGGCACCGATATTCGTGACACGAACCTTTTAAATATTGGAAGAAAAAATACCTCTCTTCATATCCTCAGCCAGCTTGACTCACCTCTTGCGATTTCTTATTTTTTTTCTTTAATCTTAAATAGTGATGTTTCAGGTAAGGGGAATTCAAGGCTTAAAAAAAATAAAAAAAGGGGGGAACTGTCTTACCTGGCTGGAATTAAATGGTAAAAAAATGCGGATTAATAAAATCCACAAGAAAAGTCCACGGTGGGATGAAGGAATTATGTCATCAGGCTAATCACGGCCGCGCAAAGTACACACACACTGGCCAAATCACAGGGGAAACCTTCAAGTCGCCGAGTGGGAGTTTAATCTTTGGCGGGCCAGCGTTCCCTTCGTTGGCTTTTAAACTTGTGGCCATAAAACGACAAGACAATGACAACCAAGCCCTCTAGCACCGTTGCGGGGGACTGATGAGTTCAATTAACTAAGTAATTCCCATCCACAATTGCCCCACGACGTTAGCTTTTGACACGACAACTCGATTCACCCAACAAGAGAGAGATCTAGAACCAGAACCTTTTCCTAATGACCAAACGGTAACACGCACGTTTCACTCCTTTTTTAACGTCTGCTAGAGCCCCAAAACAGCCTTACAAGTGTACCCAGTTCACGTTGAGCAAACTTTCCACTCTAGGGCTTCGCTGATTTACACTCTGGGTTACAGGCAAAAGGTTGCCCTTTCTTTGCCTTACCAGCAGTTCACTGCAATGTCAATGCTATCGACGTTAATGCTATGGCGTTAGTAACACCACCCCGCAGGCTGCTGCACTCGCACGGGGTATAAAGAACACTGACAAGACTACGTGCTCACGGTGCCAGCACTCGCGACCGACTGAAGGCCTACGGAGCCGGGGAGCGGGACTGCGACGTCGCTGGTCGCCGCAGCGAGCACTGCAGTGCCGCGCTCGCCCGGCCAGCGAGAGCGCGACCCGCACAGGCCGGGGACTGCGCATCCCCGGGACCGCTTCCCGGCTTCAATTAAGCTCACATTCCAGAATTATGGCTATTAAAGCGGCACACAGATATGATCCATTCTTAAGAAATCAGAAGCCTTACTCAGTTGCTCGACAAGGAAAAATAATGAAGCCCACAATGCATCGGTATTTTCCTTCTTTTTTTTTGAGAGAGAAAAAAAGAGCTCCACCACCAGGCTAAGGATTTGTGTTTAAATAATGAGACAAACTCCCAAAGCCGGGAAAGCGACTTTTTATAAACACCCGGCGCTCGCACCTGCACTTAACTGTATTGACAAACGTATTGGCTACACTTCCAAGTCCCTTCTAGTCCGTTTCTAGCCAGCACACATTAAATAATTGTAACTTGGGGTGGGAGAACGCGGGCCAGGGCTGTCATTAGTAAAAATTTGTCCCGGGGTGCTGTGTCGCCAAAAGTAAAGTAGACTTAGCGGAGTTACTCAATAAGCCCCCCCTGTCTACCAAAACTCGTGTGGTTGACAGCTTTGTCAACGTTTTATCGATATTCTATGCCAGCTTTGGGGCTAGTGCTCCTGGCCGTTTCAAGGAGGCGTGGTTGGGACCACATAAAAGCTGATACACCTTGTCACACCTTTTATACCCGTACCCACCCCTACATTGAGTTGCGGGCTAAAAGCGTTTTCCCGTCCAAATTCACTGTCAGAGAGCAGCGGTAAGGGTGAACGTATTGTACCCAGGGTACGAATGCGCTTATATGGGAAAAGACCTGACGGAACTCCCACCAGCCATTGTTACCTACGTCAATTGCAGATTATGATCGAGGCACGACAAACGACTCCCCCTATAAACGCTCAAAAAAGGTTGGCCCAACATTTTAGTTACGTGATTCAGCGCTGTCTCGTCTAAACAAGCACCGTGCTCCTACACGTTAGCTTCCTTTTATCGAATAAAAATGTCAATGTTGAAATTTTTCCAGCGGACACACTCCCCGGTCCAACTTCCTGTCACCAAAAAGCACAGAAAATATTTTTTTCGAAAAGTTCGTGTACATTTGGTCCCCGAACTTATGCATTAACAGCGCTCCACTGAGATTTCGAAAGAATGTCAGGTGACGAGTTAAGAAATTTTTATAAAATCGATAAAAAATGGGGCATAGAAATACAGGGCGATTTGAAATCAGGGTAATTTGGACAGTTTAAGCTAATGAACTATGGCTTTCCAATTGTTGTAAAATTAAAGTAAAATTAAACATCAAGAAAGGGGAAAAAGAACAAAAAAGAAGAAAAATGTAATAAAAGTACAGAGAATAACAGCGGAAACGATTTAGAATCTTGTCTTATATAAAAGGTGCTATTTTTTTCTTTGTAACCATAAGTTTCTTTCCTTTTAGTTTTGAAAGCTTTTTCTTTGTAAGTAACACAAAAATTAATTAAAATAGTTTCCAAATAAAGCTAAACGAGCAGTCCATTAACAGCTTAGCCATTAGTTGTCTTAAGTGATTTTAAAACAAGCCAAGAAAAGGCGAAGAGCAATGCTTCAGTAAATCGATCTTCTAACTGATCAGAAAAGCGTTGTATAAAAGAAATAAATATTTTTGCGACACAAATGGAGTTAACAGTTTTGTATACGATTATCTTTTCTATCTTTTTTTTATTGTATATCCACATGTGCCATCTTAGAGTTTCGACCATTGATCATTTATACATTTCGAAAAGATTAAGTTTTTGTAAACTCATGTTTGATTCCTTTCCAAAAGTACATGGCGGTCGCTTAACGTTATATACTCATGTAGATGAAGAATGTCAAGTAGATCTCCCGAGCGTATCCTAAAATAGTAACGAATAATTTAATATTTTCATAAAAGAACCCATTACCGAGAATAACACTATATGACTAAATATACACCCAAAAAACTTAAATCATATAGACAAATCTTCTAACACTACTAAATAAACGATACATTAATCCCAGTCAGTAGGAGTCCCATGTTAAATCTGTCCGACTGCAAGGATAAACTGAAAAAAGGGAAATACATCTAATTTTAATTATGGTTCATTCTTATCATTCTTTTTTTGCATTTTCTCCCAGCTCATACAGCACCGAGCGCAGCTCACGCTGGGAATTCCCCAGTAAAAACAAAATAAAATAAAAAAATACCTCCTTTGATTGCCAAGACACTTCTTCACATTGTATATGTACTATCGGACCATAGTTCAGCTTCTACATTAATTGGAAAAGGGTAAAAAAAATGGCATGCCCGAATTGTTTTACGTCTCCCCAGCAAAGGCACTTGTGCAATTGTGCGAAAAAGCTGCCAAGGAGTAAATCGGGTGCGAATTAAAGGGCGCGGCGTCCATCCACTGTAATCCAGTGGAGAAAGCGACACACAAGACAAGACTATTTATGTTGATTATCATGTAAGGATTCGGTGGGGATGGCAGTAACAGCTGAGGGGAATCGTCTCGCCCAAAAGTGGAGCCGCTGTCGATCCCGTGTACAACATTATCAGAATCCAGCCACCGAGCTATGGCTCGTACTCGTGTATGGTGTGTCCTTCTCCTTTGATGGCTATTTTCTGAATAACAATGGCTCCACAAAGTGACCTTTAGGAGCAGCTGTGGCGATGTACGCGACACTGACAATAACGTTTATCCCCCCTCTCCGTTCTTTTCGCTCTTCTTTTATAGTCGCCCTTTGACCTGGAAATCCAACCGTAAGCTTGCTATACACGAATTCTAAATTAGCTCACTCGCGTTTCCAACTCGGAAACTTTACATGCCATTTCCCTATGGTGTGCAGCCTGTGCACCAATGCCTCTCAATAGTCACAACCCACACACATGACTCTCACATAATTAATTGCAACTGTGCCACTCATTACTCCCTTACCCCTGGGGTCGTTACACATTTTTTCTTTTTTTGGGGGGCTTTTATTCGTTTTTCTTTCATTTTATCCCCTTTTGCAGGGTAAATCGAGTGTCCTGCGCTGCCAATCTCAGCGTTAGGGGAAACCCATGTGTTCGAACGTTATTTTTCTCCTTTACGAGCCCACGCATTAGCAAGGAAGAGGGAAGCCCGAAGTCACGAGCATATGAAGCGCTCCTTTTCTCTTTTTTTTCACCACCGTACTTCCTCTTCAAAGTTCGTATTACGCGCTCTTAACATGGACCACAACTGCTCTTAACATGGCACACATGCAAGAAGTCATCCCGGGGAAATACCCTCGTTCAAAAACGCGGGGTAAACCAAGCACTCGACTCGGATGACAAGAAAAATAAAATAAAAAATGTGTGGACCCGGGGCCCAAGAAACTCGTATTAGCTCGTTTTAATGTTCCGGCTCGGACTCAAGCTCCTTGGCTTTTCTCACTGTTCCCCAAGCAAGACCGCTTAGGACTGTCAACGTCAACGTTGATATGGCCCCATCAGCGCAAACTGGCAGTTGTACTAATTACAATGTGCAGCGCCAGCAAAAGCCAACACACCTAGCCCATTTCACTGTCTCGGCAGCGCTGACAAGGGTCTATCTAGCCCATAGCCAAGGAAACAAGCGTGGAAAATGGCATAAAATATCTTGACAGAACTTTTCAGCGCCGACATTCAATTTCGCCTAGTTGTCCAAGGGTGTATTCCAGCTTGCGTATCTTTAAGTGAGCGATCCATTGGAAAAGTGTCGGGCGAATCGGTGTCACGCTTAGCCAAACGCGCGAACGAGCTTGTTAGGTGAGGAAAATGAAATAAAAATACTCGACTGCTGAGGAAATTTTCTAAGGAAGCAAGAAAATTGCAGCTTGTTATATACAAAGCTTTGGCATTTCTCACCAGATTCCCCACCAAACTGTGACGCAAGTCAGAGAAGTAAAGGCGAAGCTTTACAAAAGGACTCCATGTGTGTCATCCCCAATTTGCGTCCGAGACCCCCAACCACCCTCCACGGATTTCCTTACCGGAGCTCAGGTTGATATTTGAAACCATGATTTCCTTTTAAAGCCCTCATATAAGCGTCTCAGATTTTCTCCTTGGACTAATTAACGAAATAGGCCTAACGGTTTCCCCCCCTGTCTTGCCTTTTTCTCAAAAGAAAAATAAATAAAAATGTGTTACGGCTCCCTATTCTGCAATTGAGTGAATCAAGACTTGAAAACATTTACATTAGCTTGAATTTCATTCGAGAAGGGATAAAAAGGGGACTCGTAGGTCCAAGCCCAGAATGTGTAAAAAAATAAATGAAAGATACGACGTAAGGAGAAACTTGGAATGAAAAACGACAGGTATATGGGCTCTGGAAAGAAAACAAAAATGGAAAAGTAATGGCTGGGGCTTTTGAATCGCAAATTTTTCTTTGGGGTACAGACCGTCAGTCTTTCCTTGATTTTAGGGGGATCTATCTTTCACTTCCCGCTATTGAAAGTGTCCGGACATGCTATTTCATCAGTACTTTTATTTACTCATATCCTTCGAGGGCGAGGAATCAAAAACTTGGCCCAAAAGAAGTTTGGCTTTTTCAGCAAAAGGGAGGGAAACCCTTTCCCGAACTTAGCCGAACTTTTCAGACCTTCTCGCTGAACAGCAATGCTTTAACGAGCGGCCCACAAAGGCCCAGGTCGAAATGTAAAACTCTTCGGGATCCAATTTCATATTCTGGGAGTTTTACGAATTCTCCCAAATCGATACACTAACGTGGTACGTAGTCAAGCAAGTTAACACGACACGCCAGCGTTATCTCAACACTTTTGGGACACAAAACTAGCTAGAATTGGAGAAAAAAAGGTGTACGGAGGTACAAAAAAAGGGACAGAAAAAATAGAGAACAAAGGCTAATTTGGCTCGTTTGTCGGGTACTCGTTTCACGTGCCTTGAATTGTAAGGGGAAAAGGAAGGAAGGGTATCCCATAAAGTAGACGGTCTATAGGGGGTGCCGACAAGAAGAAAATCTTCTCCGTATACTCTATTTATACATTGGGTGTGTGCGAGTCCCTGATCAGTCTTCAACAAAAGCTATCACAATGTGAGAAAAGCTGGCCCAAAGCAAGTTGGCCACGCTGGCAGGAGAGAGAATCTGCGGTGAATCCCCAAGACCCGACCAATTCGGCTCCAATTATCTCGCCCATTCACTTACAACACACACGCGCTCGCACAAGCCTTTGCCAGCAAGTTCAGGTAGACTGGCAATGAAAGCCGTCACTCTTTCTTTGCTTAGGAAGTGCTGCCCTTGTTTCCTCGCGTACGAACACTTTTGACGTCACCAGCCTTTCAAAGATCTAACGGCATCCAACTTGGAATGCTACAACGGGTTTTGATTGTTGGAAAGTCCTAGCTTCTGATGTGTCTCTTGCTGTTGAATATGTTCTAAAGGATTGCTAGCGCTTTTAATGTGTATTTAGAGCGTTACTGGTAATATCTTCCCTAATGTGCTAGTGCGAACTACAATTGCACTGTGGATCGTCGGTTAGGTTAGTGTGCCTAATGGCGACTTCCATTGGCAACACTGGTGCGCACTGCACTTTTCAAACACAGCGATACAGTGTGCTTCACAAACTTCCATTTTTCAAACACACTATATCGCTGTGTTTCAAAAACGCAGTGCGCACCAGTGTTGCCAACTGTAATCGCCATAAGAGTCATAAGCGTGGAGCATTTTTTACCGAAGGTATGACTCCTGCCAAGCGTATTCCAGTGCAAAGGGCAATGGGACTTTGCATAGTGATTGGGGTAGTCTGGAATAAGCCAATTCATAACAGTGCAACTTTTGTTACCAGTGTTTACCAACACTGCGACAGCAAGCCATGCGTTTCGTGACGTCATACTGCTGTAAGATCGAGTTTCACTGACTAGGTGGGCACTGGAAAGTGCAAAAGAATGCACAATTTACTGCACTCTTTTTCTTCAAGCTGCACGGCAGTTTCTGTACCGTTTTTGTGTGCGCTATTTTTTTAAAAAATACAATTACCTGCAATACAAAGGACTGTCTAGTGGTAACTCAAAAACGCAAGATCTAAAAATTTTGGAAACACACTCTTTCTTCGTTTGTGTGATTTTTTTAAGTGAATTGACCCGTGTTCACAAAACACCATTATAAATGGCATTTCTGTGTATTAAATGACATACAAAATACTTAGAGCATTCTACGACCCATTTTAACCAAAGACTAATGTTCTTACCCAATCACAATCCAGGTAAACCACGAATAACGACATTTTCCAACTAGCCAACTCATAACCAATAGGAACTTGGCAAGAGTACACCAAGAACGGGGCAGAAGGATTTGCAAGTTGTCGTTTTCTCCAGGCAGAGATTAGAGCTTAATCACACGCTCCAAACTTATAAACTCCATTAAGGATTTGCATCTTTGACAACGTCCCCTGCCTGGCTGATTTTCGAAGCCTTTTAACTACGCCATTTCGGGTTGCAATTTGTTTCGCAAGATCTTAGTCTTAATCCGATTTTCATACAATGGGTTATCACAATAGAACCCAGGATAACAACAGAGGCCTTTCATTCCCGGTGGTTTGATGCTATTGCGGAAGACAATAATGTTTTCTTCTACTACTAATATCGCAGCTTTTTTATTTCCAACTACATAAGAAATGAGGATTTGGCTTACATTTAATTGAGTTTAGCTTATTGGGTTAGCTTCGTTAAAGTTGGATCACGTTTTCAATATGTTAGATTATCTGGCTTTGATCTGAGAAAAACCTTAAATAGTATTTAAGAAAGAGTACCGTAAGAAACTGTAAAAGTAAATTTTTCATTGAGTTTGAATTGACCTTGGGAGGTCGAAATGATTTGGAATGACGTGACTCGAGTAAAACTTTCGTCAACATTATTGGGCTGACCTGAATTGACAAGATTTGACAATTCAAACTGATTCGTGTGGAAACAAAAAATTGCAAACATTTGGAAAACTTTCTTTTAAGTTGACGGAAAATTTTCTAGATGATTTCTAAAAGACATCGAAAACGTACAATTCAAGTTTCCAATCAAAGTGAAGAATCATAGTAGAGTGAAAAACTGCTTTCGTTTGAATCGTCCTAAGAAAGTTATGAAATAATTTGAAATAGAGGGAAATTGAAAGTTTTCTGCAAGATGACTCCAATTTACTCGACTTGGAAAATTTCGCAACTCAAGTTTACGCGAATTTAAATGCAAATACGAAGAATAAAGAAAATAACCTTTTCTTGGAATTGACGTGATTTTTTATGATTCGACTGAATTGACCTCCAAATGTTGCAGTTCACGTTCATTCAGACCAACGTGAGAATCGCAAAAAAGAAAAATCCAGGTAGCTGTTAAAATTATATGTAAAAAACCTTCTAAGCGATTCGAATGCTTTAACTTGAAACTTTCTTTTAAAATATTCAGGTTGACTTGAACAAAATGGCTAACATTTCCAATTAATTTAAAAGAAGAAAATCTTTGCATTTTAAAATTCATTTAAACCACTGTATCACAAAAATAGCTGTCAACTTGAACTCAACCGACTCGCATTCCTCGAACTTACCCACTTCTCAAACTACGCAATTGAGTCTTTAATGATAAATGTCGTGTACCAACTAGATTCTCCCAGTAAAAAAAATAAACAATAATGTTTCAACCCTGGTCCAAAGATTTCTAAATTAAATTCACGACAGCGACAAGTATTTTGCTGAACTGCCCCAAATATTCACTTATTCCCAAATATCTTCACAAGATCTCATGCCGTAGACAAAGACACTACAAAACGAACATTATTCCGCCATAGCTGCAGCTTCTGGTACCTGAGATGACACCAGCGATGCTGAACACCGCCCAGATTTCCGGGAAGCACCTAATTCAATCCCCGTTCTTCTATTACCAGTTGATTCTCCTCAACTCGGCCCGAAGTTACAACCTGGGGCTTTGCATCACAGCACCGGTTAGTACCTCCACGTACTTCCACCTGAGAAGTCCGCTTGGCATGCCTGCCCTTCTCAAAGTTGGCATTCGCATCTCCCTGGACAACAAACTCGTCCTTTGCTTGTCCTTATCCTTGGGCCAGTAAACTGGCGCGTTCCACAAAGACGGAAGCCAGTCAGCTGCGATGCCAGAGCTTCGATGACATTTCTGCGAAGCTGTCAGAATCAAGTTGCGTCCTTCGGGCGGGGATCACAAGCCGAGAGGGCGCCACGTGACCACCAACTCTTGACGAGCGGAAACCAAAAACTAATTTCCTCGCTTTCGCTATTGTCCTAAGATATCTTTCCAGTTGAGGGGGGTGGAGTGGGGGCTGAGCACCCCCCTTCCTGTTCAAGCATTCAATCTCTACCCTCCCCTTAACAGGTTTTATGGGTTTTCTCATCTTCTCCGACACTCTTCCTATCTCGCCCTTGTGCTGACAGGGCGAGATGAAAAGAAGGGTACCAGAGGAGGGTGAGCATCAGAAGACGATCATGTCGACCCTGCTCGGAGGTGTTTACCCAAGCTTTGACAAGAGGTGCCACACGACCTGGCAAACGGGGGGAGAAAGCACGCAGATTGCTGCTCGGGGCGGTTCAGGAGATATTGCCAATGTCGTAGTAGGTACTGAGAGTGTATGTGCAGTGCTGGAAGTCGGTTTCGTTATTATTGAACAAAAAGATTGCAACTTACTAAAAAAATATTATAGTTTTTTTTAAAAAAATGCTATGCACATTAATGAGCAAATAAAGCTGTACTTGCCCATTCACAGAGGTCTAATTAAATTTCTCGAGGCTGATTTATTTTCATTAAGGCCCCGGTATACACCCCCCTCTTATGGACGAATAACATGGGGAATTCGGGGGATGGTTTCTCAATAATAGTTCTGTCAATTTCGAATCAATGTTGGCAGTAAAGTTGTTCTTATTAATATCTAGTGCATATGTTTGAGACTTTTTAAGAATCTGATTTATTCAAATTTAAAAACTGTAGGAACATTTTTACGTATTTTGAAAAATTTGACAAATGGAAAACCTCGTTTTCTTGTGCAGTAGATATCTTTCTGCTGTTTTTGGCTGAAAGATATATTCAAATTGGACGAGCAGTTTTTACGAAATCATGACTAGAAGTCCCAAATTTTAGTAAATGATTTCGTAAAAACTAATCGTCCGATTTGAATCTTTTTTTTACCAAAAAATATAGAAAAAAGATACCTACTGTACAAAAAAGTCAAATATTAAATTTTTCAGTATTTCAAGATGTGAAAAATTTCGCCTAGAGTTTTTAAATTTAACGTAATTATATTTTTAAAAATTCTCGATCAGGTGCACTAGATATTAATAAGTACAACTTACTGCCAACATTGATTCGAAATTGACAGAACCATTATTGAGAAACCATCCCCCGAGGGCTTGAAGCTTCAACCAATCCTTGTCCACATAAAAAGGTAGTCCGCGAAGTTAGAAACAAAATGTTATTTAAATAGTGTATAAACAATACAGTGAAAGATGTAAAAGTATTGATGGTCACACTTCTTTCATCCTGTTCAGGCTGCACCATATTTTAACTCTTGTTCGGCTCGCATTTCTTATAATTCTTGTAAAGATAGACCGGGCATTTTAGTTCTCCAGTTAAGCCTTTTTGCCATTTACTGCGTCGTTGTGGCCTTTGTAAAATATAGTCGCTTTCCTTAACGATTATTGTCTATTCTTCCAACCAATTGAGGTGTGTCAGTCGGAACTTCTGCTCAAAAGGCGAAATTCGCTATCAAAATTCGCGGTCGGCACTTCGTAAACGATTGGTAAAGCCCTTTAACCCCTTAATGAAAGTAAATCAGCCTCCAGAAGCTTAATAAGATCTCTGTGATTTGTCAAGTACATTTTTTTTGCTCATTACTGTACAGTGCAAAAGCGTCTTCCATTGGGTGCGAGTTGTGGATTACAGTGCCCCGAGGGCAAGGTGTGGGCCAAGGTGTCGAGTGTTGACTTTTCTTTCGGGATCCCAGCTTATAAAGCGTTGGTGGGGGCGCTTTTCTTGCTCTGGTAAACATAATACCTTCAGGAGGATGAGCCTACAGCTCTGTATAAGCACAGGGTGGGGGGTTAGGGGGGGTGTAAGGGACAAGAGAATTGCTGACTGGGTGCCACCGCGGCTCCAACTTCACAGCTTTTCTGAATAAGCCGAGACCATGTTGGAAAAACATTATCACGCTTTGGCAAGTTCGAGTGAGATTCCACCCCTCATCTTTACCCTCCTCCCGTAACCCTAACACCCCCATAACCGCCAGTACTCTTTTTTTCTAGCGCTGGGGGTTTCAATATTATGAAAAGAAAGTTGCTGTGTAATGTTTCATCTGCGCTCCTGTCAGGGCGTATCTAATTCATCGCGTAAGCAAAATAAAAGTGGAGGGTAATTCCCATATTTCACCCTGAAGAGTTATTGGAAATAGGAGAATAGTCGTAACAAACCGAAGACCGCTAGCCGTTAAGCTAAATAAACCTATTTCTCATAACATTTCTAGTTTAGTTAAGAAAATAGTAACGTATTATTTTCTTAATTACATGGAAATGTTATGAGAAATATGTTTATGTAGCTATTTTAATATTTTCGTATTATTAATACGAAAGTATTAAAAATAACGAATAACGAATAATGGAAATAAAATAGAAGACTTGTATTTAGTAGAATATCGTATTTCTCATAACATTTCCACTTCAACAAATTTCAAAAATCGGAAATAAAAATGTTAAAAGAAAAAAATAATGGGAGTAAGTGTTAAAACTGGAAATTAGGAACATAAAATGAAAACTTCTGTCTTTAAAAGAATATAGTATTTGCAGCAGTTTTCGCACTTAAAACAAATATAAATAAATAAGAGATTTCCCAAGAAACATATTAAATAGGTGAATAAAAGGAACGATTTGTCTTCAAATTTTTTATTAAAAATATCTCAAACATACAACAGAAGGCCTACTAAAATCTAGCCAATAAATGAAAATAGTAATAATAAAATATACTTTTTTTAGGAAAGTAACTGATTGCGCGCAATATTCCCGCGCCATCAAGCGATCTCCCGAAACGGAGATGAGAAGTTTGGAAGCAAGGGAAGTTGCTGTAGCCTGAGGCTATGTCATATCCCGATCAAATCCAAGCACCAATCATCGCGATGAGAGCAAACCGGTAATTTATAGCGACAACCTAGACTAGGGTTTCCAAGAGCTCACAGAAATTGGGACGAACATTTTTCAAAAAAAAAAACGCAGGAAACTCATTCCGTTTACTTTGCTTTGGGGTTTTATGAATGATGCACACTGAATCGAAGAGAATGGGGTACGGGGATTTGAATAGCTGCCGAAAGAAAGGCAGCAGTTTTGCTTATTCGCGCTTTCGCGTTTCTCATTTCTACAATATCGTGTCCCATGGATGAAGGAGGTGGCTTGTGTTATAATCTTTTACTCGTTGGGTGGGGGGAGAACTCCATAATAACTCTGATGATGCATACGACGCTTTTCAGCGCCCCCTTGAGCTCATTTCTACTCATCTTGAAGGTTTAGGAAACTTTGAGAACCCAGCATGTGGAGATGACACTTCTCCTTTTAGTTCCTAAAGTACACACATACACATATACACACACTCACTCATACAACACCTCTTTTCTCTACCTAAGACCCTTTATCGCACCGACTATGTTCAAAAAGCTATAGCACCCAACGCTCGCAATAGACCTTATCTCGCTCGCTTTATACAACACACGCGTTGGCCGAAGCTAAAATGTAATCATACTGAACGACGAAGGGCTCCAAAACTCAAAAATCCAACCCCTATACCCAGTTTTACCCCTTTCTAGGATATAGCACTTTGGAGAGAGAGAAAAAAAAATACGACAGTGTAAGCTCTTTTCTATTCAATATTTTTGTGCTCCCCCCCCTTCCTCTCTTAAAATCCCTTTTAGAGACCTTCCTGTAACCCCCTGTGATCAATTTTAGAATGTATTTTCACGATAATAGGGTGTCCATCCCAACGATCAAAAGCTTGAATAGAAAGCGATTGTATATATTTGCATGGAAAAGTGGCTCTTTAAAGCTCCGAGAATTAGCTCCCGTTTTTCTAACCCTCCCCCCCCCCCCCACGTAACAACCAAACTTACGTCTTGGTCTTGGGGAGTAGTCAGTCGATCAAGTTCCCGGTACTTAGCGCACCAGATGGCCTGTTGACTTCCTTCACTGATTCTTTTCTCATCCTGTCCAATCTTTCTCTCTTGTCTTTTTTTTATTCTTTCTTTGTCTTGAGTCGCCGCGGGCATCCTTAAGCTCGCGTCGCCAAGTCCACCTGATCTGTCTTCCGTTTTCTTGCAAGACGTGTGCACCTTCATCAGCGTCTGTCAAGGGAAGATCCCTACTAATGAGGTCACGTGACCTTTGATGTCCCTGAGCCATGACTTGCCCCCCCACCCCCCCTGGTTCAAATCAAGGTACTTTGCCGAATATCCGATCTCGTCTAGCACCTTATTCAGTCGTTTGACAGCATAATCGATTCTCTTGGAAACGCTCCACCTACCGCACTTGTTTCCTTCCCACCCAGTCCCTTTTTTTTCTTACTTAGCTTGAAAATACAACTCGTAATAACTAGACAGTAATCCTAGATGCTAGTTCCGCCAGGAACTTCAGAATGGACCCATCACGCGGTAAGTTTTTCTCCTAAGATCTTTAGAACAGAAGAAAAATTAATAAATAAATTACGAAATAAATCGTATAAAATAGTGTAAGAATTTAAATAAGAAATTAACAAATGTTACTGGTATGATAGTATGATATTTGTAAAAGTTTCAAAGAGGCTTTGCTGCCTTATTTATTGCAATAAATAATAATAATAATAATAATAATAATAATAATAATAATAATAATAATAATAATAATAGAAATGTGCTTGATTTATCAGGATATTGCTGGCTTACTTGTTTTTTCTACTCCCCCCCAGCTCCTTTCGTGTATCGACGTTTTTTGTTCCTAAGTAAATTGTGTCTCTTTTCGCACCTACTTGCCTCTTTTATACGTTGCCCTCACGATCCATAAGAAGCTTCCTATTATAAAAGTGGAATATTTTACAGCAGTAGTTGAGTTGAATTTTTAGATTAAACCTCTTTAGACCGTCTTTTGTTTTGAGATACCTCTTTGAGAAATGAAAGTTAAAGGAGTGTAAACAAAGCTTTGGGATTTTTCAGTGTGATTCAGTGGTAAAACATAAGACAGGAACTACTTCATTCAAAAAAGCACACAGAAAGAAAACAAGCCAATAAGCAAATAAAAAAGGAAGTAAAAGTAAAAAAGTAGATCTGTTCGTGTAATGTATTAATAATACAACTGGTTGAGTCTGTTGGTAGACTGAATATGTTTTGAAGTCAATGCACCTTTTATACTAGTGCATTCAGGCATACAGAGGCTAGGTGGGGTCACAGGAGAAAGGTAGAAAGGGAAAACACTGACACTTTTACTACACACTAATCATACGAGTCATTCTACAAGGTTAATTACAATACAGTTCCTTGTTCCTGAAATATTCTTCGAGGAAGGTTCATAGTTATTCTGTTTATACGCATTTGATCCAACGTGGTTCTCAAAGTGACGTTCATTTCACGATATTCGTAACAAAATAAGTAAATACAAATGTAAAAGTGATACATTGTACGTACAATATATCATTTTGTAAATTGTATTGCTAATTTTGTATAATCCTAGCTAATATATTGTATACATATGTGTCATCTTTCTTGCGGAATTTTGATTTTATTGCGGTTTGAACGCACTGGGAAGGGTTCTGTTATTCCCAAGTGGTTTAAGAGCAGCATTGGAGACGTTTCATTGAATTTCCCCCTCGTAACGTTGCTAACGTCCAATAGTCCTATACGTATGGTATCGATTATCACCAGGAAGCGAACAAGGTCGCAAACAAACCTTGTCACGTGGGCCTGGATCCACCAGACCCAAACAATCCGACACCAGCACCTACAGAAGCTACCAAGTTAAGCCTAGATGGGCCTATAACTCTTTGGGGCCTTTGACTCTTTTCATGCCCCAGCTCTTTGTGTCAATAGAAAACCAGGCCCGTTTATTTCAGCGTTTCCCTCAACTTTAAAACACCCCTCTCATTTTTTCTCACCTCTTTTCCCCAAATCCAAGAGCCCTCACCCAACTTTTGAGTTTTATTGGATAGAAAGGAACGTTTGTACAACGAAGGGTGACGGGGGACCGGAGGGTGAATCACAGAAATCGCACAGCATAAATCACTTCTTGTAATCCGGATGCACGTACTCGCTAGTACCTGCCTTCGCGTACCACAACAAAGCCCCGGTAGTTTTTTGAGCCGGAAATGGTAGTAAAAAGAATTCCAGACCTAATTTCGAAAATGAGCTAATGTTTCAAAAATAACATCTTTAACAACAGTCATGACCTTAGAGCGAATTCGACACACTGCGAAGAGAGCGAGGAAGATTTTAACATTTAATTCTGGGATGCCACCAATTCAACGCTGACAAGAAATATCTAGTGGACAAACTCCGGAGTAGATGTATAAGATCAGGCTTGGGCAAATTCAGTGAAAGTGAAAAGTCAATTTGAATCAAATTCGAAACGATTTTCTGAAATTCATTTCAACTCAAATCATTTTTTAAATTTAGAAATTTAGGTCAATCCAATTCACAGCATTTGATTTTTGGGGAGATTTTAGTCGATTCCATTGATTTTGGGCCTTTTTTTCCAAGTCAAATTCAACTCAAAGTTAATAAAGCAAGCGAAACAACGTGTGACATGAAAATTGTCTTGTCAGCAAAGATTGAACAAAAGCGATATTTACGAGTTTTCAAGATAAACACGTGTCCTTTTTCTATGAAGTTGTACGGCATGGGACATTTTTGACGTAAATTTTTAAACTTGGACTTCTTTTCTACGTCAATTATTACGAATGCATTCGTTTCTTAAATCAATTCAGTGAAAAAATTAAACGTGGAGAAATTCAACCAAAATTACTTGAATTTAACTCGAAATCCAATTCAATTAAATAAATTTGCCCAGCTCTGGAACACATACAATTTTGGAGGAAATTTGGGGATTTGGGAAGATGGCGCCATGACTAACATTTCATCCAAAATGCTCTCGTGTGATACGTTTCTCAAACAAAGCTTGCTGACCACATTTAACCAATGGATGTCTCTTTTCCTTCTTTAATTTATAAGTGATAGCACTGTAGAGCAAGCAGAAGACGATACTGTGTCAGGATGACGACAGAGTTCGCCTTTAAACAGCAAACAAATTGTTGTCAGGAAATAACTATTGGAGCCAAGAATAGACGCAAGCCTACGTTAGATTTTGAAACTACATACATCTAGCTTCGATATTTAAATTTTCCACTATAGTGCAATCATAATCGGAACGATATTGACACCTATACATTGAAAGTCTCTACAGAAACATCGAATAAGAATTGTAAATGAAATAGATATTTAAAGCAGTCATAATATTCACAATAAAAACTTAGAAATTGGCCAAAAGGGTTGTACACTTTTCCCATCCGTAATCAAGAACATTATTTATTTTGCAGTAATTAATAACACGAGACGTTTTCCTCACCAGAAACCTAAGTTTCTTTTACCATACTTTATTTTTCCTTTAGCACAGTTTTACGCAAAATTCCACGTCAAACTCGAAATATAATGCACTTAGGGGTAAGGAGGTGAAATTTGAAGCCAACGGCTGGAGTTTTGAAAGATTTGGGGGTAACGAGGCAACGAAATTGGATGTCTTACCGACTAATTGTCTGTTGCTATGAGTCTGACTTGTCCCCGTTTCGTCGTCAATGCATTCGTACATGGCATCCGAGTCCGACGCGCGCGAGTAACGGGACGCCGTCGCGACTGGTGCCCGCGCCCGGTGAAACGGATCCAGATTGTCGGTGACAGGCGTCTCGCGGGAGAGGAGATCATGGCTGACGGGGTGATTCAGACGATTCTTGAGAGATTGGGTCGTCACACCGTTGTTACTGCCGTGCTGGAGCCTTTCCATGATGGCGCATTCATGAGCTTCAATTTAATTATTCTTAAAGCTCGGTTGGGTCCGCCTTTTCAGCTAGAATAGTCCTCGTAACTGTTGCCCACGGCCAGCCCTAACTTTCATGACTTGTGTCACGCTAGCGGTCCCAAACACCTGTGCTCAGGAAAATGAAAAGACCACCCCCCGAAAAACAAACAATTAGAGCGGTTGAATTGATTCTCTTTCACGCACATACAGTAAAAACTCTTAAAATGCCAACAATGAGCTAAGTTCAAGATCAATAAGAATTCAATGAAGTCATTCAACGAGCTGAGTAAATAAAAAAAAATAACGAGTAAAAGTAAATAAAATAAAAGGCGAAAAGTGTGTCCGCTTGCTGAACGGAAGCTACAGTTAACAAAATAGAGACACTAGTAAAGCAACAGAATCGAACAGAGGAAAGTAAAAAAAAATGCTGCCAATAATTTCGGTTAATTTAGCCATTAATACGTGATATTGTCCTTTTAGTTTAAAAAAGCATAGGATTTAAATTGAAGGAAAATGCAAGAAAAATACTAAGCGTTCGTAGATACCAAAATAAACCGAAAATGTAAAATATGACAGGGGAACATTTCACCAATGAAGAATGATGGCGAAACAGTGGAACACAACCTTCTTTGCCAACTTGGCCCCAACTTACAATCGAAAACCTGGCAAATCGTGGTAGGACTCCCCGCCACATGCTCTCGTTCACACCGTAAATATGCAATCAGTATAAATCATGCATTTCATTTTCAGCTTCGGCAACACTAGAAATGGATTGCCATTTCCGTGCATGAATGGACGCGCTCTTTTCCCCGACGTGGGTAATGATATGCTTTTCTATTACATTGAATCCCGATTTCCGCTACTTTTTTCCGCCTCCCATCTCGTTTAGTAACGCTCTTCCATCTTTTTTATTTATTTCCCCATTTTTTTTTTCTCTCTCTCTTTCTTTCTCCTATAATAGCCCACCCCGTTACTTTTCCACTCTTTTTGCTGGTCGACGAACACCTTCGCACCTGGCGGGAGCGAATCGGACCCACTAACGTCAGAAAGATGTGGCACACCAGTTACTGCGAAGCATAAGAACCCCCAGGTTCAATTCTCGTCCATTTGGCACTTGCATTCATGCATGACCCCCCCGGCCCGAGCTGTCGAAGTGCAGTCTAACGGACACAGATCGAAAAAGAACTTAAAGGTAAAGGGGGTGGGGGGGGGGAAGAGGGTGTTCTACCCTGTATGAGGGTGGAAGAGAGCTTTCTGAAGGTTTTACGACTTTGCAACCCAAGGCAAAAGGAAACTCGGTACTAATATCACACTATGCACCGCGGACGTCGACGCTGACGACGCCGACGACGCCGACGTAGGAGGGGACACCCAGTGCCTCTAGTCACATAATGTAACGCTGCAGGTGGGCTCAGGTAGTACAAGACGCGCTCGTTTCGTAAATGCACTGCGAGCGCCAGAAACACGGCCAGTAACAAAAAGGACATGAACTAGGGATCTTGGGTTCTAAGGGGGGTACTACGGCTCGTAAATTCTTCCCATTTAACTTACCCCCTACGCCCCATCTTTGCCCATAAAAGGAACTCACTTCTCTCAGATTGCGTCGATAGTGAAAATGCCATGGTCCGTAGCTTTAAATACATCATATGTGAGTATACTAGTGGGTCTATGGGGATATTGTTGTGATATTCCCGGATTGTATTCCCTTATTTGGTTTCGCAACAGTAATTTTCCTTTCATACACTGTAGAAGTAAATTGTAAATTTATAATTGCAGCTAAAAAATTATAAGGACTTTACTGTAAAAATACTTTAAAAATGTTTTTCTACAACAAATTCGTGGTTAAAAATCAGTTTTGTAAGTATTTTTACAGTGAAGTCCTGGTAATTTTTTGCTGCACAACGAATCATTGTAAATTCATAAAATATTTTTTTACAGTGTAGTCTTGTCGTTCTTATATACGAAAGTGTTGTACTACGTACCTTTGTTACTTCCCTGCCGTAATGACAAGTATAACGGGCCAGATGGAAAATGAGCGAGCAGAGAGAATCAGCGAAGAATGTAAGCGTCTGAGAGGGCGCAAGACGAGAGGAGTGCGAAAAATAAAAAAGCGGCACTGAGCGTTTATTAAACTACTGATGATGTCCTTCGTTTTATTCTCCCTTTGATTATTTATAAGTTGAAAAAACTGAGTTGAATAGTGATTATTTGGGTAGTCTGCCCAATGGAACGAAAAGTGGACGGTCCCGTTTTAAGCCTAATTAATTCAATGTAAACCTATTACTTCTTACAGAATAATGAATAACTGAAGTTGCGGTACCTTATTGTACAGCTGCAAATTTTCCAGGATTTACTCGAATTAGCCCGGTACACGTAAAATTCTTACGCTATTTGCTAATTTTACTCAAGTAACTCTCAGGTTTGTTCACGGTTTCTTCGATTGTTTCAAACGTTCTTTCGAGACTTCCTTTAGCCGTAAAATCATAGACCTGACCCTAGAAGAAAGTGTAATAAATGGAGCGTTAGCAAATGTAGTGTTACCAAAGGTATACCTGCGATCTTCATGTAGGTAGTACTCCAGTATAATGTATACCAAATTACCGTAGATGAATCTCAGTAGACGTGAAGTTACACCGCAAAACTTTATGTGTGATAAAAGCAACAGTAAAATATTGATATTACTCAAGAGAAAATGATTACTGTCATGCCAATTTTGTTACTTGTTTAATTTTAGCATTTTTATTTGCGTACTACGAAAAAGAGTTTAGTTTTTCGATGTGGCGATAGTAGAACGTCAGAAAAAGTGAGTCGAACGGTGGTCAACGAGAGAATAGTGAGTTGGAATTTGGGGACGATGTGGTAGTCCGTGAAGTACCAAAATTGTAACCCCCATTGTGATGTTGCACTTATGTAAACGAAGGCTCACTCGAAATACACGCTGTAAAAATTAGACAGTGTAACAATTTGTGACGTGACATTATTTTTTCTTTTTACCCGGCGTACGTGTGTCCGGTATTGAAATAGCTAAGAGAGTCAAAATTAGAGAAAGAACGTAGGCGTCAAAATGGATGCAAGACGAGAGCAGAATACGAGAATACGGAAATTCAACAGAAAATAGACAACATAGAGCGTTTCATGACAGTACATGTACATATGTGGTGTGTACGAATGTGGATGCGTGCGTGTGTCTGGTTTCGCTGCGTGTGTGTCGTCCCCTTTAGCTTATATGCACTCGCACATGTACCACACACGATCAATAAGCAACCTTTCCCTCCAAACGGTAACCATTTCTTTTTCGCCATGACCTTTACGTTTCCTCACTCTCTTTTCTCCTTTGATAGTCTGAAATACGCCGAACTTTGAAAACTCTCAATATTTTTATGCTTCCTAACTTTTATTCCGTTTTTATTTCAGCACCCTAGTTTTCCCTTTCGTTGTCCATCGCTCTTCAAAGGAAACGCATTAACTGCGTACGTCCTAAAGTCGTACTGCGTACGTTTGCGACTTCTAGGCATAGAAGTCCGGTAAACTGAGGTAATGCGACAGAGTGGGCAGCGAGAGAATCACAGAGAGAAAAATTGCAACCGTCAGAAAGGGCGCAAGGCGAGAAAAATGTGTGGAGACCGAAAAATGAAAAGAAAAATGGCAAAAATGGAGCGTTCCCTGACACTATTTACATTCTGTGACGTCACAGGCACGGAATAACTATTACCTGCTTTTTCTCACTAATTCATGAACTGGACAAAGCATTGCTGCCGGTGCATGCAAAGCTTTGTGCATCTCCACACCTTAAAGCCCGATGTCCAGCTGCGATTGTAATGAAATGCACGAGTTTAGGGGGCGCGCAGGTGAATGTAGTATCAACGAGCTGAGAAGTAGGGAATAAATAAAGTTTGCTCGATACTAATAGAAAAGGGGCCTCCTACCGTTCGCCAACACTTCTTTGCAACTCGGGCATTGTTCCCCGTCTTGTTTAATATCTAGGGCCGCATTGTCTCTGGGCTTCATTTAACTGCGATTAGATATTTGCTGAAGGCTTTTTAGTCCTTACCCGTTGTCTCTGCTGGTACCCGACCTGATTGCCAATAAAGGGAATTATCAAAGGCTTTGTTTACTTACTAACGAACAGGATGCCTTTTAAATTTCTATTCTTCATTTTTTAGTTTTTCCATGATTGATTTTTATTAATTTTCATTTTTTATTTCCATTTTTAATTTTTTTAATTTTTGTGTATTCCATTGTATTGATATTTTCCTCTGTAACCTTTATTTTTTATTTATTTTTACGTTTAGTTTTATGTATTCTATTGTATTTTTCCTTGTAAACTTTACTTGTATATATTGTCTTTAGCATTTTTCTTTTTACAATTTGGCTCGTATCTATTTCATGTTTTTCTTTTTAAAATTTCACTGGTATCTATTTCATATTTCTTGTTATTTTCATCTCTTTTCTCTTTCACGTGACTGTTTTTGTTTCCTTTCATCCACCAATTCCCTGCTTGTAACGGGGCATCTCTGTAAGACCTCAGCCTCCCAGTTCCAATTTGCATGAAGATTTGGAATCAATTTTCCCTCTTCTGAGGGCTTATCTTCACTGCATAGAAACAAGCTCCAAAAAGGCTCGAGGAAATTAGGCCCACTGGCGGGATCCCACACCGCCCTTTTGCTTACTCAAAATGCGGGAGCGATAAATATTCATCAATAAACAAAAAGCCCAAAGAGACTCTTGTCGATTTTTTTTATTTCGATTTCCCCACCCCCCAGACCCCTCACAACTCGTGTTGGGCTCTTCAACCCGACTTCGACAACTTTATCCCGACTTTGTGAAGAACTTGCTTTTCCTAAGCTATCGAGGTGTACCTTAGGGGCTAAAAAAAAAAAACGGGAAAAATGAAGAAAAGAAAATTGGAACCGAGAAAAAATGTTTAGCTTCCAAAGTTTGAAAAAAAGCTTCCCAATTGTTTTCTTTCTTTCTAAAGAGCGGCCGGGAAAATACTGCGTGAGAAATAGAGATTATTCTTCCCTTTTTTATAGAGATTATTCCTCTTTTTTATTTCTGGCAAGCCATTCTTGGCAGGAACCAAATTTCCAGAAGCTACGGTTATGCATACTGAGCAGTTCATAATCTTACCACTAAAATACTCGCCACTTCAACCTTTGTCACACGTGGAGCCATGTCTCCAAAAGTCAGAACCTCCCCCTTGTGCTGTGTAGATCGGTTATATTACTGCAGAAAAAGGGAAAAAGGGTAAACAATACGGAGCTCTCCAAACGACAGCGATTCCGAGTTTTCTCCGGGGAAAACAAAAATCTTTGGGGGAACACTTTTGTCGGAAGGGGTCGCAGAAAGGAGAAGGTGTACTAGAAGTGTGTGTCGATGTTTCTTTCAACTGGGGAACGGAGGACTTTTATTGTTATTTCGGGGTGGGAGAAGTCAGCGCCAACGCTGGCGTAATACTAATAATAAAAAAGGGGGTCGCTTTTGTTGAGTGCGAACGTTTGAAGCTGCCACAGAAGGTTGGCGACTACACTTTCGTTCTTCAGCTTAAGACAAACTCAGGGCTTTCGTGCAGTATAGCGATGGGAGTTATTCTCTACGGACTAGGTCCCTTACATCGCACACTTAATAGCATTGTACTGCGCTAAGATGGCAATTCATCCCCACGAAATGAACAGTGCAGTCCAATACTCTGCAACAAGACTGACCACGATGTCCGTACGCTAATGCCACGACAGTTGCAGGCGTCCGTATTCTTTCAACAGTTTCCGTGGGAATTTTCGCCATAGGGGAAATTTCTTGCTAGCCAAGTTGCGTGCCATTAGTCAGACTTTATTGTACTGTCGAATCCACTCAATTGAATAGCTGTTGTTGGAATATTCAGTCCAATTGAATGAAAAGTTGACGGTCCTGTTTGAAGTCTCTACCCTTCCATATAAATCTGGTACTTTTTATGGAATAATGGATAATTGAATATTCCGCTTTCTTGAAAAATATTTTAAAGCCCCACTGTATATCTTACAGTGCTAAATAACTTCGAAATTCTGAGATAATCTAGTTAATTAAGTTACTTGGCCGATCGGAAGCCATTTGTCTTGAAAACAAACGACAAAGGTTCGAATCCCTTAATAACTTCTTCTTAATGAAATGAATTAAAATAACAATACATAACCTCTATATGGATACGGATATTTGTCAATAACTTTTGACACCAGAAAACCGCAATATCCCGTCAAATGCTTGAAAGGTGTTATGTTCCAAAGAAAGCAAAAACCTTTTACCATCACTTTTCTCCGTGACGACATACTATCAATAATGAAGCCGATTTGACAAACTCATGTTTAATCGCAAAGTAAAAAGAGTGCAGCAAACATAGCTAAAAGAAAGAAACCAAGTTTGTCACTTGCTTAAAGGACATTCTTGCACAATAAAAAAGCCCAAAATGCAAAACAGCGTTTGATCATGAATTATTTTTTCAAAAGATTTGTTAAAAACCTGACTAATTTGATTATAAACACAGAATAGTACAGATTTCCTTTTGTCTTCCTCAATTCCTTTTGTCGTATTTTTTTTAATACTCCACACATTTGAGTACTTCCCGTCCGGTCCCAAGCCTATCCAAATAAGCGGGTTGCACTGTATTTTTGTAAGATTGACGAAGTACAAGCTGTAGTGCAAAGTTGGGGATGAGCAAAGCGGCATCATTGAGCTTGAATACCGTCATACGCCCACTTGAAACATGCGTAATCAGGAATGACTTGTGACCCCCCATGGCATCAACTTGAGCGCGTCTTACTAATTAACCAAAGCCAAAACGCAACGCAACGGAATTCACTGAAACCCGGGTCACTCAAAGGCGTTTCCCATTATCTGGACACGAACAATGTCTAGGAAAGCGAACTAAGGCGATTTTAATTACGTTTATAAAATCTAGTCTTAATTTTCTCGTGGTGGAACGGAGCAAAAAATAATTAAATTTTTAATATAAAATATAATATAGAGTTTTTTTTAATACAATGTTAACAATGAATCTACAGACGGTCCATTCTCAAGAGTGACTCACATGAACGTTCTTGTTTCTTCCATTGCCAAAGACTAGAAATACTAGACTAGAAATACTAGACTAGAAATACTGAAATACTAGGCTAGAAAAGAAAAATACTAGACCATTGCCAAAGACTAGAAAGGAAGGGCAGAACTACTAAAGCAAGTCAGCATAACGAAGACGCATTTACAAACTCATCTTTACTAATCTCAAAGTGTTTCTTGCACTAATCGCCTTGAATTCTTCAGGCAATCTAAATCTGCCCATACCTCTCTGTTATTCCGCTCCTCGAATACTTAAAAATCGTTTAGCTATTACAGTTTCAAAATTTTGTAATTTAAGAGCACATTCCATGTATGGTACGCAGCCCACCCCACCCATTCTGTAGCGACAATTCCCGATAAAAAAGCCTTCGTCACAATACTTATTCAGAGACAGGTAACAGGCGAAAGCTTACGCCTTACTAAAAAAAGGTTTCGGTCTGTTTGAGGTGGGTTTCACTTGATCCGAAATCTGCTTTTTTCAGTTGTCTGTTGTCGTAGTTCAACAGAGAGAAAAAAAGCGACAGTGACAAATAAACGATTATGAAAAGAAAAAGTCTGAGAAAAACGCTGTAATTATTCTTTTTCTTTGATTATATAGTTTACGAATTTATAGGGGAAATTCGCTAAGCCTAACAAACTTGAATCCTATTTATTCATTGTTCATTACGCTAAAAAATTTAAATGTGCAAAGTATGTTTCTGATACATGGGAATCTCGCTATAGCGAACACTGCAATAACGAACTATTATTCCAATATTTACTTATTTTTATTATCTGCCAATATTGTCATATCCTATATTATGTGAGCTAAAATTATTATCTTAGCCAACAGTATCAATATGTCAGTGGAAAAAAATGGAGGATGTTACACCATTTAGAAATACGAGCTTTGAATGACGGAAGTTACAAGTGTCTCATATGAAGCTTTAGGAAACCTAACCCTCGTGAAGGAATATTTTCCATAATGCGTGCTATTGAACCCATTAACCTAAGAATACACTGACAGTTTGTCAATGGCCATCCATTCAAGGTCTAATAAATAGGTTAATAAAAAAAACTAAAACTAAACGCGTGAATGGGTTTAAGCACGGCTCCCTTTATCTCTTTTGCTCTAAAACCGTATTTATCATCTTGTGAAAAGAAACTAAAAAAAGAATAAAAAATACGCCACGAAATGCTAGAGACATGTTAGAAGGTGTCGACAAGAAACTCAGCCCCAAACACACAACTACAACTGCATCTTTTACGTTGTTGCTGATCAATCTATCACAAGGCCAAATTCAATTACTTCTATCCCTTTTCCCTTTTGGCCAGCCATTTTCAGGCCTTTTTCTGGAAAAGATAAACTGTTTCACAAAATGAACTAGGAATGCGTGGCAAACAGTCCTGGGGGTATCTTTTCTACTGTAAACTTGCCTGTTGGAAGAACAAGGGGTCCTAAGCATCTGCTGGCCCAGCATCAGCTGTCCAGATCAAAGTTTGTATTGCTTGTCGTTTTTATCCGTTTCGCTCTCTTTCTGGCTTCCTAACCAGCTACGCCGCGATCGTTTGTAACCGTCCAGGGAAAAAAAAAGCGAGAAAGAAAAGTTGGCTAAAGTCAACACGGGCCCATTACACCCCGTCTGTTTAGATTTCAAGTTTCTGTCTTGTCTCAGTCTTTCTGTCCTTTCTATCTCTCCCCCACCAACAACTGCATATTTCTACTGCGAGGACAAAACACCAACTCTTGCTCGCTTGGAAACATCGTAAATGGGACTTGTAGTCCGCCGTACCAAACTTGGAGAGCCCAAACTTGACCAACCAGCTTGCGATACATTTCTACTCGCCACGTAACCACCAGCCAGCAATATTGGCAGAATTCTAACAGAAGTACGTCTGGATTATTAAATTTTCCCATAGTTTTCTTTATTTCAGTATTGCGACTCCAATATAAAATAAAATATATACAAGGAAAGAAAGAAATAGAGATTTTCTTAGTTTTTTTATTTTAATTTCCTGTTCTACATTTTTTTTGTTATTATCCTCTACATTTTAGATTTGATACCCTTTTGTGCCAAGAAGTTGTACTCGGTTAGAATCAAACTTGGGATATCCAAAACTGATTAACCAGCATGCAATACATTTCTACCCGCCCCCTAACCACCATGCAGCAATATATTCGCAAAAAAATGTGTCAAATGCAAGTTTCAGTCTGTGTTGCTACTGCTTTCTGAACGTGGGTTAGCGAGGGAAAGTTGATATGCACTAACACGAGTTTTCCATTAGCTATGGTTCTGGGTTAACCGTCGAAACTTTTAGCGTAGAGAAGGCGTTGTGTGTATTGTAAACAAAAGCTGTTAACTTCTTTTTCACCCTTTCGTTTTCGCGCATTAAATGTACATTACTACTTCAATTTTCATCAAAGACACTACGTATTCAGTTTCTCCCTTTCCCAAGCTGAGTTTCATTCGTTTTCTTTACAAATTAATTGCCTGATATCAGATAACTTAGTCCGATTACAGTATGCATAGCATCAGTCAGTAGTTATACTATATACCAATCTTAACATGCTTACTTATTTAATGTATAATACTAACGGAAACGGGTTTGAGGTGTTAGGTTAACTCAACATGCGTGTTTAATTAACAATGGGAACACAGCCTTTTAAAGCCTACATTCTTTTCTTTATTTCAGCACTTTGATTTAAAGAATTAGAATGAACACAATAAAAAATTTTACGAATATTTTCTCTTGGTTTCCCTTGTCTTCTTTTCATACTCCTTATTTCGCAACAGTTTTACTGCAATTATTATTGCAGTAAAACTGTTTTTATTTATATTACTGCAATTTACATTTCTTCTCTCTTTTTTGACACATTTCGTTTTGTTAATCGCAACACAGCAATAGATTAAGTATTTTAACTTCTAGATTCTTTGGATTTTTAATCTATTCCTTCATTTTTCCCTTGTTTTTTATTTCCTAGAATGCCCCAAAGAGAGCACAGTGGTTAGAAAATCGGCAGGGTGCATAAGCGAATTGGCGGTTATATACGACCGAGACAAGGCAGCGCGAGGAGCTAACAGAAATATATCTTTTTTTTTCTCCGCAGCATAAACATGTACTATGCATCACACGCTGATGTTTGGGTTTCACACTCTATGAGTAGAATAGCAGTGCATATAACTTATACAGGAAAAGCCCCCTGAGCATGATGTGTTAAGCTAGGAAAACTCAGGACCGTTGCGGGGGAGAGAGTGAGAGAAGAGTCAGCTATAGCTTGGCTCTAACTTTGAGGGAAGCTTTTCAAGTGTGTTTCCGCACCATTTCCCTTGTCATCATTCTAATCGAATCTTATAACTCCCATGTGTGTCCCAAACGTCGGGGAGCTTCAACGATCTTCAACGATGCTTTTGGCTTCCAACACACCGAACGAGTTGCTTATCATAACACAGCTCCCGAAATTATGGCTTCTGGCCTTATTTTCTTCGAGCCCTCCTGCAGCTCGCCTTGCTGACCTTTTTTCTTTTTTCCTTTTTTTTTAGACAAGGGTTCTCCAACCCAACCTTGGTAAAGTACTACAAGCAGCGATGTTAATATAAGAGTGAGCCAGCACGACTTCATTACCAGCAATTCGTATGGATTTTCTCATCAGACTTGTTTAGGGACAACGTAAGAAAAAGCACACACAAAAAAGATTTCATGCTGAGACGAGAAAGGCAAAGAAAGGCGTAAAGAGGGCGTTTTGGGGGGGGGGCGAAAAAAGGTTTAGGGGTTGTAACCGTAAGTAATGCGGTGATTGTTAGGTTCTTGTCAATCAGCATCACAGTCAAGTCATGGTCCATGTTTGTACAATAACTCCGGCTTGCTGAGCCAGTTGCCAGCTAAATAAAAAGGGGGCCCAAGCAGCCTAAGCGGATTACGCCGTAGGAAGAGGAAGTAGCGCGGGGGATTTGCTGACCGTTTTCTGGGCCCGAGGACCCAAAGACTCGAGTGTTGGCTAAGGAAAACCCGACAGAGAGCTATCCTAGTTAACGTAATCGAATTGGACTCAATCATGGGGGTATACAGCCCCAGTACAGGTTCTCAGGTCCACCTTGACGAGCAGACCAAACAATGCAGGAACACACTATAGCTTTAATGCTGATACGCAGAGCAAACTTTGGAAAGATAAACAAGGAAATAAAATTTGACATCGCTACCCCTTAAGGCTAAGTTTCCACTGAGGTCTTAACGCGTGTTAGCGAACGAAAGTAACACGAACTAACTAACACGAGCACTGTAAAAAAAATGTTCTGTGAATTTACAATGATTCGTTGTGCAGCAAAAAATTACAAAGGACTTCACTGTAAAAATTCTTACAAAACTGATTTTTTAACCACGAATTTGTTGTAGAAAAAGATTTTTAAAGTATTTTTACAGTAAAGTCCTTATAGTTTTGGGCTGCTATCGTAAATTTACAATCTTTTTTTACAGTGAGTATTTCAGTTCTCTTACCTTTTCTCTTAATTTACATTGAATGAATGGAAGAGATGGGAAAATTGCGTTGACAATTTTCCAAGACTTGTTACCTATTTTTTATAGTTTTTGGACCAACAATTTTTCTCTCGTGATACGCAGTACCTAATGTGGAGGAATGTGCCGAAATTCAGAATTCTGAAAAAAAAGAGCCAATTGATTGTACAATTCCAAGCTATCTTGGCCTTTTCCTACGATAGATCTTCGTTGGTTTTTAGGGGTTTTGCTTTAAAACTTTACTGTCAAGAAATTGTTGAGAAACCGTGAACGGTGAACGCAAAATCGTTAAGGAAATTTTCCATGGAACAGTCCGTAAGAGAAGGGGAGATTTTGCGGATCTGATTTTTCAAATTTCTTTCTACGTTCAAATAGTGATTAATTCAATCTCTTTCATTGTTAATCAAAGGTAAATCCGCCTCAAGTGACTCATTAGATCTCGGCACTATTGACCGAAAACATTTCCCCACTCTTTTTGCTCAGCATAGTTACATATAAACATGTGATTACTTACGTTGTCTACCAGAAGAAGCTGTGTATCAGGTTCTACTACACTGTAAGAAAAATTGTGCATTTACAAGTGCAGCAAAAAATTATAAGGACTTTTACTGTAAAAAATACTTTTAAAATTTTGTGCTACAACAAATTCATGTTTAAAAAATCTTTTTTGTAAGTATTTTTACAGTGAAGTCCTTGTAATTTTTTGCTGCACAACGAATCATTGTAAATTCACAAAATACTTTTTTACAGTCTAGTTACAAGTTTGCGAGTTAAGTTAGTAGCTTTAGCGTCCTCAATTCATAGCTTGCACCTTTTAGTTTGGAACCCAATGAAAATGGCGTTTTCCTCCATCGACTTATCTTTATGGATCGCTGCCTTTAGGAAATATGAATAGTTGCGCCATTTCTTTGCGAAAAGCCCGGGTGAACCGCTGCCCAAACCACTTAAAGCTATACCTCCAAGGCAAGTTGGGTAAGCTGTGGAATCCGATTTATTTTCCGCGGTGGCCTCACGAAGGTTTGCTTATCTGGAGAGAGCTTACTGAAATTACATGCCATGCCAGTTAATCTTCCCCTCTTGCTTGAAAAATTTCGGAAAGTGGAATAGAAGAAGAAGCGCCATGGAAACTGATTTCGAAACTAAGAGAGGAGAATGGGGAAATTCCCTCAGACTTTGACAAGTTTCCGAGCAAACAATGACTACAATGACATACTAGGGATCTGTCACGTAAACATTAAGACAAAAATCAAAAGAAAACAAAGTCTTTTCCAAAGGAGGCTTAGCAGGCCGTTTTCCCAGAAAAAATTTCGCTACACGACACCAAGAAGCTGGGAAAAGAACCCCCCCCCCCTTACCCTCCTGTTAATTTCCTCCACCAGAAAGGGAAAAGGAGGTGCTCACCAGTTAACCTGAATATCTCACAAGATTTTCGTGTTTCCATCGGCTAAACTATACAGCAAAGAAAATTTCGGAAAGTCAAAAGAACGTCAACGTCACCAAGTCACTACGGAATGAGTTGGGCGGTACTTCTAGCGTGATTAAAAGACGGATCACAATTGAGCCAGATCCCAAAGAAAGGGAGGGTTACCTCGCTTACTCCCGCCCCCCCAAAAACGGAAATGCATATCATGTTTAGAAAAAGGGGGGCTCCACATTGAGCGTGCAGCTGGAAAATGGCGAAGAATAAGGAAAAGACATTTAGGAAGCAATTCTCCTATTCAGCGGCGCTGCGGCTTTTGTGCGCTACACAGTTCCGATCCGTCACTTTTGGACAGGTTCAAAAAGGGTGACCTAAGGTCGCCCCGAACGCAAAAATCCCCACGCGGGAAATGAGTTGCACATTTCACCCCTTCACCCCCCTCAAAATCCACCCCCCTTTTTGTTGTTGATCCTGTCATAAGCTTAAGCTGCTAAAAGAGTTCCCGCACAAGGACCACCCACGCGTTTCACACCTCACACATGTGTGGTTGCCGTTTAGTGGGAGCGAAATTCTCGCCGTGACCTCACTTGACCTCGTTTCCCGGCACGCTCACCTCTTAGTTTGAGTTACTCGTTCTTCCCTTTTCTATTTACTAATTTACGGACCATCTTGTGGCGTTCTGCATACTTAAGCGAATAACTGCTAATGTGCACATGTCGATCATTTAGTGACAACCAGTTAGATCGGTAGGCCTACAATGTACTGGCCTGTGCTTTTAGGGCAGTACATGGCTGTCATACTATAGTGTTGCGGGAAAAGGGTGGCTTTTCAGACCCTTTCAACACCCTTAGGACAGCCGACCAGCCCTTCGTATCTTGAATACGCGATTTGTAAGGCGAGATTTTCCAGACAGATAACCCCGGTGACCTCTGGTCTAATGAGAAAGCGCTCCACTCTTCGGGAGCTTCATGCGAAAGGAATGGTAGATAACGAAGCGCATCATCACTGTGTCGATGAGGTCAAAGCAAACCCAAGTACGCGGCAACTTGACTGCTCTTATGTCGCTTTACAGGACAGTTTTTGCTGGGTTGAACATATGAAATCTTATTCCTACTTCCTGTGGCAAAAAACGACAAAAGCTAGAAAGTAAATAATAATAAAAAATAGAAATATTCGGAAAGAGAATTAGATAGTAATGAATAAGTAGAAAATTAAGACTAAATAAATAGTAGTAAAATAAGCAGAAAATTGGAACTAAATAAGTAGTAAAAATTTAACTATAAAGACTCAAAATAAGAAATAAGTGGGGACGTCAGTACGGAACTAGAATAATAATAAGAATGCATACAAATAATAGTATAGACATTAAAAATAAATAGAAAACTTAATTAATTAAAGAATAGGCAAATCAAAGAATCCAAAAAGAATCCACAAAAAACTTGAAATAACAGGAAAATAAACTATAGAATACAAATATATAATAATTAGAAGTAAGAATTAGAGCAGTAGAAAGCAATAGAGGTAGAACTATAACTATAACAGAAACTATGAATAGAAAAGGAAAAGCAGATTAACTACAAGAATAGCTCTCGAAGCATACTTTTTGAAGGTCAATAAAATAAAAATAAAGGCAAAGTAAAAAGAAATAAACATGACACAAGGAAATATATACTTTCATTATCTAGAAACAAGAGAATGCTGAAGACGATAGTGTGTCACTACCGCGACGTAGTACCCTTAAATGTATCAACAATTAGCGAAAAATACGAAAAATTTAAACTTGGAATACCAGGAAAAAATAACAATAGAACAGAATAATGGACGGAAAACAGAAACAAACAAACACACAAAAAATACAAAATGAAGATAAAATTCCAGTTAATAGTTCAGGAATACGAGCAACAAAGTGAATCGCTCTGACGTGCATATCTCTTGGCACCTTGTTGTCAATCTCAACAATCTCCCAACTCCCTTCCCCTCTTTCGCGTTAACTGCAACTTGATTTGCCCCTACAAGAAATCCCAGTTGTCCTAGTTGGGTTACAGGGGTAGTACTTGCTTGTGCTGGTACATTTTACTGGACAATACAGAAGGCGTGTTGGAAAGGGGACAACGTTGTTTTAAAACGTGTAACGTCTGTAAGGGACAATCATAGAACTTAAGAAGGGTGAGATGGTGGCTACTCAGGGTTTTATAGTCTAGTCCCCGTACTATGTATACTACGGTACTAGCAGACATATGACGCGTTCAATAACGAGAGTGTGGAGTTTTCCCTTTTATCACTTGCAAAGATTATTTACGCTGAAGAAAGTTTTCGCGTTACCATGAATGACCACAGTTATTCGTCACGCCAGCAAGCACTTCTATTCCTATCGTTTTATGTCGTACACTGAGTATAAGCATTTCTCAACTGCGTTTCCACCGGTAATCTAACAGGCGTGTTGAGTTAACTCAACACGTATTTGGCTAACACAAGCACTTCCATTGGCCCACACAATCTAATCGTGCTAGGATTGGTATCGACGACACCCCCGTCGCCAGGGGTTTTTAACCTCCACCCGAATTTTTTCTATGATGGTAAACATAGAAGAATACGCAAAAGTAAAAAAAAATGAATTTCAACCCCCACCGAAAAGAAATCCTGGGTACGGTTCCTGATCGACTATATTATCGATAGAGACTAGAAGTCCTTTAATCGAGCTGTAATGTCTAGTTTCACACCAGAAATGTCCAAACAAAACAAATGACACTCAACTAGTAAATAGAAGAAATTGAATACTTATTTCTGAACTAAAAGGTAAGTAATTTTACACTTAATTGTACGGTTTACAGGAGATAATAAACCAGTGAAAAAGCCGTTGTGTTTTGAAATATCTAACGCCCTCTCTACGTGAAACATGTCAACTCGCACCTACGAGGGTTAACCGAGAATTAAAGTAATGCTTACTACTACAATTGGCTAACAAAACTATTGGAACCAATGACATTAGTTAGGGAACTACCCAAATTTATAAGGAAATAAAGAAAAACTCGACCTTTTCTTTTAAACAGTGGTTTCCAGATTAAGTTGTATTGCTTTGGTATTACACGGAAAAGTTCAAAGAAAAACAACCTTTCTCGTTCTTTTCCGGCCTGATTAAGGTGGTAGGAACACTAAGGCTTGGTAAACTTTACTCCGTAGCATCTAAACCCAAATTCGTATCCACTAGCAACCAAGATCCATTTGCAACCCAGAAAATATCGCACTTTAAAGTACTTAAAAAACTGACCCCAATCGATGGTCCTATCCTAACAGCACGCCACTATCTAACAATGAAAGTCCCTACTGCGCGAGCCTTCCTGCAGGTCACGGAACGCTCGAAAGAGAGTGGAGTGGGACACCGCTCAAGCGACTCTGGCTTTGGCTAGGCTCGTTTTTAAGTCTCGTATCACAAGCTGTTGTGTAGAGTAGCAGAAACACTCGTGTTAGTTAGTCCGTGATACTTTCACTTGCTAGCACGTGTTCTGATAGCAGTGAAAACAAAGCTTTAGACTGTTTTAAGTAACTATGACTAAAGCGTTTCTCTTCGGAACGCCCCTTTTCAACTCACCGAGACTAACGTTCCGGTGACGTTAATTCACCACGAAATCGATCACCTACACCACCCAGTCTGGATCTTTACTTCTCTTTTTAACTACCCTCATAAACCGACATTAGAGACATATAGCTGTAAGGAATAGTACATCCCATAGGCAATTACACATAATGCAGTGAAAAATTATGGCTACTTTTTTCCAACGGGAATTACTGGGGCGCTATGTTTATTAGAGCATCGTCCTTTAAGTGACAGTTCCGCCTTTTAAGCGCTATTTTAGGAAGGGCAGGCATTACTAACGCAACTAAACACTTTCGGTTACGGCCGAAAACTTAATCCCAAGTACTCGCTAAAAATTTTGTATACATGTACCTGGTGTTACTGAATGATAATGGCGATGTTCCAGGGCAGTCCGAGCAAGGCGGAAATAATCCTTTAACTGCAACGAAATTAAGAGAGGACGTTTTTAGGAAAATTTTCGTTACATACTTTTATACGTAACTGCTTAAATTCATTATGTTTCAGTATTATACTACTTCGCTTTATGCGTACTGCTCTGCCGTTAATCTGAAAACCTGAGAGTCTACGATCCGAAGAATTCATAAACATAAGAATTATTTTTATGAGTTACCTTTTGGTATTTAAGTGGCTGCACATATCAGCAAAACTAGTGCATGAACTACGAAAATCAGAGGTCAGGTGAATTCTCATGAATATTTTTGTTTCGTCATAAATTCCTGACAGTAAAGTGGACTAAATTATCATACCAATTGAATAATACCGATATTTTAACAGAAACTACCAGCTGATCAAATTTCGGATTTTTGGGAAAATATTTTAAAAAATCGGGTGTTGAGGTGCACAGCAGTTTTTTAAGTTAACTTCTTAGCAAAAACGGAATTGAGGGGTATACAATAGTTTCGTTGTGAAGGAAACTTGATATTTTTCTACATTTTCTATTTTTTCTACATTTCAACTTTTTTATAAACATTCTGTTTTTGTCTCAACGTCAACTTTTTCTAAGCTTTTTGTTGTTTCAAAGTTTTATATTTTTTCTTATGTTTTTAGTTTTCAAAATTTTCTGTTTTTTCAAAAGCTTATATTTCCCCAAAATTTTCTGATTTTTTCGTAAATTTCTACTTTTTACAAAATTTGCTTCTTATTTATACTTTTTTATCTTTTCTCTATATTTTCTACATTCCACAGACGATATCTCTTTAACTAATTGTCCAACTTGAATTTTCTTTTCGTAAAAATAAGTACAGTTTTAATGATGCTATAATGAAGCCTGTTTACAAGGAACGTCCGACTGGGAAAAGGCAAAAGCGCGGGCTGAAATGTGAGATATTAGTGCTCGAAACTATACACATGCTTTTTTAATCATTACAAGCTAGTTTCTACAATAATTTGATATATCAAACATTTTCTCCGTTCCCCTTGAGGTTCGCTATGCCGGGATTATTCTGCGGCTGAAAATGGATTTAGTGAACCTCGAACTACATTTCTTTTTTCACCAATTAAATTCCTGAAATTTCAGTCGTTTACGACTAAATTACTAAATATTTTTAAGGATTGCGTTAAAATCCGCAAAAAAATCCTTAGTAAATCTGTTGTTAAGTGCAAAATACAAGAAATTTATTCCAAATTACTGAAATCCTTTTCGTTACTTGTACTGATTTGATTCAGATTCAAAACTTTATTCGCAGGGATTCGCGATTCATGATTCAGCAGTATTCGTGAGATCACCCGAACTATTTAACATTTAGTTCTCTTTTTGGAGGGTTACGCACATCGGAAAGCTAAAAGGTTGACTATTTTCCATTTCTTTCGTTTAAATACTTGCCTCACCATGCATAGAAAGGATTCTAATCGCAAGACCACTCAAATACCAAAACAATCTTTAAAATCGACGATTCTCCTACTCCAAACTGCTGTGAAATTGCATTTCGCTTATCTTTATCGCCCTATCGAAATGACTACAATGTTATTGTGCACGTTCTCCAAACACTGGCCCCCACCTTCTACCCATTGGCTCGTATGCCACTGGGGCTGTAGAAACTCCAAAAGTCCATTTGTTTCGAATCCATCATTAATATTCATCCCATCAGCGCGATGATACATGGACCCTCATCCATCACGCTTGAAAAGCTTCCTCGCTGGGTATTACACAGCCTGAGAGGTGTCACTAGCCGTTTTTACCTAGTCCAGTACCAACAACCAAGCATCTGTTCGTTATCTAACTTTTCAAAATTAATCTAAGCCCAGTATTTTCGGCTTGGTGCAAAAAAAAAAAGAAGATGGTGTGTCACCCCAAAATGAAAAAAAGGTCTTTAGCCACCACTTGCCACTCCTCCTCCTCCCTTTCTGTTGGCCGAAAAGCCTTTTCTGACGAATGATGTCATGCGTGGCGTCTTTAGGGACAAATCAGGATTAATTATGGTCCAGCATTACCGCGCTGAAAACCCTCCCAGCATTCCAACTCTGTCTTCCCCCCCTTGAACGTTTGATGAGCGAGCGGGAGTCCGGGAAAAAGGGAGGTCCTTCTCCCCCCCCCCCTCCCACCGAAAAAAGGCCTACCGCCTCCATTTTCGACATACGAGCGGGGCTAGCATACCATACCACTGTTCATAACAAGAGCAAGCAGCAATGCTCTGTCATGGACCTCATCTATCAACGTCAGCCACCAAAGTGCTGCCGTTTGTTGGGGTCCCGATTTATACAAGCTTTTTCACACCTTTTTAAAACCCGCTTCCGTTCCGCCTCCTTTCAAACACCATAACGCCTTTTGTTCCTACGTGAGCAAAAAAAAAAAACGAAAAAAACTTTTGTGGATGTGTGTCCAGTCGCTTAATCCTTGAAAAGAAGCTGGCTTGTCAAGCAAAGAAGTGAATAAACAAATAAGACAGATTTCTTTTACAGCCTCTCTCACCACCTTTCTTTCAGACTTTTGGTCAACAAATGTTTAGTTTTTTTCAAAAAAAAATGTTGGAAAGCTCTGAAGGACAATTCCTGTTCGGGTGTGTTCAAAGAAGTTACACAGCTTTTGTGAATATTGAACACAACTGGGCGATTACGTGTTTCGGGATGGATATAATGAGTCCGTTCTTCAACAGGGACTTAGACGCTTTGAAAAAAGTTCAAAAGAGAATTACACGATGTCCTGGTCTTCGCGACCTTTCGTACGAAAATCGACTGAAAACCCAAATCTGCCAACGGTGGCGTACAGATTTCTATGACGTGCCCTAATTGAAGTGATTAACTTGTGTTATGTTTATTATGAAAATGTGTCTGCCGAATAAATCACCTATTTCAACCAAAGTAACTGTCGTAGCCATACCCTGAAACTTAAAACCGAACGTTTTTACAAAGAGGTAGGCCATCGGACTTTCAAAATCGAGTATTGGACGAAATGAACTGCTTGGCAGAGAAAATTTATAAAATCTCCTTCCATACGTGTGCTCAAGCATTGACTAGATGACCCTTTTCGCTCAAAAATATCTGACCCGAAACAGTTCTGTAGAGACAAATAGTTCTGACTCGACGAAAATCCTAAACAATGTAACTTTACCTCAAATAATGTATTCCAAGCAAACCATGATTTTTAGATTAGAGGTTCTGCCTTATTTGTTGTAATAAATAATAATAATTAACGACTACATGTCTTATTAAAAAGCGTACTTTCATGTCTTGCAATATGTGAACAGTATATAAAGGTTTTCCCATGAATAATAAGCAGTGCGTTAAGAACATTAATTATTTTCAAATAATTAATAATGATAGCTTTTCTGACCAGAGACTTACTTTAGCAGGTTTCATGCAAAATCCAGGCAAAACTAGAAATATAGTGTACCAGGGCGTCATATGGTGAAATTCAAGCCAAGACCGATTTTGGAGGTGACAGATTTTTATTTTTTGTACATAACAGACTATAATACATTTAACAAACTTTAATAAACTTACTGAACGCGACAACGGTAGGAAAAGCAGTCAAATATAAAGGGAGCCCTAAATCTGTTACAAAATCCCGCATTGGAATTATAGACTCAATACATTTATCACAGATTGCGCCGAACGCTCTTTTTGGGGCGGGGAAGGCCGGAAAGATGGATTTCCTGTGCGGTTTCACACATAGCAATGCAATTCTATTGAAAAGTGGTGGGGAGAAAAGCGAGGGAGAGACTTAAGAGCCTGATGTATATAATATTTAGACAGCTGTTGAAAAAGCTTCTGAAAGGCCTTGAACTCACTAAACTGTATCGATGTAGGCAAAATGCGGGGGAAAAATGTTGGATTTGGAGTAAAAATAAATCCTTCTCGTACTCCGGAGGAGCTACTATATCAGGAAATTTTTACCAAACGCTGTGTTTACACGTTTCGAAGCTTATTTGGGTTTCACTGGCATCATCCGTTTCTCATTTTTCCAAATTTATTTCACTTTCAAACTCCACCTCGCCCAAACACTAAAAAAAAAGAGAAAAGTTTAGTGTCTGAGAAAACCCGAAACTTTTCCAAGACCAGACTTTGAATAATGATAGGATCTGGGATACATTAACTCTCGTAACAATCATTTTTCCAGGCTCTCTCCTTGCGTTATTTATCCCCAGCAGGAATACGCTCATTGCTAGGCAAGAAAAACTGGCGTGGAGAGTTAATTTATCAAACATAATTAAGCAGGCCCCGGAATGACGCACCAGGATGAAATCCACCATTTTTTTATTTAGTTCTAACAAAACAGCGCTTTTCATACTCACAATCAGGGAGAGAAACATTCAAGAGAAAGAATCAAGAGAAACAAAAAGGGGAAACAAGTCCAAGAATTAAATGCCCTTTTCAATGTTTGGCGCCTGAATTAGCCGCCATTTCCGGAATTTCCCCTTCGCAATAATTCACAGAAAATATCCTTCATAAACAATGAGGCAAACGAGGTCAGAATGACCTGTCGGTAAGCCGAGTAAACTAATGAAAAATCCATAGCTTCAGACCGTTTTAAGTGCAGTCTTACGCCTTTTCTCTTTTTTCTCTCCTTTTCTTTAAAAAAAGTTTATTTTCCTCTTTTTCTACAAGGAAAATCTTGGGAGGATAGAAAACTTCCCAGGGAGCCCTTCAACTTTCAGTTTTCCACGTACTTCCAACTGCAATAAACTCGAGTACTTCCAAAAGTTTGCCTCCACGTAGGTGAAATTCCGCGAAGAAGAAGCCAAGTTGCTAGGCTCTTTTTTCTGAGGCTCATCACCACACTTTTACTGCGAAAAGATAAGAGATATGCAGCTGTTTGATTTGCAGGCCCAAAGTGTTGCTCGGACAGTTCCACCCTTGCCTTCTTCCAAGGTTCTTGTCTTCCTTGACACACTATTTGCATAGCGAATACAGTGTAGCCCCCCGGACGAGTTAAAAGCAAATCGCAAGTGACTTTCTTCGCATAGCGACCCAAAAGTGATTCTCAGCCGATGAACTACTTTTCTTACCTCTGAGAACATTTTCAAAACATTTCTGAAGTTACTCCCACCTTATTTGCCTTAAAAAGCTAAACAAAAAGATAAAAAAGCTAGAAAATGAAAAAAGCCGAACAACTGAGAAAGCCAGCTAAAAATAAATAAATGTAACAAAATTAAAAATAACTTAAACAGAAAAAGAAAAGTAAAGTGTAAGAAAAAACTATTATAAATAAAAAAAGAAAAAAGTAAAAAAATAGCTGAGACAAGCAAAAACAAATAAATCAAAAAGGAAATGGCAAATGAGATCGTTAAGTTCGCACTACGTTGAATAGAGGAGAGACGTATCTTGGGGATTCTGGACTGTAAATCATACCTGGCAATGTTATTGAAAAGCAAATGCGATTTTTCATATTCTTTTGTAGAAATAGGAAGGAGAAGGACGGTATCTGTATTTGACGCTTGGGGGGTGGGTTGCTATTCATTTCTGGTTGAAGGTGCTCAGCAAGTTTCCGAGGAGGGTACTTATTCACAGTTTGGCTAGCTTGGCAGAGATGTGGATCAAACAGCGTTTCTAAAAGACCCAACCTGTAATTTAGACTCGTCTTTCAAGAACTCGGCAAGTGTCAGACTCGCCTCCACCCCCCAAAGGGTTAACATCGTAATTTTCGAACATTAACCAGAGAGATTTATATGACCCAATTTTACCAGAAAAAGAGGTCCGGCGTTTTGAATCTAGTGAGACATAAACACTGTAACAAAAACAATGAAAGGGAGAATGGAGAGAAATATTGTACTTGTTTATTTTATTATTATTAAGTTAGATGGGTGTTGATCTGTTCTATTGATCAGTTCTATTGCTGTGGAAAATTGTGCTCGACAGACGTAAGAACTGGATTCATGCGTGGAAAAGCGGAGAAATCCTTCGCTGTAAGTTATTTCATCGATTTAACTTCAATTTGGTAGCATTGGCTGGACGCCGTTCGCAAAAATGGGACAATTGGGCCAGTGGATACTAGAGCTGGGCAGAATTCAATCAATTTTGTTGAATCTTACGTAATTTTCGTTAAATAAATCTGATACATTCCAACCTTTCTTGTAAATTGTCATGAAATTAATTTTTACTTGAATTTTACTTCAATCAGACATTTAGTTTTGAATTGAAGGAAAGTGATTGGGAAACGGTGAAACCGGCTGGGAGGCTCTGTTAAAAAGAATTGACTTCGAAGTTTTGCAAATGCATTCCTAGTGCGAAATGGATTTAATATTATATAGCAGGAACAATATCTTAAGCAACTTAAAATAATCCATTTATCTTGTATGCTTTTCTTGTACTTTATTTTGAAAAAAAAAATTCCGTTTGATGTGAATATCCCGATAATGAGCAGAATTCACAATAAAAATCCCTTACAATTAGAACTGACTCGAATTTACAAGAGTATACTCAATATTATACTTTACAATGTCAATATTATACAAAATTGGTACGAGTTTGTCTAACTTCTTTTAACAGAAGGTAGTTCTGTTCGAGTTGCCTTAAATTCTCCTGAATTCACGGTCCGATATCCATTTCGCTCCTAACTAGTCATTCTAATCAAGGTTCTTTGCACAGATGAAGCCAATTGCTGTCTGTTTTCCGTCCCTTACATTACGTGTCATTGAACACTGAACGATCACCAAAATTTCCAACATTTTTCTTAATATAATTTTTCTCCTTTCATTATCCCAACATTCTAGAAATTCCCTACATTTCCTTTATCCTAAAAATTCCGTATACGTAAAACATCCTAATGTAGTAAAATATCCCAATTCAGTATAAAAAATAATCTACTGTACACACAATATCCCATTTGGAAAAATCCTTTATTCCGTGTATACAACAGTTCAAATTTTTCTCTATATTCCCCTGAAAAAACTATTTAAATTCGTATGTGAATTTACTTTGCCTCTCGCTAAGGCACCTGGCGGAAAACGGACATTTTCTGCAGTTTTTAGTCCCGGATTTATTTGACATTTCGACAGTTATGCTCTCAAGTATGATGACAGTCGAAGAAAAGAAACGCCATGCAAATGTACCTATCTTACATACAGGATGTTTGATGCCTTTCCATTTCCTTTCACTTTTCATCGGAAACTCATAAGATTTTTCCCCTTACGGAGCAATGTCCGGCTTGCATGTTGGGGCTGTTTAAATGTACTGTGTATGAGCTAAGCTTTTTCTCCCTTTTTTTTCAACTTCAGGTTTGAAAGGAGAGATTCTCAGTTAAAGACTGAAAAGGTCCAAAGAATGCCGTATTTCTTACGGTCTGAGAGATCGGACATGGTGTCGGTCCGCAGAGCTAATGCACCGCATACGCAGCAAGAAACTTGCACACACCGCTACAACAATGCTATGAAGGCCATTTTGGGCCCAATGCGCAGAAGAAAAAAATGGTGGAGAAAAAGCAAAAAGAAACGATGAAGACCACAGCGAAGCGCAACTTGTTCCATTGTGTGAATCCGACAGGAAAACCCATAAGGATCCAGCATGCATGTAATAGCTGCTAATTCTTTTTTCTTTTCTCCTTGAATACCTCCTTTTTCTCGCGGAATTTTCTACTGCTTTGCTCTACTCCCCAAAACAGGAAAGACAACTTTAAAAAAATAATTGAAAAGAAACGCTATAGATCAGAGATTTTTTTCTTCTTGGGTTATGACAGGTCAGTTAGAGAAATTAGTTCTGCTGGTACCGTTCAACGGCAAGACCAAATGCTCATGTCATGTTGGCCGGGAAGGGGGAACCCAAACCCAGAAAAAAAATTGAAAACGGAGCTTTTAGCTGGCAGCAGACAATAGTCTATCTGTAACAGCCAGCGTTTAGCAGAGAGTTACAGATGAGGGAACTCCGAAGAAGCCAAAGAAATCATTCGTCATAGTTCTATTACGACGCTGGTATTTCTCCTTGACTCCTTCCCTCTCCCACCCTCCACTCTACACCACACCATCACCAACTGGCTTTAGCTTCTTTGGCTGTTTCCACTGCACTACATTTGCTTTTTGTTTACCACTTTTTCATTGCGAATAATTCGCAACAGATCATACATGAATAAATACTCGCCACTTAACACAAAACTGAAGGTATTAAATATAATTATTCTGGGTAAACGAGGGACAATTCCAGAATTTTTGGTTGAGGTAATTGTATGAATGGATAATACATACTAAGTTGTACCAACGTAATAATGATACACATAACAATATTTTTTTTATGATAGATATTTTTTAACAAAATTTAAATAAAGATACATAGAACAAACACACGAATACCCATTATGGTAATAAAAGCAATCCAATGAAAATACGTTGCCTTCTTGCAAACAAGAGGTATGCCAAGGAAGACTAAAAACTAATTTACGGCAATTAAATCTTGCCCCTTGAAATCCTCACGCTTGGATCAAGTTTTCTCCTTAAAATTCGATCCAATCAGCCGTGTGCTGATCAAGTAATTCACTCGCTGCAAAAAAGTTACACATCGCTATACTAGTCCAAGATATCGATTCACTTGTACTTACATTTAGATAAATTTGCTTACAACGGAATTTAGATGGCTCCTTTTTTAAAAAGGGTAGTTTGTTTTTTAAAGACAACCGACGTCGCATTCGGAACGTATCGTCGTTTTTAAAAAGGGTAGTAATGATAGTCAATCATCAAAACTGATCGGATTTAGAATCTTCTTTGATCTATTCCCACTTTCTTAAGGATTTGGTCGAATCAACACGACAGGCGTTGGCTGATGACCGATAAACGATCTTAGATTCGAAATTTACCGGTACCTGAGAGAGTTAACACCGACATGAGCATGTGCTAACTAACACGATCTAGCACATTTCGCTGTCCCTGTTAGTCAAGCGGAAACACCCGTTTTAATTACTCCATGTTACTTTCGCTCGCTAACACGTGTTCAGACGGCAGTGGAAACAGCTTTTTACAGTCAAGAGCAAAAAAAAAAGTATTGCTGTCTTGATGGCTCGCGAGACAAGCCATTGGCAAACCATTTGCGCCCCCTCATCCTCTTCCCTTTTCTTAATGGGAAGCTTTTTACTCCCATCGCAGCCTAAATTAAGCGCGCTCCGCAACTGAAACAGTTAACTCCGGGGGGATGTTAACTCCCCAACTTACTACGGAGCAAAGAGACCTCTCTTCCTCGTTTCTTTACGAGGTATTTCTCTACCAGAAATGGCCCCCACTCTATATGGAGGTCATGCAGGTATATAAAACCGTGTTTTTGGCTTAGCAATCGCCTAGTTTACCCTGCGCTTTCTTAACGGCCGGCCATTTTGGGTATAGGGCCAATTTGGAAAAGACCGACAAGAAAATTAACCCTGTCATAGCCGAATTATTGCTCCAAGTGATGTACTATGAAAACTGACTCCTCTTTCGCTTTCGACGAGTGGGGCCCGTGCTGTCTTCTTCCGTCTCACATGGGCGGAATCTACAACTAACAATGACAGCTCAGTCCGTTTTCGTGTATTATACCTGTTACTTACACGATTTTGACAAAACTCTCTCTCTCTCTCGGTCCTCATTTTTCCCAAATTTCCGTGCATGCGAAAACATCGTTGTCTAAAATCAAGACAACGTTTCATGTGAAGTTCCACATAAGCTTGTGTAAGCCAGCTCTTGTACTCCGTTTCTTTAGTATCTCAGAAGGATTATTTATTTCCTGCTTTCACTAAAACTCTGATTATCCAGCACGTCAGAGTCCCTTTGTGTAGCGCACCGGATTAAAATTTACACGTGGCACACTTGACATGTTGCTTAAGTCCAACTATCTACACGAGCTTCTTCTTTCTTTTTTCCCTTTATTCAAGATGAATCGGAATTAGTATCCTTAGCAAAAGTACAAACTTTATAACGTATTCTTTTGTTATTTCACGCACTGAAGGTTTCTCGGTTAACTAACTCTTCCATGGATTTCCCTACGACGCATTCTTACCAGCAAGAAAAAGTAAACAATATAACAAATGAAAAAAAGTAAAAAGCAAGTAAAGCAATGTAAAAGGGAAAGAAAGAAAAAGTGAAGTATAGAAATCAAGTTATTAAAATAAATTAACAATAATAGGGAAACAAGTGTAGGAAACCTTGATAGCTCTGAGTGCAGATTTTCGATGGACTTACTAAGATTAAGACTTACCAGAAACAAGTACGACTCATCAGAAAAAAGTAAGAAATAGAAAAAAGTATAGGAATACCTTTTGGAATTATGAATTTTCATGCATCCTTGCACTTAATTTGTGTTTCCAATTGTAGCCTAACAAGCGTACATAGTTAGCTTAACACACGTTTCGTTAGCACGCGTTTCTATTGATACATTGATTTGTAATAGTGTTGAGAATAAATCGATTTTCATCGTCCATATTACTAGAAATAGTTTAATCGGGCCATTCTAGTATCATGCAAGAATTTGTAAACAAAAACAACTGAAACCCAACTTGTCAAGAGTGAACCGAAAAGACAGCTTTTCCTGGGCGAACATATAAATAATAATCATACATGTACTGCCCAACAAGGAAGACAACGAGTAGAAAAGAAATTCCCTTGAAACCAGCTTTTGTTTACGATGCGAGTGACGCCCTCTCCACGTCAAATATATCAACTCGCACCCGCGAGTGTTCCTGTATTAGCACACTGACTAACACAGCTATTGGAAACCATAATGTTACTTAATCCTTGTTACTTTCACTCACTAACACGTGTACATATCGCAATAAAAACGGACACATGATCATTAAAAAAGGATGAAAGAAACTAAGGATATTGAGAAACAAAGAAGAAACAAGTACAGAAAACCCTAGAAGTTCCTAGTACCGATTTTTCCACCTTTTTCTTCCAAAAGCACACTCATAAGCAAAAAAATTGACTAACAATAAGACTCAGGAAAAAATAGAAAAAAACGTCCACTTGCTAGTCTCAAGTACCGGCGCAAATACGCCAAGCAAAAGGCAAAACCGCGTTAGTTCAGTCAGTGTTGGTTCTTATGTTGCACAACGATACCCTTGTTCATTTGCGAAAGAATGTAATTCTTGCGAGCCAAGGATTGACTTGCCGAATACACGAATTTTCGTCTGCAACACAAAAGAGTATTCAATTGCAAGTTCGCTTTGAGCGCAAGACAACAACAAAAAATAGAACAATTCCCCGAGGCTTTCCAACAGGCAGTACCATCAGCCCCACAAAAAGAATATACAATAAAAAAAAAGCCAGCGTCGCAAGTCACCGAAAGTTACAGGAAAAGACCTCCCGCAAATCAGACGCCCATTTCCGGTCCGGGCGTCCCAGAAATATAGCGTCGAACGGAAAATGGGTGAAGGCTTTCGTTTTTTTGTGGCACTTTGTCCCCATTGAGAAAATAACGAATCTTCCACCCTCACCCAGCCTTCCTAAATTGTTATGATGGGGTTCTTACCCTTTTGTGAAAGTTTCTCGCCAAAGATAGTCAACCCAAGAAATCAAAGAGAGTGGTTTATTTATTTTTTCGTATTTCTCTTCCTACCTTCTTTTATTTTTTTCCGATATTTTTTTTACAAATTTTTCCCCTTATCCCTGCCGCTTTACTCGGATATGCATAAAGGCGGGAAATATCTTGTCGTTAAGAGCGAAATTGACTTATGATGTCGAGACTTGGCGCTGTTCCTTTGAAGCAAGTTCTTGTCAAATTCTACTCGAATTGGCGTGTTCAAAGACGCCAACTCTTTCCTCGTACCCCTCCCACCCTCCTTCTTCCGTAAAGCCAATAATAACTTAATCAGCACGCAAAGAGAAACGGGCACAGTTTGGGTAGGAACTTGTGTCTTGGACCCAGCAGCCAAAGTCCCCAAAAAATAATGAAGAAGAACGCGCCCAACACTTGGCATGGAAGTGGGATTGCTTCCCGGTATTTATAGCTGACACACACACAACACTATATGGCCACATCAAAAAAGTAACTCTTTTTCCGTTTGTCTCACTCGACGCTTGACAGTGCACCCAACAAACGCTTCGGGAGAGTGGAAAAACACGGCTGGTGCTTTTATTCCAAGAATTCCCATAAAACACAAGGAAAAGATGTCCCTAACTACTATTCAGTCCCATAACCTTTCATTTATTCACTAGGGAGTATGTAAGCTATGTAATGAGGCCCAAATTAGGCCTCTAGACGTGTCAAATCCTCGGCATCCCTGACTCGAAGCCCCTCTCCTAAAAATGTTCAACGTTCTCAGCTTTCGTCAAGTCGAAATAAACTCCAATCTCTTCGTCTATTCGCACGTTTTCCATCAACCGCCAAACTAACCATTAAGGCTTGTTTCCTGGTAGTACTCTAATGACGCACTCTTAACTCCGCCCAAAGATACCCAGGGACTTTTCGACTGTTTCCACTGTGAACTTAACACAGGTGGTAAGATAGCTTGACACGTATTTAGTCACACTTATTATGAAAGAATTTCAAACGCTTATAAAGAATGAAGGAGGCTGAATAGAGACATGGGGCAATTTGGATGTTAAAACTGATGAAATAAGGATTTTTCTTTAGATCTTATGTTAAATTTGCGCTTTCCAAATCACTCCAATCAGCTCAAAAACCCTAGACCTCAAAAATTCTTGTTCACTTCGAATTAATAAATATATATCATCATTGAGTACTGCAACCATGATTCTAAAGAACGGCGCCTAAATCAAGGTAATTTTTCAGCTAATGACTGTCTTCTAGCTTGCAAAAACTAGGAATATCTTTCTCTCACAAACTATTCTCGGAAATAAAATGAGATAGGTACATAATATATACGATGATTAAATTACGATGCACACATTTTCTAACCTCACAAAGTCAAGATCTTGGTAAACAGAGCGAACTATCCTCGAAAGAAAATACAAAGAAAAAAGTAAGGACTAAACAAGAAAACTATACAAATCTAAGTTACTTCCTTGCTTAATAAGAAAGGAGTTCCAGTGTTTTTATTGTTTGGTTAATTATAAGTAAAAAAAAGTTGGGAAAATAGTTATTAAATAAAGTGCTTAGCAGAATACGCCGGTTGTTGTTTCCTCTGCTAATTTAATACGCACGCTGAGTTAACGACAACACCTATTTGCCTGACACATGTTTCCATTGGCCCATAACAATAATAATCGTGTTAGGATTGATATCGACTGTAATAATCGACTAAGGCTAGAGATCGTTTAATCGAGCTGAACAATTTAAAATCACGCCAGAAATGTACAATATAAGCAAAACAATTAAAACCCAATTAGTAAACAGGAGTAATTGAATACTTAGTTCTGAACGAAAAGGAAGTAATTTTACATTTAATTGCAATGGTAATAGGAGAAAATAAGCGAGTGAAAAAAAGTTCTTTTAAGAACAGTTTTTGTTTACAATACACCTAACGCCCTCTCTCCGTGAAACAAGTCATAACTCGCATTTGCGAGAGTTAATCCACAACTAAAATAGTGCTAACTACCACAATAGGCAAACGAAGCTATTTGAAACACTGACGTTAGTTACTGAATCACCCAAGTTTATAAGAGAAGAAACTAAAACTCACAGTTTCATTTAAATACTGTTGATCAGAGTAGCTTCTATTGCTTTATAATTACATGGAAACATAAAAAACTTTATCGCTATTTCTCGGCTTAATTAAGGTTGTAACAAAACTAAGCTCGTTATTTATCTTATGTCGGCATAAAATTCTTAATTGCACAGATGACTTCAATGAAAATAAACTACTTGAAATGTCTAAAACATGGCACTAAAGTTCAACGTAAATACTCCATAATTGCATAAAAGCTTGACTCACAAGCCGCCCGAAACACTGTAATAGATTTGGTAACAGTATTGTTATTTAAGCTAGCTCTGCGAAAAGCCTGTTCTATAGGTAATGCCCTGTATTTTTGCAATCGTGGGAAAAAGAAACCGGAACGACAAACGTGAAGAATGCTGCCTAAACCGAAGCAAGCATGGCTAGTCCGGCTTAGTTGCGCGAAACCGGCGCACCCGACGGCTCTTTACACTCGTGTTCTTTAACCTGCCTCTATTTACTCGATCACAGTAATTACAACCCGGTTTTGCGAGAAACTTTACTCCGTACCGTATCCACACAAATTCGTATCCACTAGCAACCCAGAAACCACCGTACTTTAAAAGTACTTAAAAAATTGACCCGAGCCGATGGTCCTATCCTAACGGCACGCCACTGTCCGACAATGAAAGTCCCTACCGCGAGTGTCTTACTGCAGGTCACGGAACGTTCGAAAGAGGATGGAGTGGGACACGGCTCGCGCGGCTGTGGCTTTAACTGGACTCGTTTTATAAAACTTCTTAAGAGTACTCACAAGCTTTAGTGTCGAGTAGCAGAAATACTCGTGTTACTTTCGCTCGATGACACGTGTTCAGTGGAAACACAGCCTTAGATAGTTAGGACGACGATCTAGGGTGGCTTGTAAAACTCAGCTGCTGAAAAGTTCCCAAACGCCGCTCCTTTTTAATTACTACCGTGATATGTGTGCTGAAAACGTCGCCGTAAGTCTGAAGCGACTGGCCAGACACAAAACCCATGGGCGAAAGTCCTTCTTCCACGGCTTAAAAGAGTACGGGAGGAATTACACTCATCCACACACACGAGGGTTTTACTCCCTAGGATCGATAGCTAAGAAAGTAAAAGAGCACAGCATCCCTAGCAAGCCAAGGAACTTCCGCAGCGTGCAAGGACGACATAATAATACATGCCTAAGTCGAGGAGCACATACGCTAAATCTCTATTGTTTATTCTGGGAACCCACCTTTACCCGGCATAATTGCTTCGCCCCAGCCTGCAATCAAAGGCAAGAAGCTCTTTCTCTCTCATTTTGGCACATTTGGCCTTCCAGAACTTCTGCACACCTAACACAGGATGCTGTCCCTCTTCCAAAGTTACGAAGACGAATTGCAAAAGCCAAAAAAAGACAAGAGAGGGGAGAGAGAAAGAGAAGTGGGGGCTAATTAATCCTTTTATTGAGCCTAGGCCGCAGTTTCGAGATAAGATACGGACCATCTCCCCTATTCTTTACTCCTTTTCCTAAAAAGGAGAACAGAACAATGAAAGGAAGCTGAATACAAGATACAACGAATGTAGCACAATGCAACGCGGGTAAAGTGGCAAACAATTGTGGGGGTTGTTGAGCCACCAAATTAGAACGCTAAGGAAGAGTAACATCTCGCTGTAGCGAACCTTCTGGGTGGGGGGAACTTTTCGGTATATCTGAAGTTCATTATATAAAAATTGGCCTGGAATGATTAATGGTAACAATGTGTAATTAGGAACGAAGAGAGTTGAACGCATGATTTCCTAATAAAATTTAAGTAAATGCAAAAATAGCAAGAAAGGTTGAATAGTGGGTGGAATAGATTGAACACTTAGAAGATTTTTTTCAAAGAAGAGCTTAGAGCTTTTTGTGTCCATTAAATGCAGCTGGATACATGATTTGCAATAATTATCTGTGTATTCATACTGAAAACGTTTGAAATACTATATTTAAATGGAAAAATTTTTAAGAAAGGAATTTGTCTATTTCTTCTACGATACAATTCTTTGTACTTTTTGCAAATTATTTATTTTTATGTTGAGGTTTAACAGCGTGAGCTGCTGCTTGTGCCGTGTCGATTTACATAAATTGATTCTACAGAAAAGAGCTACACTTTTAATTTATCAAGGGAACTAATTAGAAAGTTTTTCCTCCCTATGCCTTCAACAAGGTTAAATGTCTTGAAACAATAATTTACTTTAAAAAATACTTAAAAAATTATTTATTAAAAAATCATTTAACAAATAAGCAACTGCATTCTTTTTCAGAGGAATTAATTCCTATTTCTCAGAGCTGTTTAGCAGCTTACACGAACACAGTGAAACCATTTCAACTAAATAAAATATCTCAATTATTTCATGCGTTTTCCTGAAGAATGATCGAAACCTACGTAGAACTATTAAACATTATTCAACAGTTTCAATGCGAATTTTTAAAACGGCTTCATTTTCACCTTTCAAAGAAAAGCAATAAAACCCCTTTTCCTGTAATTTCAGTGTCACCAACAACTGGAAAGTGTTGTAACCCAATACTCCATACTCTTCTACCGAAAGTAGCATCTTCTTCTCAGCGCTGAGACTCAGACTTATCTTAACGCGCTACTAAACGGAATGCTCAAACTTGGGCAATTAGGAACGTAACAGGAATTTCTGTCTTAAGTTGCCAAAACATCAATTTCCCAACACTTCCCACGCCTATCAATATTGATAGACCTGCACCCTCCACCCCCTTACCCCAACTTCTTTATTTTTCACCCCATTTTTCTTAAAAAAAAATAAAGAAAAAAACAGCGACAGGAAAGCCCAAGAAAAACAACAATACAACTCCAGTAAAGTTTTTTTAAAAAATTGTTTAGAAGAAGGTTGATGAAGAACTAAATTAAAAACCTAACGAAACACAAAAATGGTCTATTTTAGGTCTTGCATTCGTTTTAGCTTGCTTAAGGATTTGGCCCAGCAGTCTTTAACGCCAGAAAGTGGCGCATTTGTATCCCGAGATATATGTTTCTTACGGTTGGAGCCATAGTACCAGCAAGCCATATACACATCAATGGAAGCCAGCAATTTCCCTCCCAACAACTTGCCAACTTCCGGCCAAGGCAGAATCCTCCCGGAAAAATGAGAAAAAAATGGCTCTACCCCATCCTCGAAAGACAGGAGCGCCATCTTTCGACCGCCAGCTCCCATAAGACTTGCAAGCGGAGATAAGCTCGTGATAACTTTTTTTTCTGTGCCATATTCTATTAAGTTCCCGGGGGTTGAAGCTTTAGGTCAATTTCGGTTCGCTCGGAAGTGAAATTTGTGGAAGGCGCCCCCATTCCTCCGCGGCGGAATTCTTGCTTCTTCCCGGCGTCTACCGTAAAAACTGGCTCGCATAAATTGCTAGAGTTGACGACGAGGACAAAGTGGATGTCCTGCTCTATAAAACAATGGAAGGAAGAAAAGTACTGCCCTGGGGGGGTTTGAGGAGACGACCACGCGCTTCATTGGAGACTTTACCAATTTCCTTGCTGATTCTATCGCTCTGGCCAGCATCACTGTCGCCCCCAATGTGTCTCTCTTTTTTTTCTCTTTTCTTCAGACTCATCCCTCTCGAACTATTATCTGGAACTGGGTAGACGGACCTTTTAATAGCTATCATTTCTCTTGGACTCATTTTTTCCCCATCTTGCGCTTCCTTCAATCTTTCATACAGATAACTCCCCAAGATTAATCTCTCCCCCTTACCCCCCCCCACCCTGGTCGGGGTTTAGAAAAGTTCCTTGCGGAAAATATTAGGCCCAAAACGACCAAGCCTTGCAAGCACTTCACGTTTCCCAATTTGGGACCGCCCCAACTTCGTTTGCATAGACAAAGACGCTTAACCACAGAGGGACACTGACATATTATTTAATCTTTGAAGCCAGGGAAAGAAGGACCTATTTTAGAGACAAACTCGCGCTGAATACCAATTTTTCTTCAAAGCGTTAAAGCCTCCTTAAAAATAGAGAGAGACAGAAAAAAAGGGGAAGAAGGCCTCTTGTTCTTGGCTGAATTTAATTGGCGTCGGTTTAAAGAACATAAATCATAAAAAAGCCTGATATTTCTCGGGGAGGTTTGAACTCAACACAGGAGTGACACCCGATAACTTTTCAGCCAATAAAGAAGGCAGTGAGAAGGAAATTTTGAAAAATTGAACTTGGAACCCCCTTTATTGGGGAAGTTGCCCAAATTAAAAGCCAGGGAAGGCTTGTTAGAAGTAAGGGAAAAGAAAAAAAGCGATGGTTGGGCGCTAATGGATAAACTTCCTGCGTGTGTGGTATATACGAAAGGGGGTAGGGCTTGATGGAGGTAAACTGGGAATTTGTGGAGGATGAACAGTGGAGTTTTCTTTTGTTTATTTATCTGACAAGGCAACCTTTTTGGGGTGCGCCAGCTTGCAGGGCTGGAGTTACTTATATTTTCCAAGCCAGAACTTTATATTTTGGCGCAGAACAAACTTTAAAGGGAGAAGCGTTACATAAATACAGCAGTAGAAGCGGTTGAAGCAATTTACCCTTACCGTTCTCATTTTACCCTTCTGGGCCCTCAACCCCCCCCCCCCCCCCCAGCATCTTTATCACGTTTTCGGTGTGACGTTGAGTGCTGCCTCCTAATTGCGCTTAATTGTTCTGTCTTAAGCCTTTGCGATAAACTTTTGCACAATTGCGCCAAAACTTGCGAGTTTCCCTGGCTGGGTCGATTTGGGTCGCCGACACCCTACAAGGGTTCTAAACCGAAGTTCTACAACCGAACAGGGAGTGTAGGCAATTTCCTCTTGCATTTTAGTAAGAAATTGATTAGAATCTTTAAACAAATAAAAAAATGTAGAAAGAACCTTTATAATGCCTTTAGCAATTGTAACAATAGCTTTTAGCGATTCCAAGAGCATAGAGGTGAAATAAAGCGCCATTTAAGAAAGAATTAATATACGGGTCGGGTCGGGTTTAAAGAAATATCTATTTCCTTTCTTAATCACCAAAATTTGAAATATTTGAGTACAAAACTATAATCCTTGGATCAGAGGCTTAACGAGGGTCAACGGCGCCCAGGGCAAAGGGAAAATAAGCGCCCCCCCTTTTTTACGCTAATTCGTCATGTATTATGAAGGTCAAATTTCTTTAAGTGACACCAATTAAAACAGTATAAAATACTGCAGATATTTTACCAGTTTGTGTTTTTAGGTAAATTACCATGTTTTAATACGTGTCACTTTCAAACAGCTCACTTGATATATTTTTTACCCAGATATTTTATAAGATGTTCATAACTGCGCGAGGATTTGCAACAAGATTCATATGATTATACAAGAGTAAAAAATCATAATAAAATCCAATTAATAATTTGCAATGAACAAATATAAAACATTTGCGGACAAAAATCAGACCTTCCGTTGAAAAGCTAATTTTCTGGCTTTCTTCGAAGCAAACTTGTCTATTATGTCGTCGAAATTCATCCTTTCAGTCTCCTCTCATTCAATGCTACGTAAAGCTAAACACGACAATCTTTCTTGACTCATTGACGCCCTCAGATATGACAAAATCAACATAAGCTTACTGAAAGACCGTTCACAGTTGACAATCGAAATTGAGATCGAAAGTGTAATCTGCGCAGCAGTTCTGAAATTAGGAAACACATTTTCGTCGCCATACTGAAAAATAAATGCAAAAATTCAAGAGCGTTGGATACTGGAGCTTTTGTCCGGTTTTGTGAAGCATTCTATCGGTACTGCTAATTATTTCATAGAAGAGGAATTAACTTATTTCCGAACTTATAAAATAAAAATTTGCACATACCAGGTGGTCAGCAAATTCTGTTGACGCTCTTTGACCTTTTTACACTTTTTCCTCACTAAGTCACTTAAAACTTGGAGTTCTGAAAGAATTCTTCCAGTTGTCCTTTTTTGTTTCTCAGTTCTTTACCGACTGAAAAAAAAACAGATCGTCCTACCCCTCAATCTGAACCAATTCTCAACCCGTATCGCCAACGTCGGGGTTCACGTAGGTTGACCTCCTAGGACAGGAAATAAAAAGGTGCTAATTATTCCAAGAAGCTGCCGTACGGTCACGTCGGAATCCTTCAGCATAGCGACCAATTTTTACAAAAGAAACCGCGAAAAATTGACAGGACACAATGTAGAGTGAAGCAAAGAAGATAATTTTCCATGAAAATGGCGCCCCCCTCAAACTTGCGCCCAGGGCACGAGCCCTGCTCGCCCTACCCTCGTTACGCCTCTGCCTTGGAAGAACCAAAAAAAAAATGGAAATTTGTAAAAAAGATAAAAAATGAAGAAAAATAAAGTAAGAGACGTGTGGTGAAGCTTAAAAAGGTAAGTAGATTGTGGAGGTTAAAACTTTCAAGTTAATTGAAACGAGATCAATGATCAAAAGAGGAAAATTAAACAAAAGACGGGAAGAGTAAATGTTTTACTACATCACTGTCGGTTTGTAAACAACGCTTTTGAAAAGAGACCACCACCACTTGTGTTAGAATAATAACGCGACAGAGAGAAAGAGAGAGAGAGAGAGCAGAAAAAGAGAGAATTAAAGGATTCCCAGCATTTGCACTTTCACGGAGAGAGGAAGCTCAGATAATAATTTTGTTGTTGATTCTTACTTAGTTTTCTTTAAAGAAAAATACGAATCCCCCAAGTAAAAAATAGAGATTAATCTTGCCACTCTTCCAAAAAGCTACCTAATTAGCCTCATTGAAATTCTGTATTCTCAACGCTTCTTGTAATTTTCATTTCGCTGCTCGTTGATTCCGAAGCTGCCAAGAATGTAAATATGGCACCCGCAATTTTATTCAAATTCAGGCCCAATTCAGGTCTACTTGGTAATATTTACTTAAATCCAACTGGAACTATATTCAAAATTGTATAAAATATCGCGTTTCTTAATACAATAATTTAAGTAATCTTAAATAACTAACCATAGACGCAAGCCTACATGCGCAATTAAAACTAAATAAAAAATATTAATGAGCTAATATAGCTTTTACATTTCGAACAGAACTGCCTGGACAGTTTAGAAACAATAGCTTTGAAGCTAAACATTACTTTAAGATTCATTACAAATGTTCTATATTCACAATCATGAAATGTTACGAATGTAATTATTAAACATTTCTTCCAAAAAAAGGGATGTTAACATTTTACAAATTGTTACATTTACAATATTTTACAATATTCACATATTACAGTATATTTGAAATCCTGGACGCATTACAAAATATTTAACAATACTTAAAAAGGACATTTCAAACTAAAAAAAATGGACATGGGCAAGAGTATGAATTTAAAACTGACATAAATGTTTCTTGAACATTTCCCACATTTTGAGTTCTATTCATAGGCGTGGAAACCCTCAATGAGGAATTGCCTTGTGCGTAAACCTATACTCTCAAGACCGGTACCGACTTCTCAGCATTACGCCAGCCTCTAATTTCATTGGTTCGATATAATGGCAGCTGAGCAAATTGAAACGATCGTTCGGAATGTGGAATCAAGCATCCAAGTTCCTGATTACGTCCGGTTTGTGTTTCGATCTCTTACAAATTCCAGACGCGTAGGGAACTTTAAAAGCGAATAGCCCAGTCATTTGGGTCTACGGACAACTCAATCAGCAAGCCTATATTTATCCCCAGCGTTGGTTTTAAACCCTCCGCCCACGCGTCTCTGACGGCAAAACTGATACCGAACCTTGCCAAGCCCAACACCCAACTCGGATGCGTGAGTCAAAAACGTCAGCGCACCGTATTATTTCCTCGTTCTGTTGTTCCAAGTTCAGCACCTTTGACATGCCAAAGTCCCCACCGACACAAATAACCCCCATGATACTAAATAAAGACACTTTCTGTTTTCCCACCATCACCTCCTCCGCTCTTGTTTCCCCGGCGCCCAGTTTGTATTCTTACCTCACTTTTTTTTAAAAAAAACGAGTATAGTTGTACGGATTTTAACTGAGCGTCAATGCTTGTTTTTGTTTCGAGCCCGATGAAATAGCATTGAATGGATGACGGCAAGGGCAAAGTTTCAAGCTAGTTGGGCAAGTGGGCTAGTCTTTGTCTCATAAAATGCGAGTACGACCATAAGGCTTTTCAGTGAAAGAAAATACTCGTTTTTTAAGAACGTTTTACGGAAAAGTCGACGACAGTGTCAAAATTTTATGGTTGGTGAGTTAGATGAGTTTGGCTATGAGCTATGGTATTCACCACTTGTCTCTGAAAGGGGAATGGACACCAAAAACGCAAATAGAAATTTTGATGGATTATTACAATACGCATTCATCTAAGAATAAAGAATTTCGTTTCGTTTTTTATCCGACCAGCCGTTCTGGAGATATTTATTTCCAAATGTTTGGCCTTTTCCCGCCATGAGAAGAATGACGTCACGCGTGTGAAACTTTGAATTTCATGGACAACGGACACCAAAAACGCACATAGAGATTTAGATTAATTATTATAGTAATCATTATTCTAAAAATAAAGAAGTTTGTTTCGATTTTTTCTAACTAGCCATTCTGGAAATATTTATTGCCAAAGTTTTGGCCTTTTCCCGCTCTCGAGAATCGTGACGTCACGGGCGTGAAAGTTTGAATTTCAAATTTCTTATTTCCTAAATATCTACGTTATTATTTCGCACCTAGTAAAAAGAAACATACTAGGAAACTAGATTTTTTGCTCTTTTTTACTATTAATTTTTTTAAATATCTATTGCTCTTTAAAACGAGTTTAGCACTAACGCTTTCGTACCACGTGACAATGCTCGTTTCCCATGAGCCCAAAGGGGTTACACTTGGATAGATGGCATTTTCGTGTTGACTTCATGAAAGATTGGCCAGTGCAGGACATGTTGGCACTTTTGCACTTTATGACATGCAACTCGGACCCAAAAACCTTCGTCTCTCGCATTTTCGGGTCATCAGCTCCCGGAATCTGAGACACGGAGCGCGCTTTGATTTGCATCGTAACAATGTTCAGTTCCTGGATTCGTTGTCCCCTTGTCATCTCACAAGAAGTCAGCAGAAAGATCCTTGGAACATTAGGTGATGCCCCCAAAACTCTGAACAGACAGGAAAGCTCAAGTTCGCTCCAGCGCTGATTTCAATAAGTTGAGGAAACAAACCCGGGCAAGTTGAGTTTCGCCCTGCTCTCCAGGCGAACTGGGAGCTTTCGGAAGATGGCCCGTTGCGACAACACCTCCTTTTAGCTTATCGCATATCTTAGTGCCTGGCTCTTGGGCGAAAAAAAGCGCCAAGGTTAAGTTGACGGCAGAAATGGGAGCTGGGCCCGGAATCTTGCCAGCTATACACAAAATAGGCCGAACGGATTCCGCCGCCAGGTTAAAGGGGGCACAGGGGTGGGTTTAAGCGGAGGGTAAGCAAGAGGCTTAAGACTTATGATACGATACACACACAGAGGGGAGGGAAGGCGGAAAATAGGGAATTGCTGAAGGTTCGTTCAGCGGAAAATTGGATGGTCCAGCTTTGTTGTGATGAAGCGGAATGATAAGACACCCTTCGCTTCCTTCCCGACCATTTTAGTTTACTTTTTCGTCTTTTTTTTCTCCTGACAGGGTGGAGGAGAATACACCCCCGCGTGCTGCACAATGCGAAACACTGGTAGCATGTATCTAATCCCCCTTTACTGACTAAGAATGCTGCTAGGCATTCTCAGTGAATGCGAAACTTGGTGCATTTTTTAACCTGACATTCTTTTGGTTTCTGTCTTTGTTTGTATAGGTTCTTTATTGCTGGACGATTTTTTATTTAGAAGAATATTACATAGAAACAGAAGATTTTTCAATCTTGAATTTTTGGGGATTTGTTAGCGTGAGTTCTTGGCTGATGGACGAATTTTAGAAAGAAGTTTTTTAAATGTAGACACGGGTCAATTGGGGAATTGGGAAATTTGAATTAAAGTAGTAGTGATAAACTCTAGAGATTTAGGAGCTGTAGAAATCCTGCTGGTTTGCTTTGTTTAATTTTGCTTGTTTTGAAAATTAATGGGAAAAGAGTTAAAGTAAGAAAATCCATCTTATTTCGCTGTATTTGCTACGCGAAGCTGAAGTTCTTTCGTTTTCCTTTTTGTGCTGTCATGCGTGTCAATCAAATAAAACAAGTCACTTTTAAGAATAATATCTGAGCTATAGAACAATTTGTTAAAAGCTTAGCCACCAGTTCTCACGTGTGTTTTTGTGTGTGTTTTTTAAAAGAAAACGACGCCTGGATACGAATGTGCAACAAAAACGCTCTAGACAAAGAGAGAATTTGGGGCTGATTTTGATGTCAGAAGACTAATGTCAAATCACTTACACTGTTGTAATTTAGAAGAAAAAATAGAGAATAAACCTTCATAGTAAGATGTAAGGATTTGGGGCTGAAAAAATCGTATTAGAACAATTTCACTTGAAATGGTTTTTGACAGCATTTTTACCACCTTTTCTCATTTAAATATAGAGTATTATGTGATTTTGATTTAGAAAGGCAATTGATCAGTTTTCTTATGGAAAAAAACGAGTCAAAATCGTTCGAGCGCTCGATTTATAATTATTATTATTAATATTGTTTTTCTTTATATTTTTTTGGCGTAGAATGAAAGTTTTGTACTTTGGCACTCCAAATCGTCGCTAGTTTCCTTCTATCCCCCCCCCCTCTCGGTGGGAAGGTCCCACTTCACTGGATACGCAATTCGTTCGCTACATTTCTCGATTTAACATACCAAATTTGCCCTGACACAGAACCTCGACTACGCACACAAATTTCACGTGTGCTTCCTTGTTCCAAGCAACCTTTTTTCTCCGAACCAACTTTGAAAACATTTTACGATTGCATCAGTCTACTGAACCACTTCCTTCAGACGCTACCTTTGGACACCTACGCGATTTTCGTACATTTGCCTGTCATTTTTCCTTCAATATTAAACACTAACAACCCCCAATCGATATTACTGTAGAAACCTTTTCATTTCTTGGCGAAAAGTTCCCTTTTCATATATATCCCAACTTGGGTACACAAGAACGCCATCTTTTTTAAAGCTTTTCTTTCCATTAATTCTGTACGCCGGCAGAAGAATACAAAAACCAAAAAAAATACAAAGAATGGAGATGTAAACGAAAAGTAAAAAAAAATCTACAAATATGCGACGCGTGCCATTCTAGAGTCCGTTGGAGAGAAAGACATAAAGGACAAACACACCAGTGGCTAAAAGAAAGTAAAAGCGCTGGGGAACGAAGACGACAAGGATGAAGCGGAGCTGGTGACATTAATTAACATCAGCTGACAGTCCCACATGTCTGTGCCATGGGCCATGACTTACCCATCGAGTGCTCCGCGTTCTGCTGCTCGCGTGCGTTTTTCAACCCCGGGAAAGTAAAAGTCCAACGAGTTTTCTCAACACTGTTACGATCATAGAAACCGGCGACAAGCACTGTTACAATCGTAACAACCACTTAGTAAGGATCAAGTACGATACCAGCCACTTTTCGGTCCACTACAGGTGTTCTCTTTCCTCTTCTTTCAATATTTCTGCCTCTTTGGCTTCCACTCTCACTTTCACGTTTCACTGTCCTTTGCTCGCTATATTGGCGTATTTTTCGCAATTGTACTTCACCCTTTGTTACAATTGTTATCAAACTTTACACCCACTATTTAAACACTAGTTAATTTTTCACTTGAATTTCTTCATAAATTTTTATGACATTTCCATAACTTTTTTGGTAAAATTGCTACGGTTTTGAGCAAGACAGCTCACAAGTTTTATCTCGTCTGAGAACTTGAGAGATTTCTCGCTCCCCCAACTGTAAGCACGTGCTCTTAAGCCGTCCCAATGACGTGACAAAACAATAACAGAAGTCTTGCAGGATCTGTAGCACCACTTTGAGATTGCACCAAGAACTATGGGAAGTAGTTCGCTTATCGTTCAAAACTCGTTAAAATCTGGAAAGGAACTTTCCCCAAAAAACTTGGCCAGTTTGGTACTAGCCAAAAACTTGGCCCAGGTTCAGCCAGAAACGACGGACTTGAGCTCGCCTGCAGTTGGCCCCAGACTGGCTCGCGAGTTTGCCTCCGCCTACCTCAAAACTCGTCCTGGTGGACGTTGCCAGCCTTGAAACGACTCCGGCGACGTCGACGACGCGGATGACGCCACCGACGTCCCACCGAGATAATGAAAGAAATCGCCTCGTCGGCGATCCGTATTTTTTTTGCTTTTCCTTATTAATTCTTGTTAATGATACTTTTTATACTTTTTTATTTATTTCTTTAAAAGAAGAAGTGTTATTACTTTTTATTTATTAATTTCGTAGCGATTTTTTTTTCTCTAAATACCGTTGGAAAAAGTAAGAAATTAGGAAGGGGAATTAAAGATTTGTTTCTAAATGGTGTTGGAAGAAGTAACAAATTAGGGAAGATAATTAGGAATTTTTTTATTCTCAATACTATTAGAATAAATAAGGAATCAAAAAGAGAATTAGAGATTTTTTTATTTTCAAGCCTGTTGGGATAAACAAGAAATTTAGGAAAGAGAAAAAAGAAGAAAAAGAAAGAAATGCAGAAAAAATGCACTAAGAAATTCAGAAGCTGCCATTTTGTTTTCGGCTGTCCTATTCACTTGAATTAGTGTTCAATTTTAATCGATCTTTTAGCCACGTGGTAGAAGAATGGTTGATGGATTTTTTTTCTATTTGGGCGCAAAAGGCTTTCTTTTTCTGCTGGTTAAGAAGAGATGAAAGATTTCGCAGTAAATGAACCCATTAGAACTCACATTTCACTCACCTTTTTCTCCCCCGGCTCTTTTCATTGGGTAAGGAGGCAACGAGAGAAGGAAATAATTGACGTCGAAAAGAAAAAGTTGAAGTTGAGCTCTCCACGACGCAAAAGGGCTTTCGGGAGCTGCGAAAAGCGCCATCAGAGGAGAAAGGAGTTGACGAAGCTTGAACGGAAATTGGGGCCGGATGAACTTGCGACCCCAACGCTTCTCGCGCAGATTTTCTTCTTCGAAAAGGCCAAAGCGACATTTTACAGAGAGTATAAAGCAAAGGGGGCGGGGCCAGCCACTTCAGGAAGTTCAATTCTGCACTTGGGTCACTTTATCGTGACATAAACTTGCACTAGCACGTCATACATCATCTTTCTGAAAGGAAGTAGTTTTCTATGGAAGTTCCGAAAAGAAACACACACAAAAAAAGCATTTTTTCTTATTTTTTTAACAGTTAAGGCTTAATTTCCGTTTGGGCCAACACGCCAACAGTAATAACTTTTGTGTGCAAAATAGAGCGTGATAAAAAGCGCGAAACCCAAATTTAGACAATCACCTTCGTCAACACTCCATTTTGAAAGGAAAATCGATTTTCACCTCTTCACCTTTTCTCTTGAAAATTTCTAGTATTTTTGCTTCAATTTTCTCTATTTTATTTTTTAATGGTTAGTACATGAAACCATGAATAATCACATTTAAATCATGCAACTTCTAATTAGAAGAAAAAAGCGACAATGAATAAGAGTTCACGCCGAGTTAAGGTTAAGAAGGGTTGGAATTAAACAGAAGCAAATAAGTAGATCACAATCAGATCTAAATCGTAAAACTAGAAGTCTTGAGTTTTGCTTTAAAAATTTCCCCACAATAAGAAATTTGTACAAAAGAAGTCAGTAAATAAAAGGAAAAAGCTACTAAAAATAGAAAGCTATCGGGACTCTTAACGACGATTAACGAGTCAAGTTGGACGAGACCCTAGTCGATCTATTCACGCGAGAGATAAGGCAGACACGCACAGTTGTGTGACACATTTAAGTTTGTCCCGAAACCAATAACAAATTAGTTCCCATTTTTCAACTTCCGGGGGATTATGACTACGTCAAAGCAACCCATTTGTAACAACTGTGACGTATTTCTGTTTCTAGCCCCGTTTCAAAAACGCACTTCGTCCACTCAAATGTCTTTCGAACCATTCTCGACGCTCTTCCTCTCTTCTTCGGTCCGTTTTTTGGCTGCAGCCCGATTGTTTTTATTATTTATTTTTTTTAAAAAAGAAAAGAAAATTAAGCCACGAAAATGAATAAAAGCCAAGGAGCTGCTACGAAGTTGGTTAAGAATTCTAATTTTGGTTTATTTTCCTCCGGGCGCAGTTCTTTTACGGCCATACATAACTTATAAAGTAATCAAGGGAAAGATTATAAACACAAAACTGTCCGGGAGAGTTTATAACCCAGTTGATCTTAACCTTGGTTACTACAAAACGACAAATAAACTCCTGCCAAAAAGACATTTGACCCTCTCTCTGTAAACCCAGCCAGTCTTCGTTGACTACATTTTTTCTCCTTCTTTTGAAAGTTCTTCCTTGCCCCAAATAAGGTTTCTATGCTGCAGAAAGTGTAGAGATGGCCCCCGAAATTGTTTATTTTCTCTTTGCTGTGATGCAAGCCATGCCCATGCGAGCCACTTCTTCGGCATGCATATAACACACTCGGACACTTATCACGCTTGATAGCCTGCTTCTTCTTCGCTCTCTTCTTCAGCCTTTGATCTCCCTCTATCTTTGGTTAGCATCGTGGGAGAGATGAAAAGCTCCGTGCTCCTTTTTCTTTTCTTTTCCTGCTACTTTCCATACTATACCGAAACCATCGACTACTTACCCCCCCAAAAATAGAAAAATAAAAAGCGCTTTCAAACACTGACGAAAACATACAGTTGTGGGTCCTGGTCCTGCACTTACTGTCGTAAACATCCTCCGTCTTTTTTTAATCCTTTTTTTTAGCGCAACCAGCGCATATCAATGCTCATAATTAAGCGTAACAAAAGGTCCCAGATAAGCAACTCCCTTCGAGAGAAACAGACAAAACAGGCCCAAAGATGTGTTGCAGTCCTAAAAAGGTCCGCACCCAGAAATGTTCCCATTGCTCTTGTCTAATTCTGCCGTGCCACAAGAAGAAAAGCCGCTGCAGTTCCCACATTCTCGCTTCTTTGCGGAACTGTGAAAGCATTAACAAGCTGCCTTGCAAGAAGAATGTTTTTCATTAAACGAACGCGGCGACTTGTTGGGCCTGAACTGGAAATCCTCCCCAACACCCCTTCAAAAAAAGCGAGAATTTGTAGTTGTATATTAGGAATACTGTCCCTCGGCGAATGCTTACGAATTAACGTTTTCTAGCTACTTGGAAAGCAATACTGCTTAGAGAAAACGAGTACAGCCCGTCAGGACGGGAAGAAATAATCACAAAAGACATTAAAATAGCTACTACACACCATTTCTGCAGTTTGGAAGCTACTGGTTAAATGGAAAGTAATATTACGCATTTACCAGTAACTCCAGACGAATATGACTGACCTTTTCGTCTGGTTACCTTATTAATTAATTGACATAAGAATTAACATTTGTTCTAGAACAATGTGAGGCATGCTAAAGATTTGTCAAATTTTCTCCCCTGAGGAATTATGTAGGATTAGTAATAATTATAAATGTATTAGTGAGGAGGAGGAATGCATGGATGTATCTTTTTCATGAAATTTTAATTTAAACAGCGTAAGCAAAGCTCTTTACTGGCATTTGCGTTAAAAATTCTGTGTTGAATTTTTTTCGAGTATTGTTGGTTGAGTAATCTGGTTGAATATTCACAATGTATTAGTGAGTGTTTTCGTTATTATATTGTACATTCCAACTGGGCTTTTAACGAATTTGTTAAAAGCTGTTTATGTTTTGGTGGTTTGGAAGGAATAGTTCTGCGTTGAGATGTAGAGGAGGGATGGGACAGTTTACACGTGGGACAAACCGTACAAAAATCATTACTAATGAACTACGACAGGTTTAGATCTGAAAAAAATCGTACACTTGTTGAATACGACGAAGCTTACACGAGGAAATTTTCGTTGAAAAACACTGAACGGTTTTTGAGAAAATAAATAAAAACTGAAGTTTTGGCACTTTTGTAAGAAACGGGTCCTGTTTATTTCGTTGTACCACTCATAATATGTATCTAAAAATAAAATAAAAATTACTTTTATGTAGCTGATAAGTTAGAGAATAACTGCTGCAAAGGTTTGTTCTAAAATCGCTTGTCCTGATTTTGCACGAGATTTTAAACTCCAAAGGGATAATTTAGTACGGTTTGGACTGATCCATTTGCATAGCCTTTTGTTGTTGTGAATAATCATTTTTACAAAATCGTGAGTTTCCTTGCAATATAACTAGAGCTAGGATGATTCCTATATCGAAAGGGAGTATAACTGTAAGTTTTCGTTTAGATATTTCAAGTCTATTATGTATTTTTAAAAAAGGCAATCGACTAGTTTTCTTATGGCAAAACAGACGGACAAATCGCACTACACCCAAGTCCAAATTGTATCCCCGTTATCTCGTTTTGGACAGTCGGAGGTGCCTCCAGTTTTCATGGTTGTTTGGTTTTGTTTTTTGTGTTTTTTAAGCGTATAATGTCTCATTTGGTAGGCAGGACACCAGGCCATCTGAAGAGTATAGTTTTAGGCTACAGTTTTGTCTCCACGTGAGGTAAAAAATAAAATAAACTACAGAAAAGTGTCCACACTGTCCCATCCCTCCTCTATATGTAGTTCGACTAAATCTCTCATGAGTAGTGTTCGTTATTTATTTAACTATATGTAGTACAACAAGAAAAACCATGTCGCAAGTTAAGTGAAGCCCGTTATTTGTATAATATTTAATGGAGAAGAGGAAAGACAGCGTCGGGCAATGGACACAGCCCAGTTTTATTACGGTGGAAGTTACATTTCTGTCCAGATTCAACTTGCTGAGGGGTTTTTGAAAACGGGTGACTCCTTACTTTACCAGGGTGGAGGATTTTTGGGAAAACATTTTGGTGGTTGTTTACAAGAAACATTTACCGCCACTGAAGACCTCAGAACGTCACCAACAGCAATATTAGAAGAAGAAAGCAAAATCCCGCCTTTAGATCTCAGAGTTGGACAAAGATTTGAAAAAATTGCATCGCCATGGTAACCCCGAAATGTTTAATAAAAAAAATAAAAAACTTAACTTTCTGTACATTTACCTACCACTAAAATAATGCGTGCAAAACACTACCTAAACTTGGAAAACTCGCTTGTATACACTACAGAGACGATAACGAGCTTTGCACACAACACTAAAGAAATAAAAAACGCGGTGTAGGAGTTACACTCTCTTAAAGACCTGTTAGTGCTTATGGGGTTTCGTAATTAATTGATTGTGGCTGCTGATCTGCAAAATATGACTACGTCTTGGAAACGCTTGGGATCTGTGAGCCGTTTGGGCGTTTCAGTGCAGACTTTTAGGGAACACATGTTTCGAAATAATGCCCTCCCCGTTCTTTAGCCTTCTGCAACGAAAATTCATTTTTTTGTTTTGATTGATCTTGATAGGAGTACAGTTCCGAGTCGCATCTTTCTAAGTGGTTGTTCTGAAATTTATATAATTGTGGTAATGATGCTTCTAGGTAGTCTTGCGTGGATGATTCCACGAAGAGAGGTTGCATAGCATCCAAATCTGTTTAAGAGCTCGTGGCTGATTCCCATTGAGTCCGTCATGTTGCCATCATCCCATTTTCGACCTTCACTGCGGCTGCTTTCAAGGTGGATGGTGAAGTTGATCCAGATCTCCTTAGCCATTCGTCAACTTACCTTGCTTGATTTCAGAATAATTAAGATTTCATATTTTTATTATCTGTATTATAACTTCTATTAATTTTTTGTCGTAGAATTATTCGTATTATAATTATTTGTATCAGAAGTATTTATATTATAAGTATTTATATTAGAAGTTTTTGTGTTAGGATTATTTGTACAGAATGGTTTGTATTGACATTGTTTCTATTAGACTGATTTGTATTAGAATTATCTATAGCATTCAGAATTATATAAAATGTATTTAGACTCTTAAAAGCCTTTAAATCAATTAGAAGACTTACTCGGCAGACTACCCCGAGCGGAGCGACAATTCTTGAACACCCTAATGTGATTTAAATTTATAAAATCTGGATTATTTTATAATTACTTACGAGCGTACTTGTGTAACTACCACGTAACTACCATGTATAGTTCTGATCGATTACTCTGGTAAAACTGGGAACTGAAACCGCAGTAATAGCATTGCAAACCCCAAGTTTAGCTAATTATTACTTTTCCCTTGCATTACACCGTAGCTATCTCCACTGTAGCAATGGTACTTTCGGAAACAAAGAAGATCTCACTGTGAGGAAAACGCTTTATCGGTGTTGTATGGCCGAGTTTCAAGTTTACCAGCAGGGAACATAATTTTTGTACCGGCGGAGGATGATTTGCCTGCATTATAGTCCTACTGAGTACTTTGATGCAAAACAAAGTAAGAAAGGTAGATAGAACGAAACAATCCACTGAAGTAAAGAAGCTGGTATTTGTATATCCAAATGAACCTTCTCTCATTTGCCGACACCAACTGGCGACCCCCCTCCTGTTCAAGCTTAAACTCTTCCTGACAAACTCTTTGATGTTTCACAAAGGAGCATTGCAGATATCTTGCCCAAATTCTTTGACAGGTTACACGAAGAGAAAATTTAACCCTGGAAAAACTTTCTGCTCGTTCGATGCACACGGAAAAAAAAGAGTAAAAGAACTATGTCAGGTAAAGTTTTCCAAGCAAACGACTAGCGATTTGCACACTTCCCGGCAAATTTCAACGAGCAACTTCCGAACAAGTCTGGAACTACTGAACTTAAAAAGTTTTAGACACTTGACATAAGAATGTTCGAACTTTGAGCTAACAAAAAAAATCGGGAATATACCATGTTAGCAACGAGCAACCCCACGCCAAGATAAAAATAAAGCAAACAAAAAGAACTTTTAAATAAATAAAAAATACAATGTAACTTTTCGTACCCCTATATTCCACTGTTATGTCCCGGCACACAAAATCTAATATACTGTACCCATGGAGAAGGAATGTATATATGCCAATAGGCGAAAGCCTCGTTGTGTCTTCGTAAAACAATTATTAATAAATAAAAATTAGACACACAAATTAGAGCTACATTAGTCCCATCCTCAAATCTGATTCCGACTTCTGCCCAGGTAAAAAAAAAGAAGATTCTGCCAATGTAAAATAAGAGGGCGGCAATAAAAATAGAAATAAAAAATGTGAAAGAAAATTAGGAAGAAAAGTTAGGGAGAACTTCAGAAATAAGAATTAGACACAAAAATACAGTGTCCTTAAACGCCGTAAGTTGGGAAACAAAGCATCAAATCATAGCTGAAAAACGTTCCATTTAATACAATTTCTCCAAAACACAGCTTCTTATGGAATCCTAGCCCCTAAAACCTTCCAGTACTCTGCTAAATGAGCGTCCCCAATACGAGACGTCCTCTGAAGTCAGAAAAGGAGAAAATCGTAACTTAGGACTCTGGGGGAATGGGGGGGGGGTCAAAGTCCAAAAATCGTAAAAAATTGGGGTAAAAGAGACGAAAAAGTCCTCCTTTGCCTCCCGGTAACTCCCCGAATCGTATGACTCACATCACGAGGGACATTTCAGATTTAGTGCTGGAAGATTTTGGGTATTAGGAGCGAGTACGGGGCCGTGACCTCATCTCAGGGCCCATTGAGCCTCGTCAATTGTCACCGGGAGGTCAACTGGCGCAGCTAACGAGCGCCAGATGTGTGCGACCCCGTGACATAAGTATCGCAATTAGTCTCGAAATCCCCGCAAATTAAACTGCCGCTTGTAGTCTCACCCAAACATTACAATCTGGTCCCACCCCATTTCACCCTCTACCCTCCTTGCCCTTAAAAGGGGCTTTCAGGGTAAGAACCTTACGTTGGACGTTAAGACGAGCCCATGACGTTAGCAGATAAGGATCAACGCCACCCACACAGACGGGAGGGCGGGGTCTATTTCGATTGATGGTCCAGAAGACAGATTTGACACTTTTTTGTGATATTATCGTAAAAGAGAAGGAAAAATCTGGCTTAAAAGAGGGGGAGTAAGAAAGAAAGTAAGACAGTACCAGGAAAGAGTGAGAACAGAGCGAAAAATGGGCCAGATTCCAGAAATCTCTTTGCGCTTCATTTCCGTTTTCCTTCCGTTGGTTACAATGGCAGTCGTCACTTGGAAAAAGGACAGGGGACTTTTACGGGGAACAAATTACAGTTGACACTTGACCAGTAGTATGAAGAGGTCTTGATGATGCACCTATTGTTGTCTCTACTCATCACTGTAATGTTTTCTTTCCTCTACGGCTTCCTTTTTCAGCACCAGAAAGCCCCTTTCAAGTCGGTTTTCCTTTCAAGACAGGAACCCTCTCAACGCGATCTTTAAGTGAGCAGTGCTCAGGAAATCAACAACGACAAAAAAAAGTGATATCTCCGCCCAAGAAGAGCTACTTGGATGCTTGATTTACTTACTTCGTAAAAAAATTCATTAGCTAGCTTAAGCCTGTACTGCCGCTGACACGAGCTGTGGAAGAGATTTGGTTTAATTTGCCTTGAATTCAGTGCGACTGAAATGAATGGAATTGGACTGAATTAAGTTTGGGTAGCTTTATTTTTATCTGGCGTAATTTAACTCAAAAACGAAACAATTGGATAAACTCATAGACTTGTAAAAATAAATAAATAAATTAAAAGTATTTTAAAAGGTTTCCAGAACTCCGTTTGTATGAAAAACTTAAGGTATCTCTTCCTACTCCTACACAGTAGAAATTTTTTTTTAAATTTACAATTGCAGCAAAAAATATAAGGATTTTACTGTAAAAATACTTTTAAAACGTTTTTCTACAACAAATTCTGGGTTTAAAAAATCAGTTTTGTAAGTATTTTTACAGTGAAGTCCTTGTAATTTTTTGCTGCACAAAGAATCATTGTAAATGCACAAAATATTTTTTAGTGTATGTGTGTTTTACCTTCTTCTCAGGAATTAAGTGTGTAAATTCTGGGGTAGAAATTATTGTGACTTCTTTTAGAATCAATTTGCCCTTGAAAGTTTCGAAAATCTATAAAACTGACTAACTGACCTGACACCCATCACTGATCTGGCATAATTGAAAAGTATAATACTGCCGATTGGTTTCAGTTGGTTTTTCATTTAAAATTAGTAATCAATCCAAGCTTAACTAATTTACAATTCTAAGGTTTGGTTTCATCTAAATTGATTTGACTTGAAAAACATGTTTGACTACATGGTTGCCGAACCGTGCCTCCTCCGGCTTGTAGAAACCCTATAGCCGCGCCTCACTAGCGAGGAGAAAGGGACCCAGCTGAGCAGCGGCGGCATGCCCAGCCGAACCATCTCTACTACGGCTTGTCAAAACTTAAATGGGCGTCCCGCGGGTGAGGAGAAAATGACCCTGAAGTGTAGCGGTAGCATGGCCGAGCGAACCACGGTTCCCCCGGCTTGCTCGAAAACACTGATCAGGAAATTTCAAAAAGTAGTTACGAATTTTTTATCACTTGCATTTATCTCGGAGTAACTTTGGTCTAAGTTAGACCTAAGACGCGAACACTTTAAACTTGTATACAGTATTTCTACAAAAATGATATATTTAACAAAGTATTCAAAAAATCAAAGTATCAAAGTATTCAAAAAATTTTCAACTGACCGGAAAACTTGGTTCACCAGGTTGATTGGATTTAATTCCTCTACGAAAACAAACAACAATTTTGAACTAATCGAGCATAAAGAATCAGTTATCACGAGGAGTTGTCCAATGAATTGAAAAGACTTCCATTGTCTTGAATTAGCCCAAGATTGCTTTGCATCGTAAGACAAATTACTCACAAATAAACACACACTGAGCACGTGTATCCAGAAAATAACGTTTGAGTCCTTCTTCCTCCCCTTTTTTTCATTGGGCGAGAACATGAGAGGTAACAAGAAACCCTGTCTAAGTACGATGCATGGCTCGGGGCCATTACCGCTGTAATGAGGTGAAACATGATCACTTCTTTTAATCTGTGGCGTCGCTGGGCTCTTAATTGGGACCATCATAATGTCCTCGTCGCCCAAACACAGGAAGAAAAATGAATAATCATCACAACACGCTTCCCAGGAAGAAATCCCTTATGTTTGCTATCCCCTCCCCATAAGAAGTGGAAAAAGATCGAAAGCAAACACTTACTACTGTATATCAACCCTCCCTGTCTGATTGTTAATCTCGCTGTAGCTCCAGGCTCCGAAATGAAATTTTCTCAACGTGAGATGATCTTGGATCACTTGCTCCCCGCTTGGTCAAGCAATATGACACTCTAAGGCGAAGGGTCTGCCTCCTTTCCCTCTTCTTCCTGGGCAATTCCCTCTAATTGAGGCCCCCGGATCATACAAGTCAGCTCTCAGGAGCTTCGCATGAACGCCCTGGCTTTTCCATTCTCGAAATCTTTCTATTTTTTTTTTCACCTTCTAACCCACCCTGCCAGCGTGTTATGCGAAATCTTCACCTTTTCTCCCCCAACGAGATCCTTATCACCCCTCTCGCCCCCAAGCTGTCTTCCTGACTTCCTTAATAAAATAAATGCACCGCCAGTTGCATCCAGGCGTGATCACACACACCTTGATCAATATCACCTCGTTCCATCATCTTAAATACTTGGCAGAAGAGACTCCCAAGGCAAAAGCCATCGAAAAAGACAAACACTCGACCCCGAAAAAGGGGGGCGTGTGTGTGTGTAGGTTGTCTCTTGTTGGTTTAAGGAATTTGATTGCCAATTCAACTGTCGCCAAGGCGACAGGAATGAATTGTAAAAGACAAAACGGGTGGGGGAATCTCCCTGGAGGAATTTTATGAAGGAACAGTCCTTTTTTAAAAAAAAGCAGGAGGATGAAAATCGCTGTCAAGAGGGGGAAAAACTGTCAACCTTTTCCTAATCACATCGCGCATCACTCATGGGTTACCAGTCCCGCGACGGTACGGGCAGAGCGAGCGAAAGTTGGTCCCCCCCCACAAATCGGAGAAAAAGAGTTCTTCCCAGCGGAAGATATGAGGTACGATTTGTTTTTCCTATTCGCTGCCAATTGGAAATGGTGTTTTCGCACGCTGGTAACAGAAATAAGAGAGACAACGTGAACCTTACTGGTGGTGTAAAGCAAAAACAGGTGCCTGGTTTCCTGCTCTGGTCAGCGGGGTGTCCGGCACGCATATAGAAATGTATTGTTCTGGAGGGTTCCCCTTTTTCGTGTTTTTAGTGTTACACCTGCTGAATTATGTGAAAAGCGACAGAACGAGACATAACGATGCGACTAGGGAAAGTTATGCTTTTCGTATTAGCCTTTCGTATAAGGCGAGTAATCGATACACGTAAATAGCACATTTGTCACTTCTCCCCCCCCCCCGCCCTACCACCTTTAAGAAGCAACGGAAAACGATTTGTATGCGCCGTCTCACGCTGGTTCTTATTTCTCTTAGCCTGGCGCTTTTTCTCTGGAAAATAGAGGAAAAAAAGTTTTTGTTTCGTGGAAAGTGCCAATAGGCAAATGGAAAATGCTTTATTCGGAGAGACAAGGGGAAAAGGCAGGTGAGTATTGACTTTCTGCTGCGTTTTTAGGGCAGCGTTTTACTCACGTGAATACAAAAGTCATGGGCCGTTTCACGTGGCGGGACAATGGAAATTAAAGTCAAATGGGAAGATTGCAGTGCACAACACCTTTTGTTGGCTGTTTCCTTTTACTGATTGTTGCTGTTCGTGCTTGTTCTGTGTTGCTGAGTAACATTTTAATGAACCTTTTCTGTGATTTAAAGGAGTTCTTACTTATGGTACCATTAATTCGGCAGGGTTTTTCTGTTGTTGTAAAGCAACGGATTTTAAGATACATTACCATGAATTCCAGTTACAAATCCGCCTTGGAACGATTTTTGACCAATATTAGTGTAATGTATGAAATGTAGGAACACGAAATTGCATAGGCTTTGCAACACAGCTGTTGAAATGAAATTTGAACTACAAAGAAAGGTTATGGTTAGTTATCTTAGCGTTCATACTTTTATTCGTGGCTTGAATGAATTTATTTTAAGTACGAATACCATTTATAAAAGAAACTAACCGTTCGTAAATTCATGGACACGTTTCTTGCGCTAAATACAAATGTTATTTCTGAAAGCTTAAATTGTGTAACAATCCAAAAACCCTGACGGAAAGCTGTTTAAAAATTTACGAATACAAATAATAAAGAAAAAAATCTCAATGTAATAAAAAAATAATAATAAAAGAGCATAATCGATGAATTTTCATAACACAACAATGTAATCGTGGTTCACTATAGTGACATTCCAAGGGTCTGCCTTCCATTTCTGACAGTTTCGTTCTTTAACGTAAGTTCGCGGATAATATTCTTTATTAAGTGCATTTTCACTCGAAATTATGCATTTTACATCCTTTTATATTTTTAACATTAATATTTATATTTATTTATCATAATCAATATTTACTGTAATTCATTATGATTTAGTATTCCTAATATGTATTGTGATTTATTATTGAAACTGACGTAATTCATTCGCAAGACCATCATTAGACCGTAGTTTGATTACCAAGTCGTTACCTCAGCATTTCCCGATTTTAATACTATTACTTTACTGTATTTTGTATACTAATTTATCATATAAAATACTACTATTTTCTTACAATTAAAAAAAACGTGTGTGCTTACGTCTTCGCCTTTACCGTATATTATTAGTTTAGCTTCGTTTTACTTGTCTTGCAAAATGAAAGAACTGAAATCTGTACCGTTACTACTATCCCATGAAAAACGCGGTCATGAAATTTTCTTACTAAATATTATTACGATTCATGTCTTTTGTTATAAAATTCCGCTAATATTAAAAGGATTTATTACTCTCGGTAATTATAACTATGGAATTGATTTTGATTTTGAACTCAAGTAACATTACATTTCATATTCCTTTAAAGCGAATGTTATTATTTAATTTAATATTCTCACGAATAGTGTCATTAACACCGAAAGCGTTTTTTTTCTTGTTATAACGAACGGATTTCAGGCAATATGAATCCCAGTTACAAATCCAACATGAAATGAGCTTTAATTCGACTTTGACATAAGAGATTTTGATTTTTTTAAATGAAAAGCTATTAATTTCGATAAAAATTCCGCTCCTTCGATTGCATTATTTCTGCTACTTCATAAAACAGCAAATTTACTTACTACACGACAATAATATTACCCAAATTTCTCCTACATTTTCGCTGTATATAACACGAGAATAAAAGTTGCAATTCGTACCCCATACTCTAAGCTATAATCCCCCCGTTTTATCTACCTGTTTATTTCCATTAATCGAAAGCTAAAGGGTAGAGCGGATCAGATGTCTGATTTGTAACTCGAGGGGGTGCGCTTATAAAATCGCCGAATTTCTGCTGATGGGAGTACGAGTTTTATAGCGGTTGAAGCTTTTCGTCCTTCGTTCAGGGATTACTCTTCTCCATCTCTTTCTCTCTGGCTCTCTTTTTCCTTTACAACTTCCTTTAAAAGCGCTCCTTTAATCTTCCTGCTATCCATTCATTTGGCGATGGATCGTGAAACCGAAAAGGGGAAATCGCCTGAGTCGGAGCAGCCCATCAAATCAAGTGATGGTTCCCACATGCAAACGCTACCGAAATCAACCAACTTTTCTTCTAAAAAGGTACTTCCACCTCCCCATCCCACCCTTTTCCTAACTTCCAATACTTGCCAGCTTTTTTAAAAAAAAAGCACATGAAAAAAGCCAAGGATTGGAAAACATCCGGATATCCGTTACAAAACCCTGAGCATAAGACCATTTAAGCCCGATTTCGAACGTCTTGTTCGATTTCTACGGGAAGACGCCAGTGACGTCATGACGTCACCATACACCACGCACCCCTCGCTCAAAACAAAACACGCCAAAAAATACAGGAAAAGTTCGAAATTCTTGGAGAACCGCTCCAAAGGTGTCAATCTCGCTAATCCTGTTTTCGTCCAAGTGAAAGAAAAAAAAGGACGCCCCCAAATCCGGAAGCGAGAAATCGTTTGATTTTGGAAGATATTTATCAACCCTAGAGCGTTTTTGCTCAGGAGAGCGAAGACTAATGACAGTTTGGGAGGCTGCGGTGGGCGCTGTGGTTGTCTTTTAAGTATGCAGGCATCGTTGCCAGAAACTTCTACTTAAAGTGCGGCCTGACACTGATATATGATGAGCCAATGGCTCTTTGCTTCTCGTTCCGCATCCTGCGAACTCTGCGGCGCCCTGAAAAAAAAACTCGCTTTCACTCGTTTTAGTTCTGCTCTCTTTACCCTCTCCTAGCCCTTTAGGTCCGTTCAGCAAAAAAAAATTAAACTTCCTTCAAAACCCCTGGCAAGAAAAGCATTGGAGAGATTTTGGAAGTAAAGTGCTAAAACTGAAGAAAATTGTATTCCCCGAGCTTCATTTTTGAAGCATTGTCAACTCCATTTTCCTCCAACATTGCTTTCAATGATCCTTCCCCCTTCTTCCTAAGCAAAGCATTGTTAAGTTATCAGAATTTCTTACGTATCACCTCCGCCTTTACACTTTACAACTGAGAAGAAAGAGAACGGGCTGAATTACAACAGAAAAGCAGCCTTTTGAAGTTCTACCAGCTTTTTTTTATTTTTGTGAGTCAATTTGGGTTGAAAAGTTCGGAAGGCAAAAGGTGGAGGCGTACTGAGCTCATTCGCTATTCTTGTTCTCAATTTAATCCCCCAAGTGTACTAGAGCATGCCGAATGGATATTCAGCTTGTTTACTACCTTGTTTATCACCTTCCTCTAAAACACGCTACTTTACCCTTCTACGTATATACCTACATTGGTTTTCGCTTCAAGTTACGTACCGAAAATAAATTTATAAAAAAGGGAATAGGTTAGAGCAAGAGTAAACGAACATTCTTGAAATGAGTAATTCCGCATTCTGAATTTTATTTCTTTTCTCTAATCTACGTTACTTTAATTTTTTCCATTGTATTGTATTTCTATAATTTCCTTTTATTTTTCTTTATTTTTCTTTACTTTATTCTTTTAGTCTCTTCCACGGTGTGAGCGTTGCTCGTTGCCGTCTTTGTATTAATTAAATTTTTCGTTCTTCTCTCTATACTGCAATCATACACACATGCATTCTATTGTACTTCACATAGAGAGAAAGCAATCACTCGGTAGTTTGTCCTTTGCTCTTACCTACATACACATACGTAGAGTACACAGTCTTGAGTTGGTAATATGGGAGAGGTTATTATAAATTGTGTTTAAAGGTTGAGTAGAGGATTGTAAGGGCCGAACTAGCGAAGGTGTTTATTGTCTTGAATGCAGTGTGATTTGTTAGTACTGTCTGTGGGTTGAAAAGTAGTCGCATTATTGAGAGTTCTCTTAACAAGACAGCCCTAGGTTTACTGACATGTCTATAGTGACAAACTTTATTCTTTTACTTTGTTATTAACTTTATTTTTATTCTTTAACTTATTTTTAATACGTTGGATGAAAGACGTGGTTCGTCTTAAAATAAAATAACACAAACTAAACTTATTTTTATACTTAACTTTCGTATATTTATTTTTATTTTTTATTTTCCTTTTTTATTCTCATTTTGTTTTTGTATTTTATTATGTTGTACAATATTAATATTTTAAACCTTAAATATTTTCACCAGCGTAGGCTTTTGCCTATTGCCTTGTGGTATATTGACTTCCTCTTTATTGCTTATATTACTTTCAATTATCATACTAGAATAATGAAGGGACTGGAGGGGCCTGCACTGGTACGAAGTAAAAAAAAAAAAGAAGGGACTGGAGGGATTTTCTATTGTTTATTTCCTATTTGTATTTTATGTTTTAGTTCTATCCTTTACAATTTTATAGTACTTTTATTTTTAATTTTTTGAAAGAAAAGATTTGATTTTTTTGCGTTTGCGACTACAATTTGTGAAAGCGTCTCTGTTAAAAGTTTGGCGCCGTTTTGTTTGAACAAGCCAATTGTCAAGACTCACGCTAATGTTTGGTTTTGCAATTTCGGCACCTTTCTGTTTCCCCGAGTGTTCTCGCTCGCCTTCCTTTTGGACGCTGCTTTCCGTCTGTTGTCACTACTCCCACGCATGGCTACCAAAACATCATTTATTATATTGTCGGACGTGGCCACCTGCGCTGCGGATTTGGACTTGGGAGTTTCATTTAACTATATATCCCATGTGTGGATTGTCCGGGTATTTTTAAGTAGTCTTACAGTGTTTGTTTAGGTTTTTTATTACTACGCCCCTCCCACTTTAATAAAAAGCTTATGTCCCAAGAAATAGGAAAATAAATTATATTCTTATTAAATTCTGTTCTGACACGCTTTACTGAATAGCCTACACTAGAAGCATAGAGAAGGAATTAACAGAGACGGTAACAGGCGAAACCTTACGTCAAGTCTCTGGAAAACAAGAAATTACACAAAATTTAAGCTTTTGTACCAGTTTCATTATTGACACCTGTAAATCTGTAACTGTCATTAATTCATCCGAAGCACCGAAGATCGAAATAGAATTGCCTTATCGTGCATAGTTTGCTAAATGATTCCCTTTTCGTTCAGAAGATTGCTGTTTCAGTATAATCAGAGTTGCCAATACAAGTTTCAAGCTTAATTGTAAGATTTCAAACGAGTACATTAAAATGCGTTGGTAATTACCAACAGACGGAATGTATTGTAATTGCAATAATTTACGGAAAGGACAACTAATGTACCTTCGAAGCAACATTAAGCTCTCTAAATGTTCACAATCAGAGAAAGTGTAAGCAGGCCTACTTTAAACTTGTTTTGTTCATGGAGGAGTTCAGCACGTTGCTTGTCAAATCGACAATAGTGTAGGAATAGGTGCGGTAGGGTTCTGCCAAGTTCGCTTCTGGCACAGGCATAGTTTTTTCCTTTAATTTTCTATTTTTCTTGACAATTTTCTTGACTAATTTTCTTGACTAATTTTCTTGACTAATTTTCTTTTTTTTTATTGACTACAGTCCCAGTCTTGGGGACAGTCTTCATGTAACCGACATTTGACACCTAAAGACTATAGCTCTGCTACAACAGCGCCACTCCGCGTTATAAACGCGTCTAAGAGAACACGTGGCAGAACACCTAATTCCAGATACCCAAATCACTACGAAACATGAGAAACCACAACGCTGTCTCGGTCTTTCTGTAGAAGCAGACACTAAGACAATAAATAAATTAGGGACAGATCCTGTTGGTGTTTGACTCTTCCAGCCAACACGATCCCATACCACGTTTACATCGTACGCCAAGTATCACTTAAGATGTAACTTATGTAAACACACTATCGCTAATTTGGTCCATAATTGTTGGATTTGCGCTTTGTCTCTCCCGAAGAGTCTCATTTCTTGCAACATCGTGCAAAAGTCCCCCACAACACCTCTGGTCTATAAATCATCTTCCGGAATAACGCATAACAGTTTCTTTCGTGCAACTAACTCCGCCAAAAGGGCAATTAAGCGGGGTTGATGGTTCTGGAGCGATCCAAGCACTTAGCAACACTATAATTAAGCTCGCTATTACCAACTTTCAACTCGATCGCCCCCCCCCCCCCCGTCAAGAAAGGGGAGGAGTCTCTCGCAAGTACCTTGCACCTCGCAGAAAGTGGGAACAACAAGCAAAGGGGGGCGAAAATGAGCGAGTATCACGAAATATCTCTGACAATGTATTTGCTTTTGCAAAGCGCACTGAAGAGCGAGTCAGACAGAGAGAGAGAGACTTTCACACTTTCTGTTTGACGAGCGCTTTTAACACCCTGCGATTGCTTGCTCGCGACTCTTTACATGCACCAAAAAGCAATATAAATGGAAATCTCGCCTTTCGACTTGCTCCATCCCTTTTTAGATAGACCGTCAACTCCCATTTCTGTCCTTCATCATACAATTCTTTCGCGGATACCTAATTTCTTTCCGCTGGCTCAGAAACAATGCAATAACGCAGTAAGAAAGCACGGCTAGATTGTGTTAGCTTGCTTTCTTCTTCATACAACTCCCCCGGTCGACCGTCACCCTTGACTTCTTGGTTGTATCTTCTTACACTGCACGGAGTTCGCCCCGTTCAAACCCAGTCGCGGAATTTCAGAGGGGTTCCTTCTTTTTCCTCGAATTCCCGCAAAAAAAGTTATATCTTTTGTTGCATACGCTCGTATATAAATAGTCATGAAATACTTGACATGGCTTGAATTTTCAGCTCGTATTCAATTTGGCCGTGAGAAGGGAAAAAAGTCTTCTTGAAGAATCAATAAATGAGCTTGCCCATTTTTCGCTTCTAATTATTTAAAATTCTAGCAGAGCTGGGCTAATTCAACTGAAATATGTGTTCGGTGTTTTGCTTACTAGGTGTTTTGCTTACGCTATTTAACTCTGAGTTCAATTTGACTTAATATTAAAAAAAAACGAAATAATTTCTGTCGACTGTAATCCCCCACTATCAAATAATTTAAACTGAACCTAATTTTTTCCACTTCAAAAATGATTCGAATTGAATTTCAGGACCTTGTTTTGAATTTCTGTGGAATTGGTTATCAATTTCCTTGAATTTGGTCAGGTCTTCTCTAATCGTTTCCTCCCTAAATCCCCAACACCCTTCGGTATTTTGCACACTTCTTTTACGATCTCCCTTCACGTAACTTACAGTGTTATGTAAGACCTAAGTGGCCTCTTCTGGATCAATCTGTGATAGTATCTCCCCACAAAAAAGCATTCCTTGCTGTACGTACAACCCCGAAGAATCCATCAGTCCCTAATTATGCAAAGTGATGGTGAAAACCACACGCGTGCCAAAAGCTTTAGGCCAGACTCAACCTAAACGACGCACCCCTTTTTATCGGATTAATACGTTTCGGTTATCGCTCTACCAGTACTTCACCCCCTATCTCCTTAATTTTACGACAAACAACAATTTTATCTCCCGCTTCCTCCCTTGGAAGCTATAAAAAGCGCCTAAACATAAAAAAAATATTTAACAAATTTATTAAGAAAGCCAATAAAAGGGTATCCAAGGCAACAGAACAACGTATGTGAGATGCAACCACCCAAGTGAATCAACTTCCGATAGGGAAGCGGTGTATCAATTAGTCCATCTTCGTTGGGTGGCCAAAACGGGCGACCTAATTCTATAAGAAAATTGGCAGGGCTTTTCACGAATATCCGTTCTTTGGTAGAGGATGACGAGCTTACTGAGCTAACGTATGCTTTCCCATCCCTTCTTCCGGGCGACACAAACCTCTTATGGACGAATAACACGGGGAACTCTAAAAAAGACTTCTGCGTAATGCTTTAGTATATTTCAAATCAATGCTTGCAGTAAAGTTGTCTCAATTGTTATCTAGTGCATATGTTTGAGATATTTTGAAAATATGTTTTTATTAAATTTAAAAACTGTAGGTAAATTTTTGCAAATTTGGAAATACTAAACAAAATTGGGCTGACAAGAGCACAAGATAACTTCTTTCTACATTTTTTGGCAAAAATACGATTCAAATCGGATAAGTAGTTTTTACGATATCATTACTAGAATTACCAAATTTTAAGTAATGATTTCGTAAAAACTACTTGTCCGATTTGAATCGTATTTTCACAAAAAATTGTTTGGAGAAGATATCTAGTGTTCCTGTTACCCAGATTTATTTTTTCAAGTATTTCAAAATTTGCAAAAATTCACCTACATTTTTTAAATTTAATAAAAACATATTTTCAAAAGATCTTGAACACAGGCACTAGATATAATTTAAAACAACTTTACTGCAAGCATCGATTTGAAATATTCTAAACCACTACGCAGAAGCCTTTTACCCAACGCAACAGACAAGAACGCAAAACAGCGTTCAATCACGGATTTTTTTAAAAGAAGAATTGTTAAAAAAATAATTAATTTCATTATAAATACAGGACAGTACCGATTTCCTATTGTCTGCTTCAATACGTAATTTTTGCTCATGCTATATAGGTAACTTCGTATTTTTGAATACTCCGCACATTTGAATACTGCCCGTCCGGTCCCGCGCCTATTCAAAGGCGGACTGCACTGTACTCCTTTCTGTAATACTCCATTCATTACACTTTCTTCTAGTATCCGATGTACTGTACACTACAAGAAGTCCGATGTACAGTACGGTTTCACCACTCAACAACAGTATCGAAAATACGTCTCAATAAATAAAAAAACGTGAATAAACTTGACAATTACTTGAGCGAAATTAGCAAAAACTTAAGCACTTTACGTTTTCCAAAATACCGCACTGAACCGATCAAAAACCTAATTAAATTCTGAAGAAGTTGCACCTAGACTTCTAGATACCCCAATATTTTCGTACGAGTCCGTGACTTTTAGAAAAGCTTTCACCAAGGGAATTTTCATTGTTATCCCAGTGCCTTCCTGTACACAGCGCACCCTATATTAACGCCACGACATTTGCGTGAATGTTGTCCCGCCGCATCGTTACGCGAATGTTCCGTTGCTCTGAGCAAGGCTTTGGCAAAGGATAGATTTCATTGTAGCTCTGTGTCGTGCGGTTGGCCCAGCGTTGTTTGTAAGCGACGAGGTATTACCCACTACCGCCAGTGTATTATGGGAATGATATAGCGGGTACGGGGAGAAATGGAGTTGCCGGATGCCGTAGCAAATGACGCCATAAAGCACGGAAGGAAACAGGTCGCGGAAGAAACTGGAGAAGGTGTCAGTGTATACTATCGTCAACCACTCGTTTCCTTTTAGAAAGTTAGGCCATAATGTCACATGTGTCGAGCGTCTTATGTTCATCATGGTAAACGTACGCCATAAACGGCCTCTCCAGTGAGTGTATCAGATAAAAAAGGCGTCGAATCGGCGTTTTCCGAAGCGTAAAAGGAAAAGAAACATGGGGGGATGTTATCAGCTTCTTCTACGGAGAAACAAAAGCCCCATTGGCACGGGAACAAAAGACGGCCTAATGAAGAAAATATTGCTGACGACGCTGTGCCTTATTATCTCTTTCTAAGTTTTATTAACTTTCCCCCGGAGAGCTGCGAAACAAGGAAAAACTGCTAAAGCACAGCTAGTGCGAAAAAAAGGAATCAATCTCGCCAGCGACGCAAAAAAAATCTCTTTGGAAGAATCTGTGATTTCGCAAATCCTTTGCCTTTGTTTAAACATCTTGAAAGTACAGAGATCTTAATTATCAGTCAAAAACGGAAAAAAACGTTGGCGTCTCAAGCCACAAAGGCTCATTCGGCTCACAAAATCTCATCATAAAGCTCGCTTGAGTACATTTTTTAAAGAGTCTTACTTTCTTAGTCCGAAATTTGAAAGGAAACCGAAGATTTCTCATTATATGAATTCCTTTTCCATTGTGAAATGTTTAATGCTGCCTTTTACAATTTTAAGAAGTTCTCGTATTTTAGTCCGATGTATTTTTCCCCCTTTTGGCTGACGATCCCCGGCAACTTAGCTCGGTGCTTGTAAAATCCACTCCGATCAACACTTTCAGATGGCATGATTATTAACAAGACGTTTAGGTGGCGAATGAGCACGAAGCTCCAAGTGCGTAATCACGCAACGTGACATTCATCTACTCGAGTTGAGAACGTAAATTATCTAAGACAATAAGACCCACACAAATGTTTTCATTGTCTATTAACATTAGTCACGCAGATGGAGAGTTAGTCCTACACCAATGATTCAGAATCGCTTTTAACTCACGAAATTCTATTAACATTCCAGTACGAAGGTAAATCACCAACATACTGGATGGTAATTTGCATAATGAATATCACCAGTGCTAAAAAGTTTTAAGTTATTTGTTCAAACAAAACAGCACTTGTAGCCAGGGCCGTACCCAGGATTTCATTTACATCATTACACTACAATTATATCATTACAATATTACAATATGATTGTTGCCATTACGATAGAATATCTGTTATTCTGTTGGTACTACAATTTCTCGAAATTGAGAGCCAAGTAATTGTAATATGTTTTAAATATATATTTTTTTCGTGAGAACCGACATAGACTTTTGGCTATGGCTGTGTCGGACATTTACGTTTCTCTGTTCATGACGTAAACTTATGTGCTGGGCGGTAAGTCCAGCGGAAAAATTTACGTGAAAAACTATCAGTTTCATTTAGTGATCTTTGTTATAATAAGGTACTCGCTACTAACTACCAGGTTTACTTTGATCTGGCACACTGCTGTGTCACAATCGGCTTCTTTTCTACATACATATTGTTGACTCAGCAGTTCTTGATTCGTTGACGTTGCGACGAAACATCCATATAACTGCAATGCTAAGCAATTCAGCACGGCCCGTAATCCCGATGCTGTCCACACAGCAATGTTATTCAGAAAGTGTCTCGAGTTCACTCCCGCCGAACGTACCATATACTCAGATTGGAGCAGTGCTCTCGATATTTATTTTTATCGGAGCTGGGATCATTATTGATCATTTGCCAATGCTTCACTATCCGACTCAATCAAAACAAACCATAAAAAATAGATCCGGGTGGAATCCTAAAGAGCAGATCCTTTAAATAATCCAAAACACCTACACACCTTTCAGTGTAGACGAATATATCGATACTCAACTACTTCTAAAACGATATCTTCCACTACAATACCGATATCAACCTCTGCGTGTTAATAAGAAACTTTTCCACAAAAGGCTAATTGAACAAGGATCCTAGAAACAAGGTTACCTCATGGGGGAACTTTGAATTTGAACTCGCCGAGCGTTCGACGTCACTCGGAGCGGAGCCAATCAGCGGGCTCCGCTGAAGGCATGGCGCTGGAAAGGAAAACAAACTTACAGTGGTGTTTTGGTCTTTAGTCCTAAGAGTTGATAGCATAAAATGTAAAACATGCATACCATTATTTATTATTGCACTGAGATATTTTATTTCTTTATCACATGGGTTTTTATGAATCTCCTAGCTTGTAATTTTCTTCATTTTCTTGCACTTTTCTACCTTCGCTTATAGAGGTTTTGGATAACTGGCTACCTAAGCCTTTTTCTCTTTCAATCATCGTTAAATTGCACCATTTGATCCTAATGAACGTCCTTAAACGAACGAAAGATTTTATCACTTCCTTTGGCAGTGCAGGGAATTTACTAGAAAGTGTTTGTGTTTAGATCTTTTTAAAAGTAGCGCATGAAGTCTGCTCCGAGTGACGTCATCCACACGATGGCGTTAGCTGCTTCCACACGAAGGCGCGAGCTGATGAGGTAACCTTGTTTCTAAGAACCTTGGATTGAAGAGAGATTTTCCTGAGAAACTTGATCCGATCCTAGCACATTTTTGTAGTACTATCGATCTTTTGATTTGATCTGATCAGATCTTTTCTGAAACATTACGATCACTATACAAGTGAGAGATTTCCGCATACAAGAGGATATTCTTACACGTCTATGCTTTCACTCTCTTTCTCGATTTACACTAAAAGTCATACATTAGTCCCACGTTAATTATCTAGCCTAAAATTTAACTTGTTCCAATTTCGTCTGCACACAAACTAATTTTTCCGTCGAAAGTTTAGTTGCTTTCGCATTAGATCTCAACTAGGAAATATCCAATTCACAGACCCAGTCTTTTAGGTATATGACTGGCTTTTTTCGTGTCTATTCTCTCAACCTTGCACTTTTCAGCTTGAAGTGTGCTTTTTGCGATTTCTACCAGAATTTCTACGTAGTTCTTGAAATCTACTCATCCCAATCCGTCCACTCAGTAGGTCGAATCAAATTGTCTAAGGTTTCCGGAAATATGTTACGGAAATTCTCTTTCTTGACTATGTCCTTCTTTCTATCGGCAGTAATTTACGCACAGGTTTCATAACTCGGTCGAAAATTTTCGCCGCGGCAACGGTATTAAGTCTTTTGACACGGTTTTCAATATAATTCTGATAAGTTAAGCCGAGCGATCATCGCCAGGATTAGCTGACTATCACCGTAAGGGAAGTCTTTATACACAGGACTTTTCGCTTCATATAATAAGACAAGCTTTAATATGGATTGCCTGGCCAACCGCACGCAGCGAGCTTACACAGAAAAGATCGCTCGACGAAATAACAAGCTCGGGCGATATGGAGCTTGAGTGACATTTTCTCATAAGAATTGACAGGCGGAATGGACAAGATGACGAAGGAGAGAAAAGACACTTTCTAACCACAATAACGCCACTATAGTGGTACGCTGGTCCTACGCTTACGACATGAAAACCACGAGAATCGATCATTCGTTTTCTATAACCGAGACTAAAGAAGGCATCAACGAGAAAAACGGGGAAAGCAAAGCTCCACTTCCCAGAACTTAACCTCAAACTTACTATTCATTTTGCTTTAAGAGAAAACAAAGAGGAAATACGTATTTTTAGAGATCTTATCGCGAAACGTACTACGAAGGCTTTTCCATTCAGAGAATGCGGTTTGTTAAGGATCCGGATATAGAAATGCTGTGACATGGAGTTTCTCGTCACAAACTACTAAGAAGCATTGAAACATATGTGCGTAGTAGTACTGGATGAAATTCGGGTCAACTTGGTGAATCCCACGTGAATTCAAAGCATTTTGTTTTGAATGGATTGGACTTGCATCACGGTTTGAGCTTTCGAGTCTAACACGATTTTATTTTCAAAAACGATGCAATTGGTTGATATTAACTTGAAAAATAGACTGTAAGGAATAGTTGACATGAAAAACGTTTCTGACTGTTACAATATGCAATGTTATCTAGGCTTAACACGCATCGAAACTTAGTTTATCATCTTCTACTGGCATGTGCTGTCATTTCGTAATATCTACTAGGAGTTGATCGCATTACTTAAAGTAAATTTAAAAATTTTACGATTCATTAAAATAATGTAAGAAAATCTTCACTTTGCTGCTAAATGAATTTGACTTCCAAAGCTCCTAAAAGGATTTGCAATGCCGTCACTTGCAATTATTTTGTATTTTTAATTATACGAGCTGATTTTTCACTGGAAAAGAATTCAACTGCATTAATTCAGAATTGAATTGTTTTTTACTTGACAACAATAGTCACAAATTTGAATTGAATTAATGAGAATCTTTCCCTTAAATCTGCCCAGACTTTCTCGAGCACTGCTTCTCATGTACCCAGACTTGTGCTTTAAGCCCCGGAAAACTGAACTTGAACAAAAATCAGGACCATTCTATTTTATTATGACAAATCAAACTCAAAGGCTAGGCCTTCATACCCCTAGAGATGCATATCTAAATTGAAATTACGTCTAGAAAAAAAACAACTTAACTCAATCGCTAGCTCTTTTGGTGAATTTGACCGATCCATGTCAAGCCTATTAGCAAGTCACATACAAGCTAATTACATTTCTAATAAAACTGTAACTAGGAGTTTTACCTTCAGGTGTCTAAATAAATTTGGTATAGATCGGCTTGATGAAAAATAAGTCACAGAACAGGAAAGAGACTCTTCAACGCGCCAGTGATATTTGGTCCTACAAATTAGAATACCTACGTCCAATTAATCGCATATTTTCTGTACTTTTACCAAATAAGCCCTACTATGAAGTAAACTCACCATTACGCTGATAATCAACGTTACACAAGACATTCCATTCTGGTCTAATGGCCCTCTTAATACCCGCAATCATTACACTAAGGATCAATGCCCAAATAACCCTCCCTTACATGTTCACCTCACTGTTTCCTTAATTCATTTTACCCAAAATTATTCTTGCTTCTCTTCGTCTTCAAAACCTCGTGAAAATAATAACCGTCAGTCCTATTAATCAACGACAAAACGCTCTCTTACCCACCCGCACCTTTTAGTTCGTTAGGTTCCCTAGGGAGTGCAACGTGTGCCTTCCACCTTCGAAATAGACCCAACCTACCTTCCAGCTACTTAATAAACGCGCTCCCACCCAGAAAAGTCGCTCACCATCATTCATACAACTTGGGCCATACAAATCTTGGTCGTGGGAATCTTGGGTTAGCAGCCCAACGCATCTCCTTGACTGGGAATTAATTACTTCGTCAGGGACCTAGGGGTGCGAACATTTATGAACCCCTGCTTCCTATTAGCCTTGCATATTCAAATTGACTGGTAGAACGTCCCAATGCCGTCCGCAGTCATAATAAGGTCTCTGGTGAACCAAACGTTAGGAAAAGCTAACGAGCACTGTTACAGGGAAGTAATAATGCTTCGTTCACCCCCTCAGGTTGTAAAAGACCGCCTCCTTTTCTCTTCCACCTAGTTTTGTCGACCCTCACACATAGACACACATGTCACCGGCCATTACGGGATTTCGGCCTCCCTCGACATCCACTCCGGCCTGCCAAGATGCAAAGTAACAACAAAGGGCGCTATAGGAAAGACAGAAGGACAACAGACCCCAGCCGACCCATAACTTTTCCCCCTCTTTCAGCGTGCCACGTACTATCAAGAACAGCTTTGGGTAAATGAGGGCCATCAATATGCCTGTGTCATGATACTTTATAGAAAATTATGTGAGTCACACGCCCACTAGACCCCATCCGGCACCTTATAAACCTAATAATTCCTACTTCGGATAGCAACTCACCTTAACAACCGCTATATCACTTGGTTTTTATGCTGCCCTATGCCCCAATTCTCTTTTACGAACAGCTTTACGGGACATTTTGGACGGATGAGGGACCAATCGTTATAGTTTTTTATTCGAAAAAGAGGCTTAAGAAGAAACCAGTTTAAAAGTTTTTTTCTAAGCAATTCTTGACTTTTGTGTTCGGGTTTTTACGAATATCGGAACTTCTTTTGTGATAAAACTGTACTGAATGACAAATTTTCTCAAACATGTAGGGACAGTTGAAAGTCACACGAATCTATTCGAATCTATTACTCCTATGGAAACGTAAAATACTACTTCATAGACTTATATACAGGCAAATCTTTGTTCTTATTCTATCATTATTTCTAGCTTTGACAAATCGGCACCTTAGACAGCTTCATAGTCCGTTTAACTTCATACTGGCTGGTCGGTCATGAGCCTAGGAAGTTAAGCGAGTGCGACAGTAATAAAAAAGCTAAATATGTACATTTTTCTTTACAAATGCAACAATCTACGAGGAAGAATAGTGACTTTCTTTTCTTGAATGTTGACCCCAATACGTTTCCTGACATTTCTTTTCATTCACTCCCTAACCAAAATCAAGTTTCCACTCGGAATAGTCGGGAAAAAACTTGAGTTACGCAGGTGGTAAAGACAAAATCCAGGGTGTTTTTCCCCTAGGGCGCATTTACGTGAAACTTGCCCGAAGCAAATGGACCGAAGAACGAGGAGGGGATTTCTGCTCGGAAGTCCTGCTCTCCCCAGACTGCGGATATTTCTGGTTCAGTTGTCATTTCCGAACAAATATTTTTTTCTTCTTCCGGAACAGAAGTCTACTGCGGATTCCCCACTTATAGGATTGTCCGTGGTTATGATGGTTTTTTCGGTCTGTACACAGCGCCCAAGACACAATTGAAACTTTGACTTATAGTAAGAAATTTTCCCCAAGAAAAATAATAAAAAAAGGGGAAACCACAACTCGCAATCTCCCATACCACGAATGCCACACTACCCATCTCTGCAAAGTACATCTCGCAGCTGTAACGCTAACAATATTGCAGGATGCCACTAGGAGTATACCCTTAATTCCTTCTTAAATTCTTGTGTTATGACATAAGAATTAGAGTATGATAAAAATATGACATATTTAATATTCCTTAAATATTTCTTAACCTTGCATAATTCTTCATCACAGTGGGTCTAAATGTGGGCTCCCATATTTATTTTATTTTTTCCGAAATATGGTGTTCGATTGAGTGAAAGAAAAATTGCTGACGCAAAAAGAAAATCAATCCGTTAACTAATCCTTGCGTAAATAGAGTAAAATATCATAGCGAATTTCACCCACTAAAATTTTCTCAAGACTCTTCCAAGTCGGCACTGAAATTTTGGGTGGAAACACACTACTTTGAAAAGTTAATTAATGCAACCCCGAAGGAGACTGAAGAAGGATAATAATGATAGAGCATTAATGAATAATAAGATAGAATTTCATGGCATACAAGAAAAGAGCAATTTATATGTACAGTACACTGCCTAATGAAAGCCACGAATTTAGAATTCTGAACGATAAAAAATATCGTATAATAAACTCTATTAATAAAAATCATATAAATTGATACATTCAGTAATAAATCTACTCATCCTCTGCCAGCTTCAAATAACTTGAAAGTATGCTACGAACCATTTTGTCCAGCCTGGGCAATATGACTAAAATATCAATACAAGAGTACAAGCCGCTTCCGTTTTCACTAAACATTCAACTAGAAGCTTATTAATTTTGTCTCAAATATAGTTTTTCTAACATACTGCTAGAAAGAAACCAGAAAAGTATCTCACCGAGTGCCTGTAAGGTTGTACGAGGACTGGAACAATTGAAGGGCTTTTAGCATCCCCATCTTTTCCTCCTCGTCCCTTTTTCATTCTACATTGTACAGTATTTCCCTTTACAAATATTACATTACAACTAGGCATTCAGTGCGAAAAACACAGGATCCTATATCATCTGGTACAAATACATATTACTTTCCCATATTTACCCCACGTAAGACGCGTTCTGAGATAATTTAACTCATGATTATAAGAACTCCCCTAAATACCACAAAATATAACTTGTGAGAAGTTTTATTCAACTAGACATGCAACTGCAGAAAGGGCTACAGTTCGAAGTATTTCTTTTAAAAAAAACGGTGAACATTGATCTCAGAAATGGTGAGAGTATTCTGACTGAAATTACAAGAAAAATAGGAAATCCATTTTCCATGTTCTTGTCATTTCTGCTGCTGCCAGAATTTCGACCTGTTCTGTGAGAGTTTTCCCATAAGACCCAACTACCACATTATTTGGCTGAGGGTAAAGCCCGGGGCTCTGGATTGTAGATTGTGGATTGAGTGGATTGTACATCTGTTGTGGTATCTACGAAGCACCGGATCGGTTCAGTCACTGGACCGGTGCAGGAACAAACCGGAATCTGGGGTTTTGATCGAAAGGTTATCCAATACTTGGACCGGCAAAGTGGGAAAGAGACTCTCGAAGGAATGAATTATGTTAAAGCATGAAGCTCGGATAGGCTTCTGAGATTGAGTGTACGAATAAGACGAAGGAGTGAATATGTTGCTGTCCACCTAGACCTCAGTAAACTTTGGGAGAAACCCTAGAGAAAAGCGAAAAGAAGGCTAGGAAAAAAAAATACGGTCCAGAGAAGGCGAATCTTCCTATATCGGTTTCAAATTGAGGAGTGTAAGAGCCCGGAAGAAAGAAAGGGGGGGGGGGGCCATTTCAATCTAGTCGAAAAATGCGCTCCAATTTTATAGATAGAGCTTTCCCATTTGGGACTGGACACGAAAATCTATGGCCTGTCTATCAAGACCGTCTATTTTATACTGCAATTTCTTTCCTATAGAGTTTTGGGTGACGAGCTACACAAGACCTTATACATAAATACGTTTTCCCTGGGCCCTTTGTTACTTTTTAGGAAGGGGAGAGCTACTCTCTCTCTCGTCTCGTGCGCGCGTTCTATACTCAAGTGATTGTCACGGTCCTTGAAAAAGGATCAACAGTAGCTATGGCGTTAAGTAAACGTAAATAAAACGACAATCGGTCTTCTTCCAGTGTCAAAACCGTCAAAGTGCCGCTCGCAAATGGGAAACTTGTAAAGCTTGCTTGGAACTCCCTTCTTCTCGCTATAATTCCGAAAGCGTTATTGGAAAAGGGTTGCTGGGGAGCTTTAAACCGTCCTCGAAAAAGTTTTACAGAGAATTACGACCAAACGTTAGACGAAGCTCCGGGAGCCAAGAATGTCCAGAATGTCGTATCTCGTATAAGAAAGTAGAGCTGTTAAAATCGATGGGGTAAACAAATGAGTCGTGACTTAGCCGGGTTTTCTGAACGGCATTTTTGGATAAAAAAAAGACGGATGCTGACTTTGGCATGAAAAATTAGCTGATAAAACGCAGGTAATTAGTCATGGTGTCAAAAACCGCGCAAGGTTTTTACCCCCTGGCCCTCCAGGTTCTTACTTCCTGTTGAAAACACCACCCTCTATCCATCATACTGCCGCTATACAAGAATGGCGTTGAATTTCTGCTCGTTACATCAAATACCACCACCAGCTTAAAACCAGAAGCCGCTTTACCTCAATTCACGTCGGTGCTAAATAGACTTCATCCATCTCAGTCTCCGAGTAAAGACATCTTGCTCCTTCTTTTATCGTTGCTCAAACACGGCGCTCGACTAAAAGTCCAGTAGCGAACATGAAACCTAAAACGGACTGTGGTTTCAGCCGTAAATATATTTTTTCTGCCATATTTCAAAGTCTTATAGATTGAACTATTCTTCTCTTCGCCAAGAAAAAGAATCTCGACGTTTAATAATGTGACAAATACGAATGTCGACCTTCTAGAAGTCGCATTTGGGTTTCTGGTTTCGGAATCCTTCTTTTTCTCAACCTCTCGGAAAAGACAGTTTGCGAAATTCACCGCTGACATCTAGCGAAGCGCTTGGGATCTACGAATTCGCCATCTTGCGTCCAAGCCGTCCTTAGTTCCATAAGGTCATCTCAGAGCTGTTAATCAAAGAACACTTCGCATTACAGACGATATGGGCTAGGCATTTTAACCGTCGCCTATGCGGTTGGCAGCTAGAGCGAGTTTTTCTGAAAAGGTCACTTTATTGCAGACGTTGAGACCATTGTTCTTCCTTGCCGGGGAAAAGTGAGTTTTTGATCTCTCAAATGGAAAGAGTCTACGAAGATGTCAATGAAGCTGAATAGTTTCTATTTCTCACCGGCACTCTCTTTCTTCGCCAAAACTAAACTTCTGTGTATACAGTGTCAGTAATCCAGCATTTATCCGAAAAATACGTTACAGTCTCCAACGGATCTTGCGTTCGAATTTAACTTTGATAGAATAGAGCACATCTTCCATTGAAGTCTTATAGAATACAACAGTATATTCATAATGCGTTCACGAGACTTGCTAAGGATTGGAGTAACTTGTGATAAAATTCTTTGGATCTTAACACATGCTGTGCTTCTTCCGATGCATAACGTAAATTTTGGGCCAACTTTTCTCCTAATTCACAAGACAAGCTTCTTAGTAACTGTTGATCTTTTGCGTATTAGTAGGAACAAAAAGTGGGTGGATGCAAAATGGCGGATTCGCCACTTGTTGCCACCAGAGGCGTAATTTGTCAAACGCTCTACACGCGTTGGACTTATATCCAAATTTAGTTCTCTTTTTTTGCAGAAGGATTTGACTTCTAGATGCCCACTCATTGTGACTACCGATTTTACGTCCCACCAACATTCTAACCTCAGTAAAGAATCATATAAAATTTTGTCAAGCAAATCATGTTTATCAGACTTACAGCTGCTTATTCCGTTTGGAAACAAGGGACGGGGAAAACGAGGAAACGCCTCAGGCTGTGTTGCGTATTTTGACTTGGTTCTTGTTAAACGCTTAGCAACTGGTGGGATAGAGAATGAGTTCTGTTTATTCAGCTTACTCGACTTCGAAAGGTAATTTAAGTACCAACTGTTGCAGTCATGTTAACGTGAGTGTTTGGGAGGAAGAACCTAATATGAAGGCGCTGAAGGAGCGTGAACTGTGCCTCAGGCTACGACTGCATGAGACGTTCGGGATTCTTTACTGTTTTTCCAAATACGGCCACTTTTGTTGCTTTTAAGGCCACTACTTGTCAAATATAACTTGTTTAGGAACAGAGTAATGCGTCGCCTTACATTGTTGCCTAGGATTCAGTTATGTATAAAATTTCAAGATAAATCGGTGGATCTCTTTGAGCAGCAGTTACTTGGCTGTCTTCTCTTGAGTACGGGCATTTACCTTCGCGGTTTACCGGCATTCCTTTTCCTTTCATATTGGATACAATGCGGAAGAATATCTACTTCAGTAGGATTATTATGATGATAAAAACTCGTTGCAACTCTGGTTACGTCAGACGCCTTAGCTGACGGTTTATACCGGCGTTTTGGCCGGGATCCGTTGACCTTTTCCACGATAGTCAACATTTTCTATTAAGTTTCGTCGTAGCTTTCTCTGTATAAATTCCCCATTATTTCAATTGCTCATCGATTCCTTTCGTCACCAAGCACCGTAGTGATACTATTTTCCTTCTTCGGAAACATAAACAGTTTGGAAACGCAAATACAACTGCGCATATAATCTTTACTACGTAGAAAAGATATCTGCTACGCACATTTAAGCGAAGCCAGTGGAAGGCATAAAATCCCCTCAAACTCGTACTATACACAAATTTACAATATGTTCCGTTAACCACTTGTGGATTTCTTTGTGAAATTAGAAACTTATTCTTGTTCTTCCGTCTTGGATTTTTCTTATTTTACCTCTTACTTCCCAAATTGGCTAACTACTGCCGTTCAGTGTGAAAGATCAAACTTATCTGATAGAGCGATCTTGATACCAAACCAATGTGGAAAGTGAAACCACAAAAAGTGGGCTTGTTTCCCCAGGGTATTGTACGTTTTGCCTTAACCTAAGGTGCGGCCAGACTAGCGTTATTTTCCGGCAAACCGGATGGTTTTCGGCATATTTTATGCCCGCGAGTAGGGTTCGAAAGCCTTCGACCCGTTTCGGCAAAAGTTGGGTCATAAAGCCAAAAAGCAATGAGGAAACATGAGCTTTTTAATCCCTCCCATTGAAACAAAAGCACGTGTACAAAATATACACGAATGAGATACTGTACGAAATCAATAAAAATAATAAAGCTTAATTGAATTTCTAGATTCTTATCCGTATATTTTATTACTGAAAATGAATATAAAAAGTAGAAGATATGCCTTTAGCGGAAATTACCGCTGTACCGTTATGGTGCATTACCAGTTCAATATTAGGCTGACCTTTGTCCTACTGACTTTTTATCTGTTTAACGGCAAAAGCATTTATGAAACTATGTAGAGGGCTATATATAAAATGCGGTTGCTCTGCTGGTGTTTATTGTGGTTTCTGTCGTTTCCTGCAATAGCGTTGAGCAGTGATGAGTTGGAACTTCGAACGGAAAGTGTCGTTCATTACCGAGATACCGAGAATAATCCAGTGCTTTCGAATACTAGTTCAAAACTATTCAAAAACAAAAAGGAGAAGAAACATGGGTAATCATCGGAAAACTTTTTGGTATTTCGTGTAAGTAGTTCACTATCAAATTGAGTAAAAAATTTAAACTATTAATTTCAACAGAACGTGCAATACAACCTTTTTACATTTAAAATCCAGAACTCGTTTTTACTTGTAATGGAAGCAATAATAGCTAAAAAGTAAAAAATAAATAAAGAAGTCGGAAAATGTATGTACGTATTGTATTATGACTAATTTTACGAGGAAAGTACGCTTTCCTATGGGCGTCCCTCGTTCCACGTGGAGGGCGGAGCAAAGCAGGGAAAATGTCGAACAGTCTGGATGCCCTTCTCCAAAACATACCGAAAACATCCGTACCGAAAAAAAAACGGTACGGAAAAAAAACCGCTAGTCTGGCTGCCCCTGAAGATTTCACCAACTCGCCTGACAACTAGGCGTGCCGCAGTCTGTTGCAGTTGGCTTTGCTGACGAGAGCCTGCCATCACACGAAAGAAACAAATGGCGAAGAAAAGTATAGTTTTGTGTTTGGTTGCCACCTTCGCCTTCCTAATTTATAGTGTGTAAGCTTTTCTTGGATGGCCCAGCCACAAAGTTCCTCAAACTGTCCAAGTGTTCCACGTCAACAATGTTCAAGCCACTAAGGTGAAATGCGTATTAGTTAGAACGATTAAGTTAAGAAAGTTAACAAGAATCACTCTACAAGCTTGACATAAGAAAAGGATATTTGCAGTTTTATTCTGTGTGAGGTAATAGTGTAAACAAGTTGAGAGTTGGGTCAATTGAAACAATCCTTACATGCTGTTACAATGGCCTCGTGTTACAATTGACCCGACCCTCCGTTGTGAGGTTCCTATCCGTCACTTTTTCACCCTTTGAACGGTTTTATGATCTTCGCAACTCTTAGTGAGTGATCACAACGTAGCTGCACTTCAACCCCATATCAATGTAATGTTTGTTTGTTTGTGAACAGGAATTGCACGTGTCCTCCTTTTCGTGGTCATCCTGTAGCGGGCCGAACGCTTCCGTAACCCTGACGAAGTTAGAACTGCCAGACATAATTACGCTACCGGGCGTTATATCCGTCTCGTTCGCTGCCAGTTTGCGCCGCGACGTCGTAGCGCCACTTAAAGCAAGTTGCTTTTACGTTTGATAGCAACAAGTAAACTTCCTGACTTATCCCACCTTTTTCATTCTAGGCAGCTGTGCACATGCGAAAAAGTTTTCATTTCTTCCGGTACACGTCCCTTGTATAAAAAACATCGGATCTTGCACATATGACGATCTGTGCAGTATTATCCCTTATCCACCATCGGATCCTTGTCCTGATTTCTTCCAGAAAGCTAATCTTCCTTGCCATTGCCCTGTACACAAGGTAACACAAGTGAATTGTTCACATTTATTAATTAACACTGGAAGGATGTGAAGTATTGACCCATATCCTCACAGGGCGACTACACCGTAGAGAAGGGAGAGTTTCCGGTACCTAGCGATCCTTTACCTGCATTTCTTGAAAAGGGCCAGTACTCTGTGTGGATGAATGTTGGATCAGGGGGTGACGAAGTAATGTGCCTGAAACTGTTTATCGAATTAGCTTAAATTCGAAGTACATTTTTCTGTGCAATATTAAGTTTACGCAAATAAAGTTTAGGATTGTTCTTCGATTTTCCCTTTAGCCCTTTTTATTAACGCCATTTTTGGTGAGACAATTGGAATGCATATTCAACTTCAATCAGCCACGGTTCGTTTAATATTATCCACAATTACTGTCCACAGATTGTGACAAGTTTCCCCAAAAGCGTACAGTACGTCCAAGACGACTTTCAAGGAACTGGGTCCTTGTCGTTTAAGTATCTCCAGGTACCGTCCGAACACCACGCCACAGACACTGCCGATTTCTTCCAGCATCGCTATCGCAAAGCTAATTCCCTCGCCGAACTTTTGGCGAGCCACATCCAGATAATCAATCGTCCACGTGACTACCTTGCCTAGGAACTTTCTGTCCATGCTCGCTAACTTTCCTTGAACAACTTTCCCCGCTCTGCTTAGACTCTTTTGGATATTTGGAACATCAAAAGCGCCTTCGTGAGTCAACAAGGCGAAGGACAAGAAAGATAGGGCACTAAGGAGTAACAAGACAAAGAACCAATACCCAAGCCGCTTCCAAATTGAGGGACCTATAGATTTCAACAAATAATATTACAACAATAATACAAATAATTGAACATAACAGATTTTTTTTTCACAGAAGCAGGAAATCTCATAATTGAAAAAATGATAAATAAATATTGATATGTAAATAATAATAATAAATATATAAAAATAACTGAAGATAGAAGGATCTGTTTTCGCACAGCGACAGAACGGTTACATACCTTGAACACTTGGTGGTTTTGAAGGCTTCGAGGTTCCCTTTACAGGACTCTGTTGAGTCAATTCTTTCTTTGGTGTTTCTTTTCCAGGAGTGCTCTCTTCATTGGCTTGGTTTTTATTCTGCGCTTTGCGCTGCTGCTTGGCAGCTTTCTTTTCCAGACGCTGCTTGTCCTTTTCTTTTTCTTCCTCGGACTTCTGCGCAGCTTCGCGGGCTGCGTCATTCAATGTTACATAAGCCAGAGGTAAACTAGTGGATAAGGCCTGAAGATGCACTTACCTCTTATTTCTGCAAGTTCTTTTTGCCGTTTCTTTTCGCACTCGGACCGGGCGGCTGTCATTATCTGGACAACACGTTTGGCGGCTAACTGGCAACCTTTGGTATCCAAGCAATCTCCAGCAGCAGCAGCTAAGGATGGGACTAGCGGATTATCTTTCAGATCCAGCCAACGCAAGTTTTTAAGATCGGCAAAACTTAACGGAAGCCGCTCAAGCTGGAGAAAAGAGTATAAACATTTGTTGGAAAATTACGGTTGGGAATTACTTTGTTGCTGTAAAGATCTAGGGACTGAAGCTTGGTAAGAGCTCCGATGTTTTCAGGTAACTCCGTGAGCATATTCTTGCTGAGGTCCAGCTTTACCAAATTCGTCAGAGTACAGAAATTGGCCTATAATTTAGTAACAGAAAATAAGAATTAGAATCAAAAGAATTTTACTATTTTTAGTAACGTAATTTGTACCGGTAATGTAGAAAGCCGATTGTTGGACAGGACTAAGGAATTTACACGAGGTAGCGCAGCCTAAGAAAATATTTTTTAGATTCTTAACATTTTACCGGTATGGTTTTACTATGTCTTTGACAGGGATATCAGTTAGTTCCATGAGGCTCAAGTCAAGTTCGTTGTCTTCCAGTTTATCTTTGAGGTTTAGTTTCATTTTACCACTCATTTTCAAATGTCAATAGAAGTACTTGCAATATATTTAAGAATTTGTACACGGCTTTGCGTCTTGCCAACGTTGATATATTTAGCGTTGCGAATCGCTGTGCATGACGTGTTACAGTTTTGTTCAGGATTTGGCATTCGCAGTTCGCAACCTGAAACGCTATCCCATAGAGGATTGCGCTATGCGCTCTATGCGCCGTGCTATGTGCTATCCTTTACGGCACGTGTGCAACCGCTTGAAATATGACCACCGTATAGGAAGAGCGATATTTGCTAAATGACATAGTATTTGTTGTATCTTCTGTCGACTAGACTCTTTTGAGATTTGCTTTCCAGCTTTGTTTGGTACTCTTTTAAAAAATCGTCCCAAACAAACCATCCTATTGCTAACGTCCCGCGCCACTAGGAACTAGATAATTAGGATAAATTGTAACATATGGAATGAAACATAATAAGTGAGCGTACGTTGAGACTTATTAGTAATTTGGATGGTACATAATTTCAGCCGACCCACGTAATTGAGTATCGGTTATTTGAATACTCCACCTAATTCAACGAAAAGTTGACGGTCCCGTTTAATTATATTTATATTTATGTAGAAAATTTCAAGATAAATCGGTAATCTCTACTAACTACAGTTACTTGGCTGTCTTCTCTTGAGTACTGGCATTTACCTTCGCGGTTTACCGGCATTCCTTTTCCATAGATATTGGATACAATGTGGAAGAATATCTACTTCAGTAGGATTATTATGATGATAAAAACTCGTTGCAACTCTGGTTACATCAGACGCCTTCGCTGACGGTTTATACCGGCGTTTTGGCCGGGATCCGTTGACCTTTTCCACGATAGTCAACATTTTCTATTAAGTTTCGTCGTAGCTTTCTCTGTATAAATTCCCCATTATTTCAATTGCTCATCGATTCCTTTCGTCACCAAGCACCGTAGTGATGCTATTTTCCTTTTTCGGAAACTAAAACAGTTCGGCAACGCAAATACAACTGCGCATATAATCTTTACTACGTAGACAAGAAATCAGCTATGCACATTTAAGCGAAGCCAGTGGAAGGCGTAAAATCCCCTCAAACTCGTACTATACACAAATTTACAATATGTTCCGTTAACCACTTGTGGATTTCTTTATGAAATTAGAAACTTATTCTTGTTCTTCCGTCTTGGATTTTTCTTATTCTACCTCTTATTTCCCGAACTGGCTAACTACTGCCGTTCAGTGTGAAAGATCAAACTTATCTGATAGAGCGATCTTGATACCAAACCCATGTGGAATGTGAAACCACAAAAAGTGGGCTTGTTTCCCCAGGGCATCGTATGTTCTGCCTTGACCTAGTCTCAGTTTGCTGTCACTGGGTGCACTGGTTTCCTAAAGTTGCCGTTTCTATTGACTTTGCTACGATTTCGGCAACTTGCTTGACAACTAGGCGTGCCTCAGTCTGCTGCAGTTCGCTTTGTTGACGAGAGCCTGCCGTCGCAAGAAAGAAACAAATGGCGCACAAAAGTATAGTTTTGTGTTTGGTTGCCAGCTTCGCCTTCCTAATTTATAGTGCTGAAGCTTCTCTTAGGCGATCCAGCCACAAAGTTCCTCAAACTGTCCAAGTGTTCCACGTCAATAATGTTCAAACCACTCAGGTGAAATGCGTATTAGCTAGCATGATTAAGTTAAGAATGTTATAAGAATAACTCTACAAGCTTTACGTAAGAAACGAATATTTGTAGTTTTATTCTGTGTGAAGTAAGAGTGTAAACACGTCGAGAGTTGGGTCAATTGAAACAATTCTTACATGTTACAATGACCTCGTGTTACAATTGTCCCCACCCTCCGTTGTAAGGTTCCTATCCGTTACTTTTTCACCCTTTGAACGGTTTTATGATCTTCGCAACTCTTAGTGAGTGATCACAACGTAGCTGCACTTCAACCCCATATCAATGTAATGTTTGTTTGTTTGTGAACAGGAATTGCACGTGTCCTCCTTTTCGTGGTCATCCTGTAGCGGGCCGAACGCTTCCGTAACCCTGACGAAGTTAGAACTGCCAGACATAATTACGCTACCGGGCGTTATATCCGTCTCGTTCGCTGCCAGTTTGCGCCGCGACGTCGTAGCGCCACTTAAAGCAAGTTGCTCTTACGCTTGATACCAACAACTAAACTTCCTGACTTATTACCATCTTCTTCATTCTAGGCAGCTGTGCACGTGCAGAAAAAGGTTTCGTTTCTTTGGGTAGACATCCCTTGTGTAGAAAACATCGGATCTTGCACATATGATGATCTGTGCAGTATTATCCCTTTCCCACCATCCGATCCTTGTCCAGATTTCTTCCAGAAAGCTAATCTTCCTTGCCATTGCCCTGTACACAAGGTAACACAAGTGAATTGTTCACATTTATTAATTAACACTGGAAGGATGTGAAGTATTGACCCATATCCTCACAGGGCGACTACACCGTAGAGAAGGGAGAGTTTCCGGTACCTAGCGATCCTTTACCTGCATTTCTTGAAAAGGGCCAGTACTCTGTGCGGGTGAATGTTGGATCAGGGGGTGACGAAGTAATGTGCCTGAAACTGTTTATCGAATTAGCTTAAATTCGAAGTACATTTTTCTGTGCAATATTAAGTTTACGCAAATAAAGCTGACGATTGTTCTTCGATTTTCCCTTTAGCCCTTTTTACTAACGCCATTTTTGTGAGACAATTGGAATGCATATTCAACACAGTAAAAAATCTTTTTGTAAATTTACAATGATTTGTTGTGCAGAAAAAAATTACAAGGACTTCACTGTAATAATACTTTCAAAAGTGATTTTTTAAACACGAATTTGTTGTAGAAAAACATTTTTACAGTGAAGTCCTTATAATTTTGGGCTGCACTTGTAAATTCACATTTCTTTTTACAGTGTAATCACTTTTACTGAACAATGGATAATTTAATAATCCTGCTGTATATCTTAGAGTGCTAAATAACTTCGTTTATATGAACACGGATCTTTGGCAATAACATTTGACCCCAGAAAGATGCAATAATCCATGAAATGCGTGAATTTTCTTATGCCCTAAAAAAGTTATAACCCTTCACTATCATCTTGGACCTTTCACTGTTGACGACGGAAAAATTACGCAAATGTTTCAGTTTATATTCAGTCGCAGTTAAAAGAGTGCAGCAAACATGTCTAATAGAAAGAAAGTAAGTATTGCCTCTAGCTCAGGGAGTGGAATATTAATCTCCTAGAAAAGATGAGACACAGGGTTCAGCTGCGCAATGATTCGAATCAGTTACAAAACTTTGCCTCAATCATCATTAGTTTCCGTGTTGCAGGCAATTATGTCGTTTTCGAAAGAAGAATTGTTAAAACTTGACTAATCTAATTATTAATCCAGGACAGTACAGATTTACTATACTGTTTCGTTCATACGCATTTTTATCATTCGATATAGGCAACTTCGGTTGTTTGAATAGGCCTACACCACATATTTAAGTAGGCCTACTGTCCGTCCGGTCTCGAGCTTAATCAAATAAGCGAGTTGGACTGTCTAAAAATAACAGCATAATATATTTCCGGCGTTGCCCAAATATAACCGCAACTGAACTTCGCAGTTCGCGATATTTTTAGTCCGCATTGTATAACTGCACCAGCGAATTGGGATTTGTTCTTGTTTGGCAAGTTTATAAATAAAGTGTACTTTTAAATTTCTTCTTAATAAATTCATGGACGAAAAAGGTACAAAAAGAGCTACTTGTATCTTGGTACCGAAATAAATAGGTGTCAAACTGGAGGACGTTATCGACTTTACTTTCACACACGAAGGTCACATGTATTCAAATTATTATACCGTTATAGTCGAACTTTCTCGTGAGGTTCGTCCTTGCTTCAAAAAGCCGACAGACTTTGTGGCGAAGTTTATTCACCTTGCCTTGCTAAGTATAATTACAATCGTTATTTTACTGAAAAGCAAATAGCGTGACGAATAGTGTCTACCTATGAAACTGGCACCTTTTCTTAAAGACCTATGACTGTGACCAAATACACACTTCTTATTTACATTTCCTCTAGAAATAATAGAGGTTTGAAGGAAAGAAAAAACCCGCCAAAGTTACTACGCCAAGTTTACGAGTTTCTAACGTATAACCTGCTATTGTATATACTTTGTCAAATTTATGACTGAATTTCACTTTCTTGCGCGGGGAATTTTAGCTTGTAACCTACTGTCATCTACAGCAGTTGTCAACTTTCGCATCGTATAGGCCCACTTCGTATAACTATATGGGCTGTCAGTCTTTACATGTTTCAGAATGCTTCAGGGGAGTGGAAAATAGCAATAATTACGGGAAAGATGTTTCTTAGATTGGCGAAGCATTTTCGCATCAATCAATGTATGCAAGCAGTCTATCTTGTTTTGACGTACTGCGAAGAGTCTATTTCATATCTAAATCCCCCCCACCCCAAACATCTCATATAACAGCCCAGGTCGAAATGTCTTTGTTGGCGTTACTCAAACACCCATATAACAAACCCTGGAAATCTTCTGAGGTAAACGTCGTCCTGTTCAAATTCTCAGACAAGTCCCGCTACGTTTGAACCTTCTCTTCGTGATAAGATCGCCAGGTGTTCCGCTTACGCATAATTTATCAGTAGGCCTACATTTCCCTAGACCAGCTTCGATACAAGGTAAACCGTTTAAGCCCTTTTCAGAAAACAATCCCCTGAAAAGAGGCAAACGAACCGTCCAGATGCCGCAACAGCACTCATTGCATTCATTATTGAATAATATAATAGGATCATTGCATTCATTATTGAATGCAATGACTGCTGTTGTTCAATAATAAACAAGTGCTTTTATCAGTAACAATATACAGTAAACCAATTAACTCTGAAGATAAAACTAAGCAATAGTTTCGAGTTAAAATTTTCGGGGAATTTGGTGACATCATACACAGTAGGCTACTGTGAAAGAGTCGATGTGAAAATGATGAAAAAGGTAGGCGATTTTGAAGGAGACGATTGAGAACGAAAGTTTGTTAAGAGACAATCGACACACAGAAATCAATGACGAATTACATGCGACAAATTGACCAAGCGACAATCATAGCTTAAACGGGCAATAGTAGGAAAAATTTTCAGTAACCGAGCTGAAATTACTGACCTACTGAACGACTTGCAAGCTTCTACTGCTCTGTTGTTGACTTTGTAGGACGAAGTAGCTAAATTTTCACCATAGGGTATGGAATTGTGACAACTCTAACAGATATTCCTCCTATCCTAATAAGGGTGGTGACAAAATGGATAACCCAGAGCTTCACCACGTGTCCTGCGTACCTAATTCCTGGCAGACACCTAACGCTATTCGGGGTAAAACCAGATTTGCCTATTAAACAAAAGGATCCACGAATATCTAAACCCTAACTCTCAAGCTAATTAATTTAAAAACCTAACAATATTCACAGCTACGAAACAAAAGTACGTGTATTACCAACATTATGACTATCAAACAGCACTAGATTGACATACGCCCCCTCCTGCAGAACACATAGCTTCTATTACTTTCGTTCCGTTCGCGATGCGTGGAAACCGTTGAGTGGTGCGGACCTCGGGGTTGAATCTGGAGAAAGATGTGACCTAATGACCTCCCGTAATTGATCGATTGTCCATCCCCACCATCGTTACCAAGTTTGCACGTAAATCCTGGTTATGTTTCCTCCCAGTTTAGGAGTAACAAAGAGAAAGGCTAAAACGGCGGGAAGAAACGTCATAGGTACCCAAGATGGGGACGTTCAATTCGCAAAGATGGCGGTATTGCCCAATTGGTCAATTAACCACGTGTTCTGATTTGGGGGAAAATAAAAGCTGAACTCCTTAGGTTGGGAAAACAGTGAAAGTTGTCCTTTAGATTATTTTATTGCGAATAATTTGACATATAATCCTGCCTTCCACAAAAAGATTGCAACCAAAAAAGCAGTCGAAAAATAGGTTATCGCACCGTAGTCGCGTTGCCAAAGGGGACGACCCCATCGCCAAACACAAGCCAAATAGCGCCTTGGTGGCCTTGCCCTTCGCCACTCGCTTTTCACTTTCTCGTTTTCGCCGTTCAGGAACGGGTTCTGTTGATAAGCATGTAGCCTTGAAGTCGACTGCGGACATTGGCAGTAGTGTCTTTCTTAAAAACTTTCGCTTTGAAATTTCTCATGACCAGGAAAGTCTGACTTTGACCACGTTTCTAGTTATGGCTTCTTAATACTCCAGATCCTTTGTTACTCACCTTTTGTGCCTAACTATGTAAATCAGCAATAAGAGACTGCCTACTTTCCAGGTAAAGTAACGCGATCCTTACGTTTGCGTCTTAACAATAACCAAATGTTGTTAGGGTCAAAGCCCCGTTCGAAACCTCTTCTTGTCTCGGTGACGAGCCGCGGCCAATCTTCTCATATTGGCCCCGTACTCTTGCACGAAAAGTGAAGTCGAAAACCACCCTAAGCCAGACAGGTTCTGGGCTGAAACTTTCGGGATTCACGCAGTGCGGCACAAAGCTGGGAAGCAGAAGTTACACGCGTGTCAGTTGTTACGAAGCATTTGTCGCGTGAATACGTAGAACGGGTGAAACTCGCTGGCCGTGCGATACGAGTATCCACTGTGGGATAAAGACTCATTGAAGTCCTTGTTCCGCGCTCATTGCCTTTCAAGTGTTTGTTTGGGTTTCTGGTTTACCTTATATTGCAGTCGCGCCTTTAAAAGTCGCAGTCGCGTTCCTACAAAATATGCCGGAGCTTAACATCCCCTTGCCCAGGCCGTCTGAAATTAGTTCCGACACCTTTCTGGATCAAAATGACGACTATGGACGTCCTGATAGCGAACAAGGCTCTGGACGAACTGATTCGCCTTTGCTGGGCTCCATGGCCGGTACTTCCCACCGTGGCGGCTCACAAGAGATTGAAGATGTGTCGCGATGCTGTGGGTCACGTAAGAATAAAAAAAATCGTACATTTTTTTATCATGGTACAAGGGTTGACCACATGGCTGGTGAATACGCCTGCGTAATCTGCATGGTGGAACATTCGCGAGACATCGTAACCTTCACAGTGAACGTGACATAGCGCAGAGAACGCAGGCCATTGTCTTCATGTAGTCCAAATTCCGTATTGCCAGCCAAAATGAAAAAGTAAAACAACACTGGTCGGGTCCAAGATGATATCTCTCACTGTTAAGAACACAAGATTATGTTTTGCTAGCCCGGATTTCCCAACATAAGGAAAACGAAACTACTTGAGATAATAAATAAATGCAGAATGAAAATTTTATTGAAAATAAATAAAAGATAAATGAGAAAAATAAATAAAAAAAGATAGATTAAAAATAACGGTATATTAACGTGTTGGATCTCCAAGCATTAAAATCGTATTAAGAATAGTGTATGAAAACTATATTAGAAATGGAAAGAAATTCAGTTTAATGCAAAATTAAACAGTAGGGGATGTTACGGTTCTTTCCTTCTGTAATTGTGTGAAATAGAAGACAGTAGCGCTTGTTCGTCTGGATGTTATGAAACCTTAATTAGCTTCAGTGGTTTCCAATGTTACCAAGAAAGAGATCGCATTTCTACCGATAAAAACGCGCGAGTCAATGTAATCTAGATCCCGCCTTTCTCGTATGCGTGATGGATCTTCAACACGCTCAATACGTATGGATTTACGACCATTTTTGTTTCTCGAACGTTGTGAAAATTAACATAACAAGAGCATAAAGACAAATTAATATAGCATAATTCATTGTATAATCTAGACGAACTAATCGTGATGGAATGCTTTATTTTCCCAGTGCATTCTAATGTAGCGATTACCTTATGAAACACGTAATTTTGATTGTAAAAATGTTTTTAATGAAGGATAATCCTGTTCGTCTTTGAGACATTCTAGGGGAAAAGAATAACTTCACAACTAGCTATAGTTCAGCAGAAACCGTAATGCAACCGATTCAACGTACTTCATTAAAACAGCTTTACAAGCCAAGCGCGAGGCGGTAACAGTTTCATTAGATAAGTTACAAAATGTATTTTACGCACAGCACTCTTGACAACGAACTGCCCCCAGTCTCTTGTCCTAAGGGGGGGGGGGCGTTATTAATTAAACTTTTAATGAGTACTAGACAGTAGTAGGCATACACAACGACCTAAGCAAACTGACTAGTGCAAACAGCACGGCGTGGTGCAACGCTGAAAGTTCCCATGGCAAGAGCTTTACTACAAGCTGAGGAACTGCGAAAATATGGCGAGAAACACGGCTCGCGCTAGCTACACGACACTGGGCAACAATAATTAGCTTGGGGCGGTTTATTTCAGTACGCTGTATGCCCAATCTGTAACTTTGCTGGATCGGGAGTATATATATTGCGTAAATGAGTGAAGCTGATGTTCACGAATACGTGGACGTCTTAGCTAAAGCGAATATAAAAGCGCGAGCCGAATGTTGATGCAAGCACTGGAATTCCGCGTCAATGTATACAGTAGGTCTACTCTTCAATAAAAACGGGCCCAACCAACTTCTATGGTAAAGTCATTGGTACGAAGCCTTGGTACGGGTCCTAGAAACGTTTGGATGTTTTTACTTTTAAGAAGCGTTTTTACTTTTAAAGAGTGCTGTACGCGCGAACTAATTCCGTAAAAAAGTTCCGTAAAACCAACTTGAACTCTACCAATACTTTTACTTGAAAAGAATTGTAGTTAATGAGTAATCTAATTATTTTTATAACGTACAGTACTCGTCAAAAAACTAGCCCTACTAACCGTCCTATTGCGTTCCACCCCGTTGGGGAGGAAGCCTTGTGGGTCACAACCGTTCGAAAGACGATAAAGCGGGACTCCGCTCGCGCAACTGCCGTGACGCTAGTATAGGGCGATTTGTTGGGCCTTTTTTTTTACGAGTACTGTACATATCCCTGCGAGGAGAACGTAAATTATTGTTGTCAGCTACTCGAAATTCCCCACTCGCAAAGGAAATGAGAATAAAGTTGTTTTTTTTTAAAAAAGTAAATATAAAGAATTATATTAAAATCATGAAGGCGCTAGACTTGAATGATTAGTTAGCACCATGCGTTTCACCAGTTGTTTACGAACAGATAGTTCAGCGAGATGCGGACTGAAGAGATAGCATGACCTTGGATGCTGCGTAACGTTGACATCTAATCCGCACGGCTTAGGCGCTGACGGTGACTGAAATTTGTCGCTTTTTTCCCCTCCCCCAACTCTTTTCTGTTTCTATCCTACGTTCTGCCGCAGATTTCTTTTAAAAACTCGACAAAATGGCACAGTTCTCTAGGACTTGTATAGAACAGACCCAACAGAACAAAAGGAAGGAGGGATACGTGAACCGTAAATATATCTTGTAATGTTTCTGTAGCTTGTCATAAACAAGTTGTGGCAAGTTCTCATTATCTCGACAATGTTTCTTCGTGCTTCAATGGTGAACGTGTGTACTCAACGCGTCACAATTTATTACTGTTGTTTCTTCGGCCCATTGTATGGCAACGAATAAATTTAACTAACACAGAAGGAAGATAAAAGCAATTATGAACATGTTCAGCTGTTCCGGGGCAGGGCGCCGCTCGCTAGAGCCTTTTCCATCTGGGACGAACGGATTGGCTTGTTATTCAGACGGTGATAGTCGGAACGAGCGTACTCGTGTTTCGTTTTGCCTATGCAAATGACCTATACTCCCACAGCAACGTGAGCCCAGCGAGATTAGTGGATTCCCAGCGCTCTGTTCTTCCAAAACAGAGCAGATTCGGACGAGACGTTGCACTTGTGCTCAGTGCTTATATATGAATTTGGTGTAGGCAGCAAATTCCCCAGAGTCCCCCTTTTGTCAGTGATAAGGAAAGTGCGGTATAAGGAGATTGTAAGGCTGGAATATTGGAAGAGGTTTAAGGAGCGATTCTGCATTCTGTGGTTGCTAGTCGTCCGCGGGATTCCGTTTAAATTGTTGGGCAGTGCATGTTTGGCTCGTAACAATGACAACTAACAAGAAACCGGATACAGGAAAGCAATCAGGTGGGCGTAGGCAGAATACACATTTATTTTCGCCTTTGTGGACTGGTCACTTGAACTTTTGGCTTTTCAAATTTGTTAGGAAAATTGGAGTGATGTTTTTATTATTATTGTGAGGAAGCAACGAGGATTTAAGGATCGGGACAGGGGAGAAAATTTGGCTGTTGAGTATTAGAGAACGTACACGTGCTAACGTTTTTGTTGTGTAGGCTGCTGTAGAATGCGGTGTGCCTGTGGATGGCGATGTGTGGGAATTACGGGAGTGGTGGTGGCGGTGTTAACAGCTGTGTTCGTTGGAACCTTTCCGCTCATTTACAACGCGGTCCTCAACGCCGTAAGTTTCGTTTAAATTATTTTTCGTTCATTTTTTAAGTTATTTTTGAATTTTTCCTCTTTATTTTGAATGTTTTGTTTTGTTTTGTTTTTCGCTGTGTATTTTTTCTTTTTATTTGGAATTATATATATTTTTTTCATATATGAACTACAGGAGCTGGCGCTGAAACCCGGTTCTATTGCGTACAACATGTGGTACAACTCACCTGTTCCTATGTACTTACGTTTTTACCTGTTCAATGTGACCAATGCGGAGAACGTAACCAATTTCAAAGTGAAACCGATCCTACAAGAATTGGGTCCGTATACCTATAGGTAAAAAATATAAACTTTTTTCCCTACAAGTGATACAGAGAAAAAGCCAATTGGAAGTTGATTGTTAGTTTTTAAAAAAATTGGAAAGGACTCCCGACCTTTTTAAAGCCCAAACCAACTCCCTCCCTAATACCTGGGTTTCCATTTCAAATGCAAGTTTAATTCACTCGAAAAAAAGGCTTCCCATATTTGATCAACTCCGAAATATGCAAAAAATTCAGTTTAATCTGGAGTTAAATCCGGGCAGAGTGCAAGTCTATAGAACCCTGATCTAGACAGACCGGATTATACTATCCTCAATTGTTGCTTTTTCCTGTTGTCTTTTTTAAAAAAATAAGAAGAAAGGAAGAACTGGAAAGAGTTAATAAATTAGCGTTGATATTGTTGCAAAAAGAGATAAGGACAATTTGCGTGTAGGTCAGCGGATTGTGAGACGTATTGTAGGAGAAATAGAAGTAGGCTCAAATGTTGACACTTTCTAAATCATGGAGGATAAGCGGACATCTAACTCGAGGACAAAAAGGACGATAATTTACCACGCGTTGTTTTGAAACACCTCTTTTTGGTCAGGCTAATATTCACGCCATTTATCGTGAAGGTGACTTGCACTTGCCACGTGATTTGTTTCTAAGACAGTCGGTTTTGGACATAGAGCATAACAGGTCCTTAAATAAGACTTCCGAAGACTTTTCATCATTCTTTGGCGCAATCACTTAATTCACCTATGGAACATGAACATTACCCATAATTTTTTTGCGCTGTCCTTTGATAGTAATGTTGAGTAAAGTCCAAAAGTCTACGCTGTTTATTGAAAAAAAAGTTGAAAATATACAAAGACGAAAGTCCGCGCATATTTATTTACGTTTCCTATTAACGCTATGACTTTTAAACATTCAGAAATAAGCAATATGCAACCGTAGGCCTACAAGACTGTCTAAATACCAACGAGAGGAATGCCGCGCATAGCAAAACCTGTGTTGGTTCATTAAAGCCCGCGTGTATTATTCTATCACTAGCCGAAAAAGTTATTTGCCAAATCACAAAGCCTTTTTCTAATATAATTAAGCCTTTTGAAGCTGATTTACCTGGAACAGGCATTGAAAGGCTCAAAACAATTCTTGGGACCATTGCTTACCGTAATTTCGCACACAAAAGGCAAAATGGAAAATTTGAAGCCCGATTTCGTATTAGCTTGCGAAGGTACTCAACTGGTTTAAATGAATTTTAAGGCCCCGGTATACACAAACCCCTTATGGGCGAATAACATGGGAAGATTTCAGACACCATATTTTGAAAACGGTCAAAATGTCAAAGATATTGTTTCGACAGTAAAGTTGCTATTAGTGATGACTAGTACACAATATCGAGTTTTTGTGAAAAAGGAATTTGATAAATTTGTAAACTTTGACTGAATGTGTGCTACTGTCTTATTATACAGAAAAATGGAAATCGGGCAATGTAGTGCACTAGCTCTGATTTTTTAATGTTTTACGATGAAGAGAAAAAAGATATCTGTTTGGTAGTTTTTGTGGTATTGTGTATGAAATTTCAAGGTTTTGTTTGATTTTATTATGCTTTACCGCTAACCAGAGTTTCTGTTCGACTTCGTTTTGCTTCTGTTATAAGTCACTTGAGCAGACCTACCTTCTAAGAATAAAAGCGTGTCCCTATCTTTTATTTTCTTTTTTAAATTTCGCAAGTTGTGTATACCGGGGCCTTAAACCTTTTATATAAATTGGAGTGACTCTTTTCCCTCGTAGCGAAGGTGAATCAGCTTTAGGAGGCTTGAGTCATTGTCCAAGTACAGGTGTTTGGCTCAGGGAACGATATTGCTTCACGCGCTCACGTGTTTTCCTACATGTGACTGTGCTTCGTTCCACAACGTTCCGTCTGTTTAGGAATAAAATTGAAGGATTAGCTTGTGTGCTTACGTGTGTGATAAGGAGCCATCTCTTCCTCGTTCGTTACGAGTCGGAGAAGCAGAATAAAGTCGAAGACTTTATTCACTTGCTCCAGATTTTATCACTAAGTTATCCTAGAACTTTCAAGAAATTATATAACGCAGATTTGTTGAAAGTTTACTTAGCGATAAAAATTTTTGGTTATATAAATCAGTACCTTGTTACATAAATCTGAAAACATCGTACGATTATCCTGAGAACCTTTCTTCAGATTAAAACCTCCAAAAACAAACAGAAATTTGTAACTAACATTGTTTTTTAGGGAATGGCATAATCGAGTGGAATTAGAAAAACACGACAATTTCACTTTGAAGTTCGAGCAGCAAAGAGTTTGGCAGTTTGTGCCAGAAATGAGTAATGGAAGCTTGGACGACAACATTACAAACATTAATGTTCCTCTTATTGTAAGCAGTAACGCACTTATCTTTGACACTTTATTCATGTATTTTAATTTTTAACCAATTATGTTATTTGTCTGTACTGTATGTATTTTTTTTATTGCTTCCATTTGAGTTAATTTTGTCTTATTTCAACTTTATACATTTTTAGTTTCACGTTTTATTTCTGTTTACATTTGATTGTTGACATTTCGTTTACATTTTATGTACAGTGGAAACCAGTTATAGCGAAATCGAAGGGACGAACAATTTTTTTCGTTTTGTCTGAATTTCCTATTAATCGAAGCAGGCAAAAACACACGTAAAGTCGCGATAACCTAGACAGTATTCAAGTTTACACCCGTGCTGTCAGTTTATTACATTATAAATAATTACGTTTGGATTTTGGATTCATAAAAAAAGACTGATAATTCTTCTTAAAAGAAATCCGAAATTTTCTTTTGCGCCGTCTTTTATTACAAAGTTGTCGACATACTATTCCATGTCGCCAAGTTTTTATTCATTTCATCGTTAGAAATCTGCCTTAATTCGCTCCATTTTCACTTTAAGCGAAATAGCGCTTCTTCTCCGCCCCGATTATTCCGCCATTGCACCGGCAAGGAAGAGAATTTAATACTGATGGGCCAAGGAAGAGAAAAACTATAATACTGTGTAAGTCAGAGGCTTAGCTAATCCTCTACAATCAATTTCCATTGGCTGTACGCCTTATGAGGGAGACGCTTGGTCAAAGGGTACAAGTTGGCAAGAAGTAGAGCGGAGTTTATACCGAGTCGTTATGTTTGAAATACGGAGAGGGTAATTCGAGACTTTCAAGCAGAAAAGTTACAATGTCGGTTTTGGAAGATAGAAAATCTTTTCATTTTAACCGATATTTTGATTCGTCTTAAGAGAAGAAAAACGTATATAAAGAGATAGGATTTCGTCGGGACCGACATGTTATTTCGTCTTAACCGATATTTCATCTTAAGCGTTTTCTATAACCGGTTTCCACTGTACATGTTAGTTATATTTTATCGTTTCAGTATAGTTAAATGTTAGTTATTTCATCGTTTCATTTTTATTCATTTTTATTTCATTTATTTATGTGAAAAGAGTGCAGCGTATACGTTGCGATATCAGAATCGTTTTTTGAAAACCATGTTTTCGAACGCGATCAGTGACTTCGACGAAACCTTGTACGTAACTAAGACAGCGGCTGAACTCTTGTTCGACGGTTACAGCGACCCTTTACTGGATTTGGGCTCTTTGCTGCCGCCCGGAATCGTGCCGCCGTATGACAAATTTGGCTGGTTCTACAAAGTAATTTTCTAAAGCGAAAAACAACCTTCGAAATAGGAAGTATTTCTTTGACGTAGCGAAATAATTCCAAATGGTACGACGGCGAGTTTAACGTCTTCACGGGAGTGGATGACATTAGCAAACTGGGGGTACTGGACTGGTGGAACAAGACGCGGGAAACTAAATATTACCCCTCGGACTGCGGACGCGTGAACGGATCGTTCGGCGAAATGTGGCCCCCGCACCCACAAAAGACTTATATCGAGCTTTACTCTACAGATCTCTGCAGGTAGTTTCATTTCAACGTACCCGGCATTTAACATAGTTTTCGCTGTTTCTTTCTTTCTTTTTCAATCTACTTCCTTCTTCTGGTGTTTCTGGTTCTAATTTTGTTTTTATTTTTTTATAGGAGTATCAAACTGGATTTTCACGAAGAGGTGGAAGACTTGGGTGTAACGTCGTACCGGTTTGCGGGAACTAGTTCCTTATTTGCAAATACTTCCGTCAACAAAGACAACTGGTGTTTTTGCCAAGGATCTGGCCCTGAGGATGCGGTTTGTCCACCTTCGGGACTGGTCAACAGTTCCACGTGTCGTTACGGCGCACCGGCCTTTGTTTCTTTTCCCCACTTCTACCTCGGGGATCCGGCACTCCTAGAAGATCTGGAAGGCTTGACGCCGCCCGAAAAGGACAAGCACGAGTTCTTTGTAGATCTAGAACCCAATTTGGGCATTCCGACCGCCGTGGGCGCCCGTTTCCAAATTAATATTCTAACCGAGCCCGTCAAACACATATCGTAAGTGTTTCACGCTGTACAGTGTCGCTCCTCATTACTTTGCAAACCAAGAAGACAATCAACAACCCTTAACCAATCTGTTTTATTCATTTAATTATCTTTTTGTTATTTACGTTCATTTTATAATTTTCCATTTGTGGTATTCGTTTTTTTTACTTTTTTTTATTTTGTACTATTTTGTCTATTTTTTTACTTATCTATGATTAATTATTTTTTACTGTGTTACTGAGATCGATTTTTTAGTTGGTTTTTATGTCGTTCTGTGTTTTACTTATTTATTATTTTACGTGGCGTACAGGATAGTGGAAGATATTGACCGACGATATTTGCCCGTTTTGTGGTTTGGAGTATCGGCGAATCTGAATGACAAAATCAGCTTCTGGCTCAAACTCGTGGTGAAGTTGCCATTCGTATGCGGAATCATATTTTATGTGTTGTTCGCCATGTCGATGACAGTCGTCGCTGCTGCGGCAATTGTGTATGTACGGAGATTGAAAATTATATCACAAAGAGAAGAAGATAGTCAGCGAAGGATTATTGTCTCCGACAAAGATGCTGTTGGGTGTTAAGATTGAAAGAAATATATATATTACTTTTTAAAAAAAACGTACGGAGATATATTAGTGTTGTACACCAGATGTATGTGGAATTTTATATTTAGGGCTACCTGTGGTATTGTGTGTTAACTGACAATCAAAATATGTTGTGTGCTTAGCGAATGTTCTTATTCCTGTACAAATCCATTAAAGCATGTCAAACGTGCTGTGTTTTTCACAAAATAAAAGAATACTGAAGTCAGAATACTAGACTCGTTTTCCTTCTTCTTGATAGTTCACTTAATTGATAAAACTATTATTGACCCTTTCAATAGAACAATTACAAAAAATCGTATTTTGTTGCATTTTTGTAATTCTTTGATGGCTATTATCAAAGCTAATTTGAATAAAGTTCTCACTTTATTAGTCTTAGAAAATCGCAGATATATCAAATACTGACGCAAAAACTCACACCCGAGTTTCTGTTCCTGACGCTTCGTTTATAACAAAACGGTGTTGGCTAAGCTACAGAGTCTCATATAAGTCGTCTTTTCTTACACTAGGGTACCTTGCAAAATTTATTCTGCCATCATAAACCTCAGTCATCGTTTAGGACTGGGTATTCTTCTTTTATCAAACCCCATCTCAGTTCCCTTTCTTCCTAACCTAATCAAATTTAAACCAAATGCACGTAACTAAGACTGTGTTCTACTATCATCCAAACGCACGTTGGAGTGCGAAAGTAACACGAATTGACTAACACGTGTGTTCCCTCTAGGCCAAGAAGTGCTACCTGCCGTGTTAGCTATCGTGCCAGTTAACATCTTTTCGGTTCTTTTATTAACCTTGCAGATGCGAGTCAAGTTTCAACATTTTACTTCTAAATTTACCTCAAGTGTATGCTTGCAAGTGTAATTCACCTTACACGCCGGTCCGGATAAGCGGAATAATGAAAAGTTTTAATCATCAAGCAAAATCAAGCAAAAGCGCTTGTAAAGCAAGAGAAATCGAAGCTCATTACAGAAAAGTACCTAACAACTAAGAATACTAATTTCTCACTCTAGGCAACATTAGAAAATTTCGCAATAAATCTGACTGAAAATCCGAGACAGGCAACCACTATACGATTTTTCCACCTGGCTTATATTTCATATAAAGCGCCATACTCAAGTAACTGAACAGTTTTACTCTTTGTCACTAGATTGCGTGAGAATCTTGAGTGGTGCATAAAAGAAACTCCGCCTTCTGGAAAGGCAACACCCCCATAGATTGCGGTACTTGCCAGGTGAGTCATTGAAGTGTTTACTCTTCAAGATCTTTCTCTTAAAACAGCAGTATTGCTTGAGATTTCATCCCCAGACGACCTGTTCCAGACGATCTAGACTTTCTCCTTATCGCTACTACTTGTTTACTTTCATTTCTGTACCAAATTGTTTTGGCAAAGCAAATATAAAGTCTGCATTCCAAAGCCCATCAACTTTCCTATCTTTTCGTATTGGCCGGTGTGGGTACTCTTTGGATGTCCGTTACCTCTCGTTGATCCTTTATCAGTCTGACCCCATAAAATCTTGTGCTTTTCCTTTTCGTGTGTTTACCAAGATGTCTGTTCCCAATCCCGATATGCGCGACAAGGCCTACCGACTTTGCAAAGACTATCTTAATGGTGCCTGGAAGCTCATTAAACCTGAAGAAATGGTCCTCAAGCAGATTAGGTAAGTTAGTCACTTTTGTTTCCCGTTACCTCCGTAATCCGGACTGCTTCTTTGTAGAAATTACCTCTTGTCCGAGTTCCTTATCGAAAACAACGTTGGGTCTCTTGATCTTTTACCACGTAGAGCCTTTTCCTTTGGAAAGTAGTTTAACATGTCTTGCGGATTCTGCGTTGTAGCAAAATACGAATGTTTTTGCCTCGAGGTTGCCTTTCAAGGTCAGGAGTGCGACACCCTAAACCATAGAAGACCCATTTCCCGGTACTTTTTTCTCGGTACTTGCCCTTCTCACGGTATTGATCCGCAGGTGCGCAGTTAGCTTTTTGTAGATAAGGCCGGTAGCATACGCACAAGCCGTGAAACACGTGGGCTAATTCGCCCTATTTCTAACTAAAAAGGAAAAGAAATTAAAAGGGCTAACAATTTAACGCAATAAAATTTACCATATCCCGACCCAAAGAATTAATTTAAAAAATCATAAAAATAATTAAATAGAGCAGTGAAGGAAAAGTTAATTTGCCCTGTCTCGAAGTAAAAAGGAAATTAGCAAAGAACTTAAATAAAATAAATTTTTCCCCTTCCCGAACGTAAAGAAATGAGTAAAACTAAGAAAATTAATGAAAAGGTAGGAAAATCACAGTTTCTTCCTCAGAGTGCTGGGAGGTTTAAGGTTCTTGATATCTTTCAATGTTATTTAACGTTATCGGTCGACTGTTGGCCAAAGTTTCGTAGACGATCGGATTGACGCAGTACCCAAGGCTCGCTGATAATCGGTCTTGTTGATTTGATCTTTGTCGTGTGTTTTTTTTTATGAATATGTTTACATATTGCGGTTTTTCGACTTCTTTTGTTGCGATTTAAGAGTATCAGGCAGTTTTTTGTTATACAGAGTGAGGTTGCGTTCATTTTGCCTGTGACGTAGGGGATGTTTGCGTAAAACGTTTGACAACTGTTATAAGACAGACGTCAATGACGGGGCTTGCGGCTTAATACGAATAGGATAAGAGAGGAGTCTGTCAGACTATACGTGGTTTTAGAAATCTCAAGGACTTGACGAGGAACGCAAAATGCGGTTTTGGGGGATATGTTGGAGACATAGGAAAGCTTCGACATATATCATCGGACTCATAAGAATAATCTATTTTCTGACATTTTTGTTTGTTAAGTTTTTTGTTTGTATAGCGTGAATTTCTAATAACGTGTGATTCAGTAAGGCAAGGGAGAATAGGAGTTCACCTAATGGTAATAATATTAAGTGATACGCGAGAAGCAGGAGAAGCAATTATCAGCAGACTATTACGAACGTCTAGAAGAAAAGATCGTGAATTTAGTGTCACATGGAATGTTCGGAAAGTAACGGATAGAACAATGAAAGCAAAATCGGTCAGATATAGTATTACACAGCAAGAAAGCGAAAACTTGCTGTTCGACATCTCCGTTTTAGAAGAGTCGAGCATTATGGTGAAACAACGGAAAAGATTTCTAAGTACGAAGCCTAACGAAATAGTTTTTACAAATATTTTAAGAAATAATTAAAATATAAAAATGATCATTAAAATATTTAAAATAATTGTTAACATTTGTAAACACATATGAAGAAAATTATTGTTTAAAAATAGTGTACGTAAAAAGTAGTTATGAAAAATACTACGAAATTTAATATATTAAGACAAATATTTAGAGGAATGCGTAACTAGGATGAAAACTGCGCCAGTAATAATAGGAGCACGAAAGAACAGCAATAAAGAATGGCTGTGACCTGGCAACGAGCCCCAGAAATTATTACTTACGTTAAATTGCTCCTATTCACCGAAAGGGGCCAGGATCTTTCGTTGAGATCTGGATTTACCAGTGAACCACGAAATCTACGTGAGAAGAAGCTAACACCCGCATATAGGTTTTTTAATCACTATGAATTTCACAAATATTTAACGCGTTCTCACATTCTTAGAAACTAAGATTACGCTACAAAATATTGAATAATAATAATTCGATTTTTAATTTATAAGCGGTAGCCTTTGTAGATGCCGAATACGATTGTGTGACGCGATGATAGCTTCGTTCGTCTTTCAACAATACAGGATGTAATAATAAAATACATAATAATCAATTTATGTATTAGTGAAATGTCTACTTTGCGAACAAAGGCTGGTATGCTTTTTCCTACCTTTTAAATGCACACGCAAAGCTGCTTCCGTTTGACCCTGGCTTCCAGTTTGTTTAGAATCCTCGGACGGTATGCGTAAATTTAAAGGTTGCCAAAAACCTACACACAAGGTCGTGGGGAAGCGTAAATGTTCTAAAGGGACGGAAGGAAAGAAAAATGAGGGCCGGGTTGTTTAGAAGTAGCTTTTTCTTTTTTCTTTTTTTGGGGTTACGAAATGAAGCTAGCGTACCAGACTGGCGTCCGCTTCGCCAAAGGCCAGCGCCGCGGAATGCCTCTACATCTTATTTATACATCAGAGCTCGTTTTGGAAGTTTGGCGCCAGCCCTTAGTGGGGATGAAAAAGACTTGAATTATCGGCTACCAGGCAAACGTGCCGGTACACGTGCACTTGGGTATTTTGTGTCTTCCTTTACACAGGGAAATCCGGAAATGTGAGGAAAAAGTATTTAACGTTCCAAAATTGGCAGATACTCTTCCCATTGTGCGGCACGGGCGAACATTTTTCATTTACTTTGTTTTCGTTCTCTTTCTTTACTTTTTGTTTTTAGTTTTTGATTAATTTTCTTTCATCCTTTCCTTTGTTTAGTTTTCTTTCATCCTTTCCTTCTCTTTTTAATTTTGCTGTACTATTCATTTCCGTGTGATTTTTCACTTTTTGTTTCGCTTCTTTCTTAAGATTTAAATTCCACGGCCGGCCTTGCTAGTTCTGAACTTCACTCGGCACGTAGAACTTACGCATGTGCTGAACTCGACCGGTGCTGAATGAGCTGTTTTCAATCGTGAAGGTCTGTTTCTCACCAAGGTCAAATTTTCCCGTGCAGCGTAGTAACTGTGGAAGTGCTCGTAAGAAGAGACACACCTCCGGAAGATGGAAGACGGGTTTAAGTCACCTTGTAGGGACTTTTCTTACTATACAGCTATTCCTTGTTTGGAACGGTCAGTTAGCTTAAGAACGAGTGTTTTGAGGCCAGTGCGTACCTTTCTCTTTCCCGTTGACGGGGAAAATTTCGCTGTCGATTTGTCAATAACTCTTGCATCTTTTCCAAAAGTGACCAAGAATTTTGGGTTTGTAATATTTATAACCTCACATTGATAATTTTTTGGCATTCGGAATCCTGAAAAGGCACATTTTGAAAAATAAATGGACAGCTATAAATTGGCTTGCTGTTTCAACGATATCCATTCGTTGGGGTTGGGGTCGCTTCGTTCGAAGGGTTGTCATCCAAAAATCTACTGTCAATAATACACTTTGAAAAATTCTGGATCGTAAATGCAAAATCGTCAATACAAATTTTCTATTTATTCGTCCATAAGAGAAGTGGCCAATATGCACTGAGAGTGCTTTGGTGGAATTTTCAGAAAATGAAATTGAGCCGGTAGCTTTGGCGGTGTGGATGACTGTTTTGTGTACATCGAAGCAGAATCGGATCCTCTATGGACGAGATAAAGAAGAATCAAAGATAACATGCATGGCGCAAAAAAAACTAGTAAATGACTAAATGTTTCACCAGTTTTATTATTTTTACCTAATCGAAACTCTAAATTTACTGTTATATTGTGTACCACTCTTCAAGTAAACGGCTAATAAGTAGCAAAGAAAAAAGAACTTGTATTGAAACGTAAAATAGTAAAAATAATATACTTAATATGCTTAAATAAGGACGTTGTTTTTATTCTATCAGTATTTCTAGCCGTGAACATAAGCATACCGGATAACCTCATAGTCCGAGTAATTTCATACGGACTGGTCGGTCCCGAGCCTGTGACGTTGAGCTAGTGCGACTGTTTATACATTTTGCCGTATCATTTCCCATCAATTCAATTTTTTTTAAAACAATCTTAGTATCAATTATGACTTTTTTGCCAATTTTTACTTCACCATTTTAACAAGCTTCGTTAAACTTTGGACACTTTCGCCACGTGTCACATTTTTGATGGAGGAACTGGTTCGTTAAAGATTTGTCAAGCTATCACAGTAAGACTAATGTTTATGACTGGCAAAATTAAAAAAGAATAAAGGGGTATTGTCCAGTACACTCGTCGTTTCCTTGGAGAACTTAAGGAATTTTTGTCTAGGATGGCAAAACTTTCGCGTGTTAGGTGTAAAGTTATCGATGGAGATTAGTATGGGGCGCCGGCCAGACTTTCCACTTGTTCTCCCGGTCGCATCAGTCAGCAGGTTCAGACCGTGTTCAGCTTGATTAAAGCTAATCACGTAAGTGGCCCTTTGAATTGGTCATACGACTCGGTTTGATATCCCTTTTTCGCCTGCTGGCCAACTGTGGAATCACATGACGGAACCTTATTAAACTTTAGATTACCAAGTTCCTAATCTCTTTCAATTCAAATTTTTTTATTTATTTTTTTCGTTTTTTCTTCCTCAGTGGTGGCTTGAGTAATTTCCTGTATTACTGCGCATTGCCCCATACCCGTAAACCCAAACATGGTGAACCGGCTCGTGTTTTACTGCGTCTTTACGGCCAAGTCCATGGCGAAGGCGCTTTGGAGGCCGTCGTCACAGAATCCGTGATTTTCACACTCTTGTCGGAACGCAAACTCGGCCCGAAATTACATGGCGTGTTCCCCGGCGGGAGACTCGAAGAATTTATTCCGGTAATTATACAAACATTACTCTTTTCCCTTCTTTGTCGGAGTGTTGTGCTTTTACGGAGTGAAAAAGCTTTTCTGGGGTACGTGCGGTTGTGAAAGGATTTGCAAACAAGTTGAACGAGCTTTCCTGGGTTCTTCGTGGGCATCGAGGGCACTGCCAACTCCCAAACTTCGCATTTTCATCTTTAATTCAATCATTACTTCTTTATTTTTTATTTTTCTCTTCTGTCAATCTTAATTCATAATTTTTTGGTCGTTACTTTCTTGTAGTGTTCTATAGTTTTTGCGTTTATTTTCGTGTAAATTTCTGTAATTTTGTATTGATTTTTCTTATTTGTGTACTTTTATTCTTAATTCGTTTACTATTTCTTTGCTTGTATTTAATTGATTTTTCTTTATTTTTTATTATTTTTTCATTATTTTTTATCGATTTTCATATTTTTTTATCTTCTTTGGCAAAATAAAATAAAATTGGCATTAACGTTTAGCAGACACGTACGAATTTTTGGCATAGGATTTTGTTTTAAGAATGTATTTATTTTGAGAGGCGAGTCGACGTCATGGAGTAGTTTTTCCGCACTTTTCTTCCTTCTTTGTTCTAAAAGGGTGGCTGTGGATCAGCAAGTTAGCGAATGAGTGCTGAGTTTGTGGATGAGCAAGGCCGGAAGATAAAGAAGAGCTTACATCGGCTTATTGGTCGCGATTTGTTGTTCGTCACCATTCTTTTGCCATTAGGTTTTGTTTACCATGTTCTCCCTTAATACCGGTTCGACCCGCCCTAGTCCAATGAATTCGACGCCTCTCCCACCATTAAATGCCACCTGTGATGAGATGACATGGGATGCTGGGTCAAGCTGACGATTTGAGCTTCAGTTTTTTAAAAAAAAAAGAATCCTCAAGGGACGCATAACTAACAAGGATGTCCTTTTTGTAGGCACGGCCACTCAAGACTATTGAATTGGCGGATCCTGACCTCAGTTGCACAATTGCCGAGAAAATGGCTCTCATTCATACGTTGAACGTACCTATAAGCAAAGAGCCAACTTGGCTATGGAATACCATGAAAAAGTACGCAATCAAAAGCAATCTGTATTTTTTAATTTGTTCAATTATTACATACCACATTTATGAATTTTTGCACTGGCCAAATAAAGTAAATAAATATTGTATTTAGTTATTAAGTACGTATTGCAAAATAAGGCGTAAAAATTACGTTCAATAAAATTAAATTAAACGCAAATAGCTAGATAGCAAGGAACTTAAAAGACAAGTTGGTTATGGAATTAAATTATTGTATAATGGAACATAGGTGGATGTGTAACATGAACGAATCGATGAAAACGTTTACGCCTAGCTTAGAGCAACAGCCTTTCGTGTCTCATGTGATGACGCTCAAATTGGAAACCGAGATGACGTGGTTGAGGTAACGTTTTGTTGTCTCAACTGATTTGTATCGTTTTAATGGATTTCTGTAATTGTAGAAAGTTCCTGACTCAACTGCAGTCTCCGGTGGCGTTCTGCCACAACGATATGCAAGAGGGGAACATCCTCTTGCGTGAAAATGCTCAAACACCCGCGGAGAAACTGGTGATCATCGATTTCGAATATTGCTCGTACAATTACCGTGGGTTTGACATTGCCAATCATTTCTGTGAATGGGCTTATGATTACACGGTATCGCAGCCCCCCAACTTTCGGTACACGCCTTCAGCTTACCCAAATGTCGAAGAACAGGTAGGATTTCGCTACAACTTGGGAATAGCCTTGTTCTAAATTTTATAATCTTAAACTATTTATTATTGTTCTATTTGATCTTGCTTTTTCTGCTTTTTATTCCGATTTTCTGTTATTTATCAATTTGGTATTGGTTTTTATTTTCTTATCTTTTACAGCTACGATTCATTCGAGTATATTTGGAAACGCAACGGCAAGAAAATGGCGGACTAATGTCTAACAACAACAATACTAACAACAACAAAGCGTATTTATATACAGAAGACGTGCTCTTCCGCGAAGTCCAATGCTTTATGTTAGCATCGCACTTCTTCTGGGGATTGTGGGGCGTGGTCAACGCACCCGTTTCGACAATTCCTTTTGGCTACTTCGTAAGTTTTGTTTAAAACGTTGGAAGTTTTTTATATTCTAATGGATTTTTTAAAATAGGAATACGCAGCTGCGCGATTTGATGCGTACTTTGAACATAAGGAGCATTTATTGCACGTATATAGCACGGAGCTTAACAATGCATTGGACTGAAGTCAGAAAGATGGATCACACCATTCATACATGTACATGGGAATCTTTTGTTATGTAAAGGACAAAGAAATGTCTTTATATTGATGTTTTGGACGGGTAGCGCCGTCAGCTGCCTTCACATTTTTTTTATAAATCTACTTAAAACCCAGATATGTAGAAAATATTTGTGCACAGCTGCTCTTCTGATTTGTGTTGTGATGATTCTATTTTTAGAAGTATGACTTATACTTGTGCTGCCAGTTTTCGTCACTTGTTTCGAGGCACATGTCCCCTTGTATTCCTACTCCGTTGACATTTAGATTGGCCGTCTATCTTAATTTTTGTATTTAACGTTCGGATTGGCACCTTTATACGCGACTTCAGCACTCTTTCCATATTCGCGCGGTGGTTCGGTAATTGTGAAAGAGTGGTGGAGAACAAACTTCAAGGGGCTAAGGCGAAAAAGAACAAGTGAATTTTTCTTACGAGTAGAGGCTAAGTCAATGCAGTCATATTGGCTGGTTATAAACGCGACTTTGTGTCCATGGGCATAATGCAGTGATTGAATTACAGCTCAACCTCTATGAGGAATCGAGATCATTACCAACCTCGTACAAAGAAAACAAAGGTGAATCGAATATGTTATGGCTGTGATTTTGCTCGTGAAGAACATTGCTGGAAATAAGTTGTACTCGAGTCAGAGATATAATACAAACGCATTACACTAATTTTAGTCTTAGTCTTATCAACAATTGATTCGCTATAAACCGTGCGTTGTCGCACATAACGCGACTTAGCCACGGAAGCGAATTTCATCTCACTTTAAAGAATGGGAATGTATATTGACAAGAATAGGGAAGAGTTCGTGGATATCGCTTCACTATTTGGCAAATCTTTTTGGCTACTTTTCATTAAGGCGTTTCCAACGATGTCTTGGGCCATTTTATTTACGGATTCTTTGTGTCATTTTTTCCTTTAACCAAAAGTCGAAAACTTTAATTTAATACTTTTAATTTTCTTTAAGTGATATGGACAAGTTTCCTCATAAATGCTACTGAGTGTTTATGCAAATAATACGCATTCTGATAATCCGTTAGATAAGTGTATTCGCTACGCTCAATTGTACAAGGGTTCTGCAACATTTACTGATCATTTTCATAATCCTTGGGGTTCTTCCTCAAACGGCGCTTGTGCTCGCTTTCCACTTGATCATAAACCATGTATGCAATCACGAAGGCTGAAACAAATAAACAATCATTACTTAAGGAAGCCAGAAATAATTAAATCCTTACGTGGAACCACTCGGAAAAACTGGGATCGAAACCGACGGAATAGGTTTGGCAAACCATCAGTAATGGCTCCAGCAAATGCTCGTTGCTCAAAGGGCGAGATACGGTATTGTACAACGCCGCGCGCTTTAGCTAATTCGCCGAAATGTTTACCCATGGCTAGAATACACTAAACATTAACTCATTTAATTCTCGATACACCCAAATTTCGTTTACCTGAGCAATGTTTTGTGTCTGTTTAGACTACACAAATCCTGAGCAGCGGAAGAGCCTACTGAGATGAGCTGTCACTCTCTTTAGCTCGTAGTGATCTGTAAAGAACGGCAACAAATTCGGGCCTAGCCAAAACCCCTATACTAACGCCACGGCAGCTATGTGAGCGGTGTCCGACTCCAAAGTCTTTCGAACGTTTGTGACCCGCAGCAAAGCTTCCTCACACTGGCGTGGGACGTTAGCATAGGCGATTTGTTTGGTCCGTTTCTTTGCCGAGTACTATACAAAGAGAAATAAGGGTGGTAGGCGGTAGTTGGCGCCACGCAACAAAATTCCGTTGTTGTGATCCCGCAAACCGGCACCGAAGGTAAAGTTGTTTCATAAGTTTGCTAATGTTTTCTAGATCCTCATTATTAAATTTTTGTAGATGGCACCATTGAATAGCGTTACCGAAACTCCCGAGTCATGGAACGCTTCTTCCGAAGCTTTGTTAACTGAAAGATTTCCGTTACACAAAGCCTGCCGAGATGGTGATCTTGCGAGCGTTTGCCAAATTTTGTCTACTTCTTCCGTGACGCATCTTAACGGTGAAATTAACCGGGCCGTTTTTGTGGAAGATCCATTTTATGGCTGGACTCCAGCGCATTGGGCGTCATATTTTGGAAAGGTAAAGATATTAATTCATGTCTCGAAATTTTCCATTAATTTTCCTTCTCAGTTGGACTGCCTTCAGAAGATTGTACAAGTATCTCGCCATGTCGATGCTCCCACCTCCCGTTTCCTTCAAACCGCCTGCCATATGGCTGCCTATGCAAATCAACCACACTGCCTGAAATGGCTTTTGCAAAGCGGAGCTCACCCAAACCGACAAGTATTCCTAAATTAATATTTCATCCAAAATTCTTAAATTAGAATTTGATTTGATGATTTGCTTTTCGCTTCAGGATTATATGGGTGAATCTGCGTTACACAAAGCTGCCCGTACCGGTTCTTTAGACTGCATAACTTTATTGTTGTGCGCGGACGCCAGAGTGAAGTAAAACTCAAAAACAGCAGCATAATTTAGTTTCTAATCAAAATGTCCACTTCAGTTTGATGAACGCTGCCGGACAGACGCCAGGTGCTGTAGCTGCCATGACAGGCAACGGTCAAGCTGCGCATATCATAGAGCAACACAGCCAGAATTGTAATTTCGAGCTAAATTTCCGTCTACGACAAGCTAATTAGTTATTATTATTTTTTATTTAGCTCCCGTTAGCGCTGTCAATTTCTCGTCTTTTAACCATTCCACTGCCAGGCCCCGCAGCCCACTGCCGCCTCACCTACCGTTAGGTGACATTTTGATGGATCCCAGTCTGATTCGCAACGAAAGGCCCTTAGCAGGCCGGAAACGGAATCGTCACGATCAATGGATGGAAGATCACGCAACCGGCGGAATGGACGCTGATTCAGACGAAGAGTGCAAAAGAAGACGTTTACTTGAACAGGACGGTAAGTTTCATTTCTCTTGGTAAAACAGCAGAAGCCCTCTTATATGGCAGATACGGGAAGGGGAATGAACCCTGCGCCTGCTCAACGAATATTCGGAAAAAGTGGATCAAATAGAAACTGTAGATCACGAATAAGATAGGAAGTCCATGTGTAGTATAATAAGTACGTATTTATTTAAGAAATCAATCATTTCACTTTTTCTGCATCACTTACAGTCAAACAGCAATTTCGTCAATCAGTCAGGACCTTAGTGTCACAGTCGTTGACAGGTGGTTGGCTGGCATGTCGGATAATTCAAGGAATCCGGTATACACGTATAGTATCCTGCAGGGCTTTCTCCCAGTGGCGTGGGACGCTAGCATAGGGTGATTTGTTGGGCCGTTTTTTTATTTTTTTACAGAATACTGTATAATTTTCGTAAAAAAAAACGGCAAAAAAACGCCTATGCTAGCGTCCCACCCTACTGGGGCTAAGCCTTGTGGGTCACAAACGTTCGAAAGACGAAGTGCGACACCACTCGCGCAACTGCCGTGGCGCTAGTATAGGGCGGTTTGTTGGGCTCGTTTTTATTACGAGTACTGTACAGTGCGTTGGAAATATGACAGAACCTTCTAAAGGGAAAAATATTAAAGGAATATTCGCTCAAAGATGACTTAGAATACTGCTGACTCTTAACTACACGGCAGTAGGCAACAATGAAATTTCTCATTGTAAGAGACTTTCTGTAGGTAATGGAATACTCCGCCACGTCACACAATTGCCGTAACGTTAGCGTAGGTCGTCTCCTTTTTTATCGAGCCACTGAAAGAGAGCTGAGCAACGGAAGGTAGTAAGCCTGTTGTCGAGCAAATAAGAGGGATTCTACTGTATTGCGCTTCTGTGATTGTGTACCTGCTAAACGTTCTTGTTCCCATTAGGTGCGCCTGTGCCGCCCTCTAACAGTGTTCCCTTTAACCGTCGTGTTGTCCCTCCTTTTCATGCCGATACCATTCCTCCTCGTTGTCTCATGGCGCACATGATTTAAGACCTACACTCTCTCAAACTCCGCTAAAACGCGCGTGTTCTCCTTTCTAACAGAACCTGCTGCGCTCCTGACGCCGCGCGAAGCTGTCGACTATGTCGCCCTTTACAATTTCCAATGCCAGTTGGCGCTTGAACATGGTTCGTGAAAAATTGTACCTACCCCTTGGTCATTATGCTGCAGCAAGTTTCGCCTTTTTAGTATATCATGCGACTTGGGGCCTTTTTTTAACAAATCATTCACAAATGTTATTCGACGAAATACACACAGGTACACAGCAAGGAACACCTTTCAAACCTATTATTCAAGTGATACGCTTACATGCCTCTACCGGAAGTGTTCTCTTTAATGTTCCGCCTTGTATTGGACTAAAGTTGAGACAAGTTGAAAAAGGGTTTCTTCAAGGAAATAAAAAACGAGTTAATGAAGCACACATGGGAGAGCTTTTAGTTAATTTTAATAACAACACGAAAAATGTGAGAAATTCAGTCCTATCCACCAGGAAGCGACCTTATCGCTACGAGTTGTCCTTCTTGTGGTCACCTTTGTCGTCTTCCGAAAAGTGGAGCCAGGATTGTTCTACGACGGCGGCTACACGTTTTTCGTATTCACGTCTGTTTTCTTGGTACAGCTGCGCGGCAAGGGAATTGGCAGGACTGTTGGGATTCGGTTCGTCTAGCAAGGACTAGAATAAAGTAATGCAGATGTAATATGTATGATTAGTACGAACTACTGAAAAATTATTAATTAATATGGAAATTAATGCAAAATAACTAAGATACTTCGGTAAGTACATATAATATTCTTTCTCTTAGTGTCAGGCATAATAATGAAGTGTATATATACAAATCCAGCTAACAAATGAAAAAAATATAGATCAGTAAGAAAGTAGATTAAATATAAAATAATCTTAAACGTAAATTAGTAATAAATACAATGTAAATATAGTACAAATGTAAGTAAAAATTCATTGGAAGACAAGTACCTAGGTAATAAATGAATAAAATATAAGAACAGTAAATTAGATAATACATGTAAATGCAAAAAATAAACGAAATAGTGTATAAATGCTATGTAAATATACTACATTGTAAATAATACAAATACAAGTAAAAGTGTGGTAGATGATGTGTAGTAGTTTGTATCCAGGGAAATTTATTAGTAAAATATAAGTCATTTATTAAGTACATGCAAAAAAAGATTCAAAAATGTAAACTAATTGCAAAGTTAAAAAATGAGAACGCAAAATATACGTAAATAAAAAAGTGTAAAAAATTAAATTGCTTTTGTAATAAACGTAAGTACAATACAATACGCTATACACATACTTAATACAAATATGAATAATAGTATAATTTGGCAAAAATTATTAATAGTGTGAAAATTAGTCGACAGTAAAAAATTAAATACGATGATCAAATAGTAATGCAAATCAGTAATGAGTGAAAAGGTAAGTATTCGTTCTCTGCAACGGATAAATGAACGAATGCTTGCGGAACAAATTTTGAAAGCCACAGAAATTTCTTTTTAATAACGGTACCATTTTACATTCTCTCACAGCACTACTATACTCCCCAAAACGCATTCCTTTTTACCGTATTGCTAAGATCAATAAATGTCACATTAGCCCAACAGAGCTTCCAATAGCCCCCCGGAAAAAAAATTAAATAAATAGTGGCACTGTTAACTTGTTCAGTCGAACTGAAAAAGCAGAAACAATTTGGTCACAAGTTTTCCTAATTAGACTTGGGGGCGTTGTGGTTTTCCTTTATTATACTGAATCATTAAGGAGCGATGCAAAGTAGGGTTGAACAAGAGAAAATAGCGTCACCAGTGCTAGTTCTCCACTTTTGGATGAGATACTAATCAAGCCAGGATTGCTCCACACAAGCTTTAACTCGTTTTTCGTATTCTCGACGATTTTCCTTGTACAACTGTGCCGCCATCGAATTGGCAGGACTATTGGGGTTGGGATCGCTCAGCAAGGACTAATGCAACAGATCGAGTTTTAGAATAATGCACAAAAAAAGGCTTTTTAATTTAGAAATACGCTCAACTCGCAAGAAAGACGAAAAGGAGAGCAGAAGAATGGCAGGAAGTCAGAAACAACTTACTTGTATGGATGTTAGGATCGCAGACACGTCGTAGGTCGGACTCCAGCGGTTTTGCAATATGTCTAAGCAAATGCCACCGTCGGCGTACACGTTCGGATGAAACATCTTCGACACAAACCGTACGGTGGGCGGCTTATTTGGATATTCTTCTGTGAATTCTATAGTCAATTTGAACGTGCCATCTTCAAACGGTGTGTCATGTGGCCTAAACAATGAAAAGTTGTATGTGACGTGCTTGAACTGTACGAAACTTATTGGACATTACCCAAATATAACAGCATTCCAAATCATGATATTGTTATCTGTTGGGGCACCACTAACGCCTGCAGGGGGATCTTCCTGGAGCCTAAAATGACAAAATAAGAACATTTATATAAAGATTTTTATTGTCGCCAGAAATGCAGCCCCACAAACTTGAAGTAAGTGAGAGAACGAACTACGATTTCAAAAGAGAAGTCCGGAATGCAGACCTTGGTAACAGCCTTATGGCTAGGTAACGACAAATTTGTCACCACGCAAAAGACAACAACGTTTTCAATGGGAAATCTTTACCTTTTGAAGTCCCTCATCAACCGTCTGCGCGCAGGTGTGGACATGATGAAAATGAGTAAATATCAGGCGAAAGGTACTGTAAGATTGGTAAATACCCGACTGGTAAACACTGTCCAATTTTGTGTCCAACTGGGACGGAGTAATCTTGGTGGCTCAGAGATCAAAACGCAATAATTTGACGTCATAAAAACTGGGTTCTAATACCTCAATTAATAGATGGCGTTTAAGCTGGCTTTTCTAGATCATTTGATCAAAGCGTTAATGTAAGCTACCAACAGATGGCGTGGGAGCATTCCCAAAGCACTGTTTCGTCAGTTGCTTACTCATCGCTTGTGGATAGCAAACGTGCCAGTTGTGTTTTGGTGCAGTGAAAGATTACAGCGTATGTTTTGGAACGTTGAAACGGAAACAAATATCTTAGTTTAAGAGATACTATGGCAGCGGCTTCTAGTGATAGCTTGTCCCCTACCAGTAATAGCCGCAGAGATCGGGTAATTTTGTATTATTGTGTTGTTATGATCTATTTGCTTAAAACTTGTTTGCTTCCACTTTACGTATTACACCCTTTATGCGGGCTCCACCTTAGGTCGCGTAGAAAGATAAGCTCTTTATCGTAATCTAATAGACTTATCCTTTATTGCCGTATTGGGATTCGTCATACTACAAGAATTACAAATCCTTTGTTTATTCCTTTTTGTTTGACGCTTCTAGGTCTTCGTAGGTAATTTGCCGGACGACTTTTTGCGACCTGAAGCAGCTTCACAGTTATCTCGACCGCTAACGCAAGAAGAAGCTGATCGCCACACAGCACTTCAGCTTCAGCAGCAATTATGGTCAGGCGCGCAAGCTCAGATGTCAGGTGCAGCGGGTCAGCTCCTAATCACCGTCGTTGAAGTAAAAGGATTCTAACGTATTTTACGATTCTAACTGTTTCTCTTATTTTAACAGGCCGCACTTGTAAAGAACTATGGTATGACGCGTATGGATCCATATGTTCGCCTACGTGTGGGACATACAGTATACGAAACCCATACTGATCCCAACGGCGCCCGGACGCCTCGCTGGAATAAGCCGATTCAGTGGTAACTTTTTCAATTTTGTCTGTTTATTCCGGAAATTAATCCTATTTAAGGGTTGCCGTCAGCAAGCTTTGAAGGTTTTATGATAGCTGTCGAAAAATTTGTACTGGGAATAGCGCAGAGGTCTAATTAAACCACTTCAGGCTGATTTAAGTTCATTAACCGACGAAGGGGCTTGGAAGTTTCACCAGTGCTAACTAGATGAAAGGCAGACCGCGAAAATTTGATTCATTTGTTATTAAATAGTAATAAGCCGGACCCCGTTATTCCACGATTAACTTTTCGCGCTTTAATTAGTAGTAGTAGCTGTTGTAAAATATAGTGGATATCCCTTGTAGAATATAACTCCCACTAACTCGACAGCGAAACCTATCTAAGCCTTTTTCCTCATACAAATTCATACAAAGCTATAAGCTTGAAATATTTTCTTTCCTTTTGTCAATCATGATTTTGCGCAAAAAATAATTACAGATATATTTCTACGGAAAAGCTTACGGGCTTCGCGGTTAACATTTCATATAGATAATAATTGGATGCGTAAAGCTATCTAAGTTTTTTCTCTTATAATATATACAACTGCAATACTTCTAAACTTAACATCGTGTTGTTTTCCCATAAATTTACCTGAACGAAGCTTCCAAATTTCGCCGTCCACTTTTGTTGCAAATAGCGATGGGTTCAAGGTTCACTGCGAACTGACGGTAAATCAGTCTCCAGAGGCTTATTCGTCTGCACTAGCTCACGTACTTTGTTTTTGCTCAGTATAGTACAATTTAACTTAAATTATTCCAAGTTACTATCAACACGTATTATAATAGTTACCTTCCCCATGGAGTGGACACAATCTACGTTGAAGTCTTCGATGAATGCGCGCTTTCAATGGATGAATTAATTGCATGGGCCCATATTCCCATCCCGCCGGCAGTTCTTCAAGGCGAAGTGCGTGACGACTGGTTCCCTCTGACGGGCAAGCAAGGCGAAGCCAAAGAAGGCTCTATTCATCTTATTTTCTCTTACAGAGTAAGTACTTTTAAGCACGTCAATTACGCCTGGGTACATTGTGGTTGATTTGTCCGATAGCCGTTAGCCGCTGGCAATTTTCCGGTAGTCCAGTACCAAGTGCCGTACGCGACAGTACCATATGCTACTAGTGTAGTCCCGGTAGCGGGCGTTTCGCCAGTGATGGTTATGAACGTTCCTGCTCCGATGGCCCACGACCCCGGGGTAACTTACCCCGGCCCCGTGGGTGGCATGGCGCCGCAACAGGTGGCGCCCCACAGCCCTGTGCCCGCGCCGATACCACCGTTGACAGCGGAAGAAATCATTGAGGTAATGCGCGAAGTTTAATCAATGTTCCGAATTTTCGTTTTTGTTTGAGCTTAAATCATTATCGATCGTCGAACGCTTCTCGATCCGATGAAAACAAGAGTTTTTGAAAGATCGATAGAAAGAAATATATCGAAAACAAAAGTTTATCGAAAGAAAGAAATGTGCCCAGAAAAGGAAAAGTCGGTATGAAGAATATATAGAAAGAAAGGCATATACTTCTATTAAGAAATTATCCACATGAAACAGAAGATGTTCTTGGAGAAGGGAATCTTTGATCTACCCAATCATTGGGCTAAGGTGATCGAACAAAATAGACCATACGTTTTTGAAAAAATTCGTTACGTACAGAGAAATTCATTGTCAAATTTTTGCTAAAAAATAACACGACTAAGTGAATGACCCAATAGATTATAGAAACGCAGCGATTCGCAATTACAAATTGATCGATACATTCGATTGCGATAGGTTCATAACCTTAGGAGCCAATCGAAAACTTCTCCGCTCAATTCCGATTGGGTTTTCAGTGTTCACGAGAATACTCCGAAAATCGATCGATTCCTAGTAAATTTGGAGCTTCCGTTCTGATCGGGGTCTGATCTAATCTTTTTCAAGAAATTCGGGACATTGTGTGTTAAGAAAATTACTGTAAATAAGCGAATCTAACTATTTTTTTAATTCGGCTGATTTTCGCCTTCAGATCGAGAGTATGTTCCCCAACGTGGATAAAGGCGTGGTTCAAAGTGTGGTCGAGGCCTGTGGCGGTCGCAGGAATAAAATCATTGACAGCTTGTTGGAAATATCAAGCCAGTAGATTTTTTTACAGGAGCAGTGCTTATAAATTCTAAAAGTTTCGTTGTTTAAAAAATCGTTTTCGGGCGTACGGTTTTTAGCTCGGCGATGGGTTATCGCATAATATGTGTATTTCTTCCCTTCATTGTATGTGTGCAATGTAGCTTTTAGTCTTTTTTAATTCTAGTCTCCGTGCTCTCCATCCTAACGAGAAACTGAAAGTGATAATTAGAGTAAAGTGACTTGGAAATTTGAAAACAAAACGGGGTAAGGTACACTTTTTTAACTGATCTTAAAACAGTTGACTTCCGCCATAAATGATGAACGTTGTGTCGTGTTAAATTCGCGAGCTTTCGGTATAATTATCCAATGGTGTATTTCAACAAATAAATTAAAATATATTTAAATATATAACGCTTTTCCTCTTAAGGTAAAAAATTCGAGAATTGTTCAGGAAAAACAGCTTCAGGGCAACACTTGATCACAGATGTCATCGTCTTCGTTAATTTCGAACGTAAATGTGTAAAAAAAGGGTTGGTCGTGGAAATCGCGTTGGCCGTCAACATTCTTAATGAAGTTTCCTTTGATGAGGTGACGACCGTAACCAACAGCTCCGTTTCTGCTGCGCGCTAATCCCATTAGGAGAATCCAGTCCACCAATTCGTTGCCACAGAAGACGCCTTTGTAATATTTCAGGTGCCATCTGTTAGCGATGCATAAAAGAAACAGCATTGTCACGGTTATTCCTTTTTATGTCACTATTTATTTATTTAGCGTCACCTTCTGTCGCGAACCAAGTCACGAACGCATTTGTCCATGTGGTAAGTTGCAAATTGATCGCAAATGGATTTAGTTAGCGCTGACGTGTCTTCGGCCTGCTTTACCTCCTCCGGTCGTCGCCCGATCAATCGGCTTAATCTTTCAGAAAGAACCCCCGGTTATTTTTCAAACTTTTCAGTCGTATTGCAAAGTTCTTACCCTTGAGAAGGTAACGCCAGAAGTCGACGATCAAAGCCGAAGAACGCCAGGACGAAACAACCTTGTCCCAGATTGAGAGTTTCATCCAAAAAGAGGAGAATGACGTAGATGCCCGTTAGCTCTTCCATAACAAGTGTCCACAAGCATAGCGCAATGCCCTAACAGTAAAATAATAATAATAGTAATAATTTAAAACATCATGGTTAGGAGAGTAACTGAAGAACGGATTGGACGTACCACAAACATCGATAAACACAAAGACAGAAGCAGGAGAACGTGACGCAAAATTTGGAATTCGTCATCTCGGTCTCGTACAATGAAGAGTTCCTCGGGATGAGTCAGTTTGTCTACACGAGCGGGGACTTGGTCGTATGCAACGAGAGTATATTCGGGTGGCGCATCTTCAGTAGGACTGAAAAGACTGTAGAAAACACACGAGTTTAGTATTCGTTAGCTACATTATATTTCAGGAGGGAAAACGGTGGTTTGGCCTCGCTTTACGTGATACCCTCCTAATGCATTTTAATATAGGGGTCTCGCCTTACGCGGGTTGCGGCGGCCCTTATTTACTACTTAATTGTTGTGAAATCTTGTGTGACAATTGTGAACATCTATAATAACGTGAAACAGAGTAGTACCTTTCTGTGTCGCCTTGTGCTTTCTGCATGTGGTTCTGTGTCCACGTCATTTCGTCGGACACTTGGAACGTTTCGTTCAGCAAAACGCTCGAGGAGCGGCTTAGCGGTGGCGGCACGAACCTTCGCGAGTTAGGCGGACTGGAAGAAGCCGTGGTAACTTCCGTCTGCAAGCTACCAGCCAAACTGCACAGGCCTAGCGAGCTTACGGAAGAAATTTGGGAGAGCGGCCGGTGGTCAGGCAAGAAGGACATGGAGGAGCTGGTAAAAGCTAAAGGTTGATGATAGTTGCCGGTAGGGGGAGCTTCGATCGAGTTGGGCGTTTGTTTGCCGTAGCGTTGTTGCAGAACCAAGCAGATAATCGTCACTAGATTTACACAATAATATGAAAAGGCAATCGAAAAACCATTGTTTTCTATAAGGAGAACTTACTTGAAAAACTGAAGACCAAAATGGCCGCCGCCACGAAAGCTTGGGCTTTGCCGTATTGGAAATTCGGGTTTTCTGTCAAATCGCTTTTTTTGCAAATCACAGCAGAAAGTATGGCAGCGATCGCAATGGGGACTCTGAAAAAAAAACTCGTTTAGTTCATCTAAACAAGGAATAATTCCTACTTCTATTGCCTCTTATTATTCACGAATTTTATACAGTATTTTGTACAGTATTGTACGAATTTTGTACTGTACAGTATTTTCAATTTCTCAATTTTATTATTTCTGCCATATATTTTATTCATTTTACGTGTTCTCATTAACTTTATATTGTACTGTCATTGGTTTGTTTATTAATCTTTTCGTTCCATAAATCCCAAAAAAATCCATTTATTTTCATATTTCTAACAGAATTCTTTCTTTTTTTAAGGAAGTTTCAATGTTGGCTTTAAAATATGGAATATCGTATTCTTACCCCCATCCAACAGCTGCAAAGTATGGTCGAATACGGAGGACGAAGCTCAAACTATATTTTCGCAACAGAAGCAAACTTAAACTCAGCAGTGCGGTCCATAAACGCGAACTGAACACACCCACTGCAAAAACCATAAATTGGAGGTAAATTTTCCACGGCTCGTCCCTGCCGAGCGTATACCACAGCAAAACTCCCACGCAAGCTACAAACTGAAACAAAATAGCATTCGAATTCATTATCCAAATTATAGATTATAAGGGAATCTAATTATATGGTCCAATGGCGGCCAGAAGTAACAAATTCGCTTTCTTGCAATAACGGACGTACCTGAGAGAGCATGAGGCCCATGGTCGCAAAATGAGGCGTTTTTCTCCATTTCTTGCCAACAATAAAGATTAGCAGCATACATGCCTAGGACAAGAGGAACATGAGTGGGGCTAGTAGGGCAAGCAAACGAGATTTGGGCTTTCGAGTATGTGATGGCATTTACCGTGCTTAACAGACCAAGGATGGACACGGGCAGCAGGAATGCGTGCAGCTGATCGAAGTAGAATGATGGATGGAGACAAGAAAGAGAAAGCATTCTCGCGGATACAAACATCAGAGGCGCTGAGACAAATGTGCAAGCCACCATAGCAGTCGCAGTCTAAAAGATAATTAACACATTTATTCTAAAAAAAAAATCTACGTTCATCTGAAGAGAACGGAGTTCCTCAATTGGCACCTTAAGAAACCTCAAGCCAGATTCTTAACTTAATTACAGTTATTTTTTTCTCTTTAAAATAGAAAGCATTTTTAAATAGAAAGGCTGATATTTTTCGTAATTCATAAAGTAGGTCCTACTCTCGTCTTGTCTGAATTTTTCATATTGATTTTTTTTTACACATTGTTTTGTTATACTGCATGAAATTTAACATTATGATGTACAATACATTTTAATTTTTCTGACGTAAATTACTGCAAAATTTCGTACGCACATTTCTAAATAACTAATTATTAATATAAATGACTATAGGAAGAAAGTGCTCTGATAATTTAATAAGATTAGTATAGCAGCCATAGAAATGTTAACGTAGTAAGATTTAAAATTACGTAAGTTTGCTGATGTCATATTCTCAGAGTTGTTACCCGATTTCGTAGCCATAGAATTTAATGTAGCATAACATTTGTCTTTGCATTATTCGACCTATAAGTAGAGCTTACCAGATCTGCGGCAACGTTGTATTGTGCCGCGTAGAAAAAAACGCCCGGGGCGGTGGGGAATGTTCCCAGCAAGAATCCTAAATTGCTCAATTCCAGTGTGTCGTTGTTGGGCTGCAAATGTATGGTTACTTCACGCGTTACAATAGGCATAACAAGGCTGTAAATACAAAAAGTTAGCCACCAAACTGGTTCAGTCATTACTCTATTATTTTCTTGCCATTTGACGCCGATGAGAATCGCTGCCACTACGACATTGGATCGCTGGGTCGTTTTCTGCTTTTGACCTACCATTCGTAATCCTAAGGCAAATAAGGCCGTGGCTGAAAAAGCTGATCCGAAAACCTGGCCACGAAAAGGGGAAGACATTTTTATCAAATGAACCGTAAGAGCCTGGGTCATAAATTACGCGAAACGTGTTTTGCTCATTCGCCGTGTCCTTGTCAGTTGAAAGGCTATAAATCTCTCCAGCACGTTTAAGGAAACACTGCCTTATATTTTAAGAGGTATTTATCGTTAGCCAAACTTACTACATTACTTGTTACAGCTCACCCGACCCCCCGCAAACAAACAAACAAACAAATAAAAGGACATTAAAATAAAATTTCAGTCTGCTATGCAAGCCATTGTGGGAAATTAAACCAACATAGCTTTCGTTCATTACGCAAATCAGTTACACTTAGTAAAAAAATACTAAGCGTTTGTCGAATATGACCAGTCGAAATCGGATTTATTTGTACAGTACCGGCAAAAAAATAAATAAAAGGTTCAAGCAAATCGCCGATGCTAACGTTTCAAAGGGAGGAAGGAAGTATTGCTCCGGGTCACAAAAGTTCGGAAGACGCTAGGTTGGGCTACCCATTTTGGTGATTAGTCGGATTATTTTGCCGTATACTGTAGAGTACTTCGGCCTTTATGAAGTCCGTATTTTAACTTTACGTCAGCTGCGCGAGCGATGTCGCAGTCCAGCGTCTTCTGAACGTTTGTGACAGAGAACAAGGTATCGTGGGGCTTTCGCATTTGGCGGTTTGTTGGGCCCGAGTATTATTGTACCGCGCAGCGGGGACCTTTACGTTTAGACAGCCATTTGTAGCTGGTTTCGAGTTTTATTTTTAGTATTTTTTATTTTAAAGCGTGACAGTGTTTTTTTTTAAGCGTGACAGTATTTTTTTTTACTCTGCGTTTTTAGCTTGTCAGCAAGGTTCACTGGGCACTTCATTAATGCATAGGACAGTGAAAGCGAACTGAGCAACTGAACGTGCTCAGCTCGCGTGATACATCCGTTTTCCCCCCAATAGGTGCCTGTTGTTACGTACCTCGAAGATGTTCCTGAGGAAAAGCGGAATGCGGTGCTGAAAAAGGAAGTTGGCTACCATTCCTAATACTGTCATGAGCACAGCGGGGCTTAGTAGCATGTTTTTCCACACAGAGAAGAAAAGCTAAAAGAAGCAAATATTGCGCATTATTAAGGGAAATAGTTTACTACTAAATTATTAATTGAACCTACTAAATGACTAAAAGCGTAATGAAACCCTTTTTTCGGAATAAAGAGAAGTAAGAGAAGTAAAGAAGAGGAATGAAAAGGGAAAATCATGAAATAAATTTAATCAAATAGATCTCCTCCTGTGATTTACTTACTTGCCATCCTGTGCCAGCGCGGGTATTGGTTTTCGAGTACAGAGATACGGTCGACGAATTACTCCTAATAGAATATTTCGAGCTCCATCGCCGGGACCACGATAACTTTCTCGCATCGCTGGGCGATTTTTCACCAGAAGCTGCCATCTGGTTCGTGGCATCTTCTTGGGTACGCTGGCTCTTGTTGCGCTTTCCCAGTTCGAGGAAGATGAAGCCGATAGGATTCAAAAAGACCAAAGAGATAGGGGCGATGACATACAAGTAGCTTGCGAATTCGGGGTGCGTGTGTTGGTAGAGCGCTTTCACTGAAAAAACGTTAAGTAAGGTAGTCGCTTTAGTAAGATCCGTCGTAGCAAATGGGAAGTGAAAGTGGAAATGAAAGGGTTCAGGAAAAAAGAGTGTAACGGAGCAAATTGGGTTCGTAGACGATAATAATAACTTCGAACTAACCTTCAGTAAGCTACATAGGCCTAATCATATATGGATACGTACCAAGAATCGAGCGAAACATAGGTACACTGTAAAAAATTGTAAATTTACAATTGCAGCAAAAAATTATAAGGACTTTACTGTAAAAGTACTTTAAAATTGTTTTTCTACAACAAACTCGTGGTTAAAAAATCAGTTTTTTCAGTATTATTACAGTGAAGTCCTTGTATTTTTTTGCTGCACAACGAATCATTGTAAATTCAGAAAATAATTTTTTACAGTGTACACCTCGTGCCGAGAATACTTCTCGGGTACCAATATCGACACTCTACAGAAATAACTATTTGGGAAGTAGGCCCAGTTCAACGTCGTAGCTAACAGAACCAACAGAATTACTGAAAAGGAGCTGAAGAAGAAGCTTGCTGAAGAAATCGTAGTAGAAGCCAGTACTTTTCCGAAAAGACCACATCTCATCCCACTTTTAAACTTGGTATCGTTACTACCAAATACAAAACTAAAAGTTAAAGGGGTTTATCCTTTTAACTAACAGAGAAATTGCATGTTACAAGGGACATGGATGAAACTTACGGATAGGGTATCCCAAGGCGAAATCGTTGCTCTGTGTGCAGAAGATGGCGAAAAGCCCTGCTTGACTCAAGTCCGTGGGACGGGTGACAATCAGTGTAGTAACGAGGACCACAAAGAAGACAGCCGTCTTGGCGACACATATAGACAGCAAGAAATTCCAGTTGACGCTCTGGAAGTCCAATTCGGCCAAGGAGATGAAGATCAAACAAGGTAAGGCAAAAGTGCCCACGAACGTGTTCAGACCTTTGGCCTCCACCGATCCAATAATCTTCCACCGACCACTGGCATACCTGCGTGAAACAGGAACAACTCTTCTTTATATGGTGTAGACTTGATTTTAGTATACAGGACATGCTTCCTTGCGGTGGTAAAAATGCCTAGGAAACGTCCGCATACCTTGACCCATATTTCCTGGCCTAGTGACCCTTTCCCATGATTGTTCTGCGGCTTCCGTGGAAACCATTATTGTTTACAATGATATTATATTATACTCTTTACATTATACTACTACACTATACACTTCATGCATTACCGTCAGGCAATGAAACACTTTATACGGTGACTTGTAAAGTTTACTCTATAACGTTCAGGATATCCCTTAAAACTTATCCATTAAAACATATCCTTTAATCCATTAGTAGTTTTTACGATACATTGTAATTTTGATTTTTAAAGTTGTGATTATTTAACGGTTTGTGCACGTATTTATATGTTTTAGTACTGAAACTAGTATTAAAGTATTTGAAAGAATGTTAAGATAATAATATATATTTGTTATCGCCCCAGATTAAAAAAAGCGAAAGCACTACATTTTTTATGGAGTTTTCCACTACACATTCGCAAGCAAATGCAAAGCTGTGGAAAATTAGAACTATACGACGCGGAAATAGGCGAAAGACTATGTATACTTTTATGCTGGTGGGAAATTACCTGGGAAAATATCGCGAACAATTTCGTAGAAACCATGAGGTTTTAAGTGTCTTTCTTGAAAGTAAAGTTGTAGATCATAATAACTCACCAACGTGGCTTAAATCTGTTTACTGAATTGTCAGTAGTAATTGTCACCGGTTTGATATATTTTTTCGTTTTTTTTCCATAGAATATTTACCCTTTCGGCTACGAATTACGTAACTAACGAGTTCCGCTTTATGTTTCTGTACTTTGTCCACCTTCTCTTTTATACCAGGGGGAAAATGGACAGAAAGTTGACGGAAAACTACGATATCGGTAAAGCAGTACAGATGATACCCAAAAGAACTAAGGAAACTAGAAAACCATGGAGGAACTGGAATCTTAAATTTCAATGCTTGACACCGGTGAAAATCGCGTGCTTTTTTAATGATTCCATGTTTATTTTCCCAGCGAGATATTTAAGTATTATTTACTATATTTGGTAAATTTAGTAATTAGGTTGTAGACAACTGTTCGATAAAACATTGTATATTCTAGTAAGCATTAATACTATAAGTCCGCGATTTAAAGAAAATCTCGAGGATGTGCATTAGAAATTAATCCTTTACTAGAATATATAACTTATTTTCGCATAGTATATACCAGTCAAAAGTTCTTTAAGACTATAATAAACAATAGTTCAACTAGTTAAGTATGAAGTAGATGAATTACTTAAATATGAAATAAATTAGTTACTTAATATGAAATAAATTAATTTTTAAATATGAATGAAGAACGCTGATCTTAAATATAAAATAATAATAAATAAAATACATAACAAAAGAACTTACCCTGCAATAATGATCATAAAGGTCTGGACGAGAACGGGGTACAAGTTATCTAAGACGAGATCGCTGTTTTGGGCACCAGGGTCAAACTGCTCAGTGTAATTAACACGATCTTCTTCGTGGTTATGATGGTGGTGTTCCAAGTCTTCCACTACACCGTCCGACACTTTCAGTTCTGTTAAGTGATGCATTTGGGGAAAACCAAATGGTATAAGGGGAGCGTATTGCTCCTTCACTTCGTGCGAGTTAAAATGTGATTAACCACTTGCGCTTTTGACGACCGACTTTTGCTCTCCTTTGGGCTGGAAATTACATAACTAACTCGTTCCGTTTTGTTTTTGTTTTTCACTACCTTACCCAACCTTCTCTTTTGTCCCGGAGAAAATATGTAAAAAAATCGTCAGCAATCTCTCACTCGCACTCTTCAAGGGTCAGCACTAAAATGCACACTAAGTTTCACATGCTATTTGGAATCTTCCAGTCCCAGAGCCATCCAAGTCGGAAGCTCCACTTTCTCTGTCTTTTTCTCTCTTCTTTTCTTTGTCTCGGGGAAGAGAAAAAAAGCTTTCTCTTTCAAGAGAAATGTGTGTGCGGTGACGATAAATTTCTACAGTAAAAGCGGCGTCTTTTAGGGAACTTTTTGGAAACTGGGAACCGAAACTTTCGAAAAAGGCGGCAAAATATGTTTCCCTGATGTTAACTTCGGTCTAATACGGAAACGTAGCGACAAGCAACCATCAAGCAACTGCGTCCACAGAGACGTTGGAGGTACGATTGTATAATAGCGAAAGCATTACGTAAGGGCTAAATGGAGAGCATGTGTTGACTGACGGTGAGTTCCTCCACTTTGGGAGGTGTGGAGCAGGAGCACCGTAGGAGTAACAGAGTCAGGGTCTTCAAGTTCTTATGAAGTCTTGTTGACGATTTATAGCGGTCACCACTGAGTGTTGAATACAGTAGCACAAGGCGACATGAGCCTCACGTAGTAAATAATATAGTCATGGGAACCCAAAGCGAAATGAGCATTGGTGGTGGCTGGAGCTCCAGCTATATAGGCTAGAGGGATGCTAGGCTGTTGTTTTGTTTGTTTTCTGCTTCCCCTTTAATACAGGTCCCCCAGGTGTGTAACCATGGGACGGCTCCGCGAAAAAGAAAACCGTGAGTTCAAGAAAGTGAAATGGGTCTTTTCGGGGAAAGGAATGCAACAACATAAGTACCGCGAGTTCGGTTTGTGCAGGAACACGAAACCGACACACCTTTTTCGTGCAATTTGCCTTCTTTTCTGGGCTCCAGCTTTTGTAGCACGTCAAGATAAATACTCAAACTGTAGCAAGAGAAGAATTGGACAGGTGTGCCTTAATCGAGCCGGGGAAGAATGAAATCGGTAGCTGATTGAAACTTTTCAGGCGTGGCCACGATTTTTGACAGCGGTGAGTCCTAATGCTGCTATTGTTATTTACAACCTGGCGCACAATAGATGATAGATAGGATGAGGACGGAACCCAGGTTTTTCTCAATGAAACGGCCTTGACCAACTAAAGGTTACATTGCGATAGGCTCTGGACCGGGGACTAGCCAAACAAGTCCCGAGTCCTTGCTATTTATTGTGTAGTAAATGTAAGTAATGTGTGCTTACATGAGCTTAAATGTTAAGTAAATTTAGTGTTGGCATAAAATTGTAAGGTAAAGGTATCGAAGGACAAGGATGTTACTTCCTGTGGTAACGCGTTTTCGTGTGGTATGGGCAATGGAAAATTGGCTGCTTTTTTAAATTTTTGTGTTTTTCTCATTCTGACGTATTTCGTTTTAATTTTTCTAGAATTATCATTTGTTACGAAAGTTTTATATTGTTTCAGTTGTAACTTTACGTATTTATTTTTATTTTTACATTTTTTGTAATGATTGTATCTGATTTTGTCTAATCCGATTTGATTCGTTATAGATTCCTTATTTTCGATTTTTTTAATCTTCGTTTTTAGTGCTAATTTCCCTAGAATTTTCATTTTTTGCACGTTGATTTTTTTCAGTTTTTACATTGTTTTTTATTATTTTAAACATCATTTTATATTAATTGTATTGAATTTTTTGCATCTCTATATAGTATTCTTTTTTTGTTTCTTTTCAACTCTAGCATTTAATTTAGTGTTTCTAGAATTTTCTTTTTTTTTATTTAAATCAGCATGAGCAAGGCTATTTGTCGACCGTTATACATTATTTCTGATTGTTATTTTACAGTGTTGTTTCACATTTTTCATTTTAAGGTATTCTTTATTTCCGTTAATTTTTCCAGAGTAATCGTGATTTAAATGTTCTAGAGTTTTATTTTTATTTTTACATTATTTGTTAATTTTGAACGTTAGTTTTAGACACTGTATTTTTATCTTTCGTTTATTTCATTGGTGTTCATCAATCCGGAAGAAAGACGAACTGTGGCCTTCGTAGGTTAATAATGGGTTGTGAATACCATATTTCACGCCATGTTTCAGTCAGAGCTATTCAGGAAGGTGTTAAGCTTGTCCGCAATGATTAAAGACCATTTTTCCAAGACTTCGCAAGATCGACGTTGATCCTGCACGTTCAGAGAATAGAGTCGTGCAGAATAGCTCATTATTATGGGGAATTTGGAAGGCCACGTTTAGGGAAAAGATGCAAACTTTTGCAACATGTCCGACATTTCTACTTTATAATTTTGCCGAAAAATCAGGAGTCGTGCCATGAGGGATGCTTCTGCCATGTCATAAGGCATTTATGTGCAATAATGAAAGCAAACACATGACATTTTGGCAAGGGCACGACAGACATCGTAATTCAAGGGTAAAAGGAATTGTTGATATGCGTGAAGGTTGAAAGAGAAAAGGTGATGGATATGGGCGTTAGGGAAACGGAGATTTCTATTGATAGGTGAAGCATGCAAACGCTCGTATGAAGTTTTATGTTCCTTTAGGTCAATACCTGAACTTCAAAGAGACAGTAGCGCCATAAGTGCACAGTGCTCTTCAACATAGACTGATCCTACAGCCAACCGCCCTATGCTAAAGGCACGCCAACGGCTAAACGTGAAATTTCCTGTGCCGAAAGCCTTTCTGCGAGTCACGGAACGATCAGAAACTGATAGAGTGGATGCCGCTCGCACAACTGCCGTGGCATTAGCAATGGGAAGACTATACGGCACCTTCAACAATGAAATTTCTAATTGCAAGTTCCTTGGCTGCAGGTCCCGGAATGCCCGAAAGCGGATGGTGGGGAATGCCGCTCGTCTAACTGACGTGGCGTTAGTATAGGTATAGGGACTTTGGCTGCGGTCGGTTTTCTTGAAGAGTCTTGTACTCTAAGCGTAAGCACTGCTAATGAATTTTGATAGTAGCGCATATCCGAAACACGAACTTTCCTAGAACTGTAATGGGAACGTCAGGGTTTTCCAAAAATTTCGCTGTTAGCTCTCGTGGTCGTGTTGGACCATACATTATGTTGCACAGGAAGTAGGTAGTGTGCTTAAAACAATTTGATAAAAAAGGAGTGGGCGCATTTCTATGTACACAAGTTGGTCATGGGTGCAAGACCTTATCTTTAGTAAAACCAAAAAAAACGTACGAATTAAGCCAGTTACTCACTTAATGAGGCGTTCTCTTGTAAATGTAAATGTCAGTAAGAAAAGTTCCAGAAATTCCTTTAGAGATGGCAATGGTATTTTCGATAAACGACTTAGTTTTGTTTTACAGTACGCGGAAATTTTTTAAAATTTATTTTACCTATTTTGCCCCTTCTGTGAGGTAAATCCCTGGAGATCAATTAACTATACACAATGAAAGGAGAATAAAAGGAAGAATTATCTGCAGCAGCACGATTTCTGTGGTCATTCTTCATTTTGCTGTCTCAAGAACTTTTAAATAGAGTAAGACTAAATTACTTACATGTTTCATTTAAGTTTTAAGCACAATACTTATAAATAAGGGAGCTTTAAAAATAGTGTTAAATATGTTTTAATTGCTATAATAGTTTTTCTTTATTGTGGCGGTCCTTCAAATGTAAGAAAAATCGATAGAAGACTACCGTTGTATAAGCAAAACCGTCCGAAAAAGTTTTAAAAATATTCCTTCACCATGAGATGTCTGTGTTAAACACGGATGGTGTCACATCGTGATGTTAGGATCGTGTAGTGCCCTTATTAACATAAAAAAATCAAATAAAACACATAGTCATGTTTCCCAAAGGACATGTCATGTTTCAACCCCTTAGTGATGATCGCAAGGTCAATTCCTCATACCTCTAGAACAAGTTTGCTTCTAAACTCGTATCTCTAAAAGAAGAAGAGTGAAACCTGTGATGCGAACTAAAATCGCTATAACAATTAACACAATGAAAAAGTTGCCCATTTTTTTTATTTTAGCCAGACGAAGTCATCGGCGAATTTCTCCAGTGATAGAGTAGAAGCATGTTTATCAACAGGTTTTAACCTATCTGACAAATTCCTTAGTATTATACCGAAAGGATCTCAGGTATTGTTTACAAAAAGCCTGTGGATAAACAACATTGAAAACCCTTTCCACCAAGAGCCCTCAAACTTCTGGAGAATTGTGTTTCGACGGAAAAGGTACAATTCCACCAGGCACGGTAAACTAAGAAATTACGAGGCATTACAATCTTGCGACCTAACCTCCGCAATCCGGATGCCTGGTGAGCAAAGATATTAGGGTCATGGTTAGAGTGAGGGTGTCAAGGTTTTGAGCGATACAATTCGAAATTGATAGAGCCGTGAAACGTGACCTCTAAGTCTTTTATGTTTGTAACCGTATTGTGTGACCTTGGGCTTGGAATTGCACTTTTTTAACGCACGTTTATTTTTTAAAGCATACCTAGGGTTACACTGACTGTCCACGAAAGAGGAGGAAAATCGCGTAAAACTTATACCTGTGATATAAAAGGAAACAGCGCAAGAAGAGTTCGCTATTACGCTAATACAGCCTCGTGACGTCAAACACCGTGTAAGACGAGGCTATACAGATGGGTTTGGTGGTGCAGTGGAACCCACTTAAGAGCAACTCAGATAGCGACAAACCCACCTATTGACAAGTTTAGTCTCGATTCCCGATTCACTCCCATTTCATTTCCCGATTCATTCCCATTCACTAGACATGCCGTCTAGTCTGTCCCGGGCCCTTGCCGTTAATCAGGTTCGACTTTCATTAGGAGAGTACTCGAGTTAAAACCGATAACAAAAAACATAACGAGATTTCCGCACCACCTTTACTTTCAGCGGGTTTCTTACACGGGTCCTGTACTGTAGCGTTTACTTGGGCAGAATTTGTACAGTTCTCTAGCATGCGGCCCCCTTACATCCGGTTGCACACAATGTGTATCGCAAAGATTGGTCAAAAAATATTATACACACCTGATTTCGCTGTCTGCGTTATGAAAAGGTGTTCTTTGATTCTCACTGGAACGTTTATTACACTTGTTAGATTTGGATCTGTAAATTACGCTTCACTTGCACCTATTTTTATGAAATATTCGGCAACTTATATTACCACTGTAAAAACAATTGTAAATTTACAATTGCAGCCAAAAAATATAATGACTTTACTGTAAAAATACTCTAAAAATGTTTTTCTACAGCAAATTCTTGGTTAAAAAATCACAGTTTTTTAAGTATTTTTACAGTGAAGTCCTTGTATTTTTTTTTGCTGCACAACGAATCATTGTAAATTCACAAAATATTTTTTTACAGTGAAACATCGCAGTATAGGAAGCGGGCCTCAAAATGTTACGAATCGCCTTAGTATGAGAGATTAATAGAAAACAGAACTCAGGCCGATACTTATTGCGGTCGATCAACGAGAAAAAAATATCGGCGGCCATCTATTGCCCTCATACCCAGCAGCCATTATTCTAAGCCTTTGTGAAGCCTGGGGCATTGGACGTCAGTAACTATCCTAGAATCGTGGTATAGGTGCGAATCCATAAATGCCCCATAAAACAAAAACACGTCTAGGCGGTCTTGCTATAGCACGTGGGAAGCACACTTTGCGCAGCAATTTTTTTTTTGGCCGAGGCGCTCGCAATCCTTTTATCGTCTAATTACGGCCTTCTAACGATTCTCCACAAGAGCGTTTATTACAACCGTGACCGGCGTTGCAGTTAATTGCAAATCTGGACATAGGCACAGGCAGGAAAAAAGACAACGCAAGTGCTTGCGGAGAATTCTGTTTTCCGAAGCCCAGGTTACTGGACCTGTGTTAGGTTATTGTCCCCGGCGGGTTTAGTAGCTAATAAATGTCACCCCAAATCATTTTGATACTACCTATGCCGGGCTTATTCAAAACAAAGACAAGTACCTTCCCGCTACGCCGTCGACGTATCAGTATACGAGAAGGTTCACCACCATTGTCTCCTTAGAGACATAGAAGAACAGCTTTGAACATCATAGTTCATCCGAGGACACACGAATTCAGTGCTGTCTGCTTTAAACGCAGGGAGTTAGCAATGAGATTCGCGGTTCATGCGTTTATTATGGTGTGGGTGACTGCTTCGTTTCCATCGTCCCTCCAGTTTATGGCGACTGATCCGGGGAGCATTTTTTTAATTAGTTCGCCCATGCAGTCAGGTTTAACCATGGAAGGACCGTTCATGGGTAAGATAGTAAACTTAAACTCGAAGAAGTTAAAGAAGTAAAGTAAGTCAAGTTAGTATTTGTATCTATTTCTACAACAAGTAGTATTTGTATATTTTTGATACAAGATGTAACATACGCTTCTTTAAGTGGCAACAACTAATATTCCTATCTGTTCCTAGCTCTAAACTACTCTGACGAAGCAATCTGCAGAAGAATGTGTGCAGCAACCAAGTATTGCCAAGCTTACCTGAGTTTCACTAGCACTGCAACAGCGTTGCCACGTTGTCACATTTTCCCAAACCATAACTGCAATGCCAGTAATAACGCCACACAACCACCGCAGCTTGTTGCAGATGTAGAAGTCAAGGATGGTACTCTATGGCTGAAAGTACCGGGTGATCTGACACCTTTACCCATTAAGGAATGCTCGGTGGCAGTTTCGACAGGAACGGGGATTAGCACCGGTACAACCCTCACCTCGAGTGTAACTGAAGACACGCCCCCTCCTGAGATCTCAACACTTGGCAGTAATACGAACTCATTAATTAGCAGCAATGCAGACTCTTCAAGTGGAATACCACAAACGTCGTTGATTACCGCTTCAGGCGCAAGCAATGCAGAATTTACGACTGTTGGTCTTGCGACGTCAGCCAGTACTGGTACTAGTATTGGTCTTGCGACGTTAGCCAGTATTGGTACTAGTATTGGTCTTGCGACGTCAGACATTACTGGTACTACTGTGCAGTCTGTAACAACAGCTCTGCCACGACTTCCCAGGACGTGTAACGATTACGCATTGAATGGCACAAATGACAGTAACGGCTTTAACTTTTTACTTCATTTTCTGAATACATTGTCACTCAGTAAAATCGTTATAATTTGCAGCTCTCTGGACAGTACGACAAATTTGGCCCTGGACGATATATAACCCAACTTTTACCAACTTTACCTACGCGTACTGCAAGTTCGGCTACACGGCCATATTCCGGAACCTGCCGTATATTTATACAGCTACTGGTCTCTACGCTAACCAACAAATGTTTTTTCCGTTTCCTTCGCCGGTACCGGACGGCTACACCGTAGATGCAACTAGGACTGGCTTGAAGACATGGACCAGCGCCAGTTCGCAATTCAATTTCCCTCTCTTAAACGCGTTAATCCAGCAGTCCAGCCGAATTTTACTCTTTGATGGTTTTGTCAAAACTGCCGGAGTTTCCCGGAACTGCACGTACTCTGGCTTGGATATTGCTCCCAATGGAACTTTGAGCGTACAGACGTACGTCCCTAACCCGAATACCTTTAATGGAACATCAGTAAACGCTCCGGACGGACTTAAAGCTCCTTTGCTTGGTGCTCCGATTGTACTAAATGTGAACGATTTCTGTAGCTCATTTTGGCGATTGCCGTCCACTTCTATTGATGCGTGTACGCAAACCACAAATTTGTTTTTGATGGATGAGTTCCAGAGGTTTGGGAATTTTACTTATAGAGGAGGCACGTTGGCGTTTAAATAAGAGATTTTGTCGAGTTAGAAGACTTAAAAAAGATTTGCTGAGTGGAAATTGACAAGGTATACTCCAAAGACTTCGTTTTGTTATCGATTTATTGATCAACACACGGTTGCTAGCACCGACATGTGCACCAATAAGAAAACATTAAGGCGAGTGTGTAAAAGATGACTCGATAATATATCTTTATGGAATTACAGGAATTACTTGACCTCCCTTATGGAAGCAAAACCCATATGAAAGGATTTTCAACTGTTTCATTATCCTTGTTAGTGCGCACTTACTTGGGTTAGAAAATGGGTCAGTGATAATACGCAAACATGTCCTGTGGCGGCAACAGGCGCAATTAAGTCTTGCGTTTGATTGTCTGCAAGCAAATAACAGTTTCCATTCACTGAGATATTTTTAACGTTTTCTTTTTGTGTTCCATCTTTCCCAATTTTCCGTGCTTTAATGAACGTTGTCATCGAGAAGAGTCAAAGTTGAGAGGTTGTGAATATTGATCACGTCAAAATATGAAAGCATTTTTTAATTCTTTCGTGGAAATTATCAGCTCCAATGGTAAAAAAATTAGTGTCGGTCTCGGGGCATCGGTGTAGCCGAAGCTATAAACCATTGCAAGGTACCCCACGGCCCGTGGAGTATCCAGGATTTTATTTCGGGGAGAGGGGGGGGTCGATTTTTTTAAATACATATTCTAGGATATATTCTAGACATATGTATTAATACAATAATGATAATTTAACTATTATTTTAAGTCAAAGTTTGGACTTCTTTGTCGACCTTTCGCCTGCCGCTGTGACAAGGATAAATGTTTCACACAGAAGAGCACGTAGTTTCACACGTAGTCTAATATTTTAGAAGACTAATTTGCCAAAAATGCTGTTAACAGTTTATTAGGTACACATACATATTTACTACTGTTTCAGAAATAGTACCCTGTATGCAAAGAAACATTACTCTTGAAAGTACTGAAACACTTAAGTTATTGAAATGTTAACTAAGAAATAATGAATTACTGAAATGACTACCATTGCATAATTAATTAACTGTTAACGTACTATATTGAAATTATTGAAACAAATTCGGGAAAGTGAAGTGGAAAGATCTTCAAACTTGGATATCTAAAATCTCCCAGGATTCCACTGTGTAATATGTCTACAACATTTTTGATAAATTTAGATTGTTTGGTTAATCTTTCCTGTTAGGTTAGCACGTGTATTTAGAACTCAAGTGAACATACACATTTTGTTGTGAATACAGTGGAATAAATCTTGTCTGGATTGAGCTAAAAGAAAAGAAAAAAAAACAATAGACGTAAAACAATACCTGCAGATTCGGCAATTCATTTGAAAGCCAAGCAAACGAAACGAAGGTTGTTGCTTCCAATCTTTTGATACTGTGCGAGTAAAAGCATATTCGTCGTTTGCGTGCAAATATCAGTTGAGTTTGCCGGTATCTTCCAAAAGGACCCACATGTACTGTTTATGAAGGAGCTGTTAATAAGGGGAGTTGGGAATCCATTCGACGGGACCCCCTGTACAATTTTAAAAGGGCCTTGAACTGACATTGATCCATCAGGTGCAATATCAAGACCAGAATAAATAATAATAGAAGACGGACTTAATCCATCCCTGGCTTGCTCGTAATACAGTGTCCTGTTACTGCTTCGAACCAAATCGGACAATATCGGGAAATTAATACTAGACGTGTAAGTTCTCCAACCAGCGGGATCGGTAGTGGGTATTACTCTTCCAGCAGAGCCAAACACTGTCACATTGTTTTTATTGTCGTAGAAGAAGGGAACCACTGCATAGTTAACAATAATGCCTGTGTAACCATTTCGACAGTGGGCAGTGATGTTTGGTCCGCTAGAATAGCCCGTAGGCCATATCGTCCTAGGGGTCCCGTAATCAGCTAATGAAACAACCAGAAATTAGCTTACATTTTAATGCTTGATTAAAAGAAATCTTACTATCATTGATCCCACTTTGAATATAATAATCCCAACAAGTCCGGGGGCGGGGTTCTCCTAGGTTCGCGGTAGACGCTGAAGTCGCTGACGTCGACGCTGGAGTCGTTGGTGTCGTTGATGAGCTTGTTGAGCTCTGTACAACGGTCCCGGTTGACGTCGAAGACGGCGGCACTGAACTGGTCGATGTAGGAGCCATCTGTGCGCTTGTAGGGCTGATTATCGCACTTCCGGTGATATATTCTACATTTGCCATATTCAGGATAGTTAGAAGCTTTTGAAACAATTGTAGAACATAGGAAACGATCTTACTTTTCTTTGAGTCGTGTGCTAACGTGTTTGTCTTAGGGACAAATGTAGGTATACTACCGTACTCTAGCTAGGGATTTTCCAGGTTTTTATGCAAAACTTGCGTTATGATCTGGATTTGAAAGTTGTTTCTATTAACTACTACCGCTTGCTACAATGAGGTAAATCGGAAAATGTCGAGAATTTTCTAAATTTATGCTTCTCTCTAACTCTTCCAGCCGTCGACAACTCTTCGTTCAACGAAATATGAGCTAAGATTCTGCGTGGAATGTATTTTATAGCTTACTATGACTTTTTGTTGACACTATTCGTAAATCCTAGGTAATAAAAAGGTCTTTAATGGATTATCTCGAAAACATCTCGAATTAGATAACATAACTCCAGAAAGTTGCATTAAATCACAGAACTTGCACAAGAATTTTTCCTTACCGTTGGCAGTATTCGCGCCCATTGTAATATTAGCCTGTGGCGGTGGTAGAGTTCCTGTAGAATTTACCGTGGTGCCATTCGAAGTGACGGTAATCATTGGTGAATTGGAGGGTAAAGTGCTAGCTTGCCCACCCATCATAGTACTTTGGATTGAAGGCGTGAACTGAGCTGAAGAACTTGTTGTAGCGAGAACATTGACAGAATTTATTGTTAGATTTGAGAAAGTGGTGTTAGTTTGAATTGCGTTCGTCAATGTTCCGTTGCTAGCTGCGCCAGAATTTTCTGTGCTGTTAGCTGAATCTGTATTTATGTTTGTGACCATTGTAGTCAGTCCATGGGTAGAAGTTGCAGGAATTGGAATCGTCGTCAAAATGCTTGCCATAATAATGCAGTCCGCTTCATTCCGGCATGTAGAAATGTTGTAGAAATTGTCGCCAGAAATCTTGTCCCATAGTATTCCATTAATGACTGTAGAGTCTTGGTACATGACGATATCAGTATTACACAAGTTATTGTTGTACAAGTAGCACATCTTCTCCCTTGTAACCGCGTGCGTGAACATATGGCATGCTTTACAACCGTCGTGGATTGTGCATAACCTTCCGCATTCCAATGCGCCCATGCCCTTAAATTCTTTTAGAACAAAAAGTCGGTAAATATCTCGTTGATTCTTGAGTTCAATTGCTTTAGTTTTTGTTGAAGTCCTTTATTCGTTATGTTAACTTACCTATCTTTGAAGCAGACAAAGTAACACTGTTCTGGTAGCAAGCATTGCTGACGAAGTAATAACCTCCAGTACTAACACCAACCGAAAAACCTATAAAACACATCTCTTATGATTAGTCCGCTTTCGACTGAAAAAGGGAACCTACTTGCCGTAAAGAAGTGTAAATTAAAAGCAACAATTAACAGTTTCATTTTTAGTTATCTTCAGGTGCTTTTAATGTCTCTCACTCGTACGGGTAATGTATTCGACATCCAGATTTGGACTGCTGGTATCTTCGACTTCAACTAGTCCAAATTCTGGTGGGTAGTGGCAGTGTATATACGTTTTGACTCCTACGAGTTCTGCAAGACTTACTAGCCCAATGCCTCTGACATGACCCCTTTTAAGACATTTATGACTGGACGGGAGTGCGTATATTTTCTTTGTAGATGCTTTTGTGCTTTTAACTTTTTTAGAAACTGGGTCGAAGCTTTGTTCGTGCAAATGCCCTGCCTTTATTGTAAACAGTGTGTTCTTAATTGAAACATAAGAGCATTGTACTCTTGTCTTCTACAATCCCATGTTCTTTTGCGTTCGTTCTAAATGTTGAAAAAAGCTCAACATTATCCCAAGGAAGCTAGAAACCAAGCTAGAGCAGTCCGTGTACTAGCGGAGACCGTAAAAGGGGCTTCATGCTGGGCAGCTTTCCACGATGTAGGCAAATGGGTTTCAGCTTTCCCTCAGTATTTTCGCTTTCCTGGTTAAGAATTGTCAATGCACATAAAAACACGTGCATCTTTTCGTTCCCCTGGCAAGAAACCCCGGCGACTCTATGGTCTTTTTACTAGTAAGAGTTCGTTATTATGCGCACTGACATGTTTTTACTCAGCCTAATGTAACTTTCTCATAAATATGCTTATAAAGAACTAGCGCACCTTTGGTGGCCTGACAGCGCTGAACCTTTCCAAGCGAAGTGCCCTACTATGTCTCAATAATTTCTGCTACGTGGTATTTACTGAGTTTGTTGGATACATCTTGAAAGGGTTGGGGGAAAAACTCTTCCCTGAATTATCACGTACTGCAGTATTTATTTGGGGATTTCTAAACATTGACACAGGCTGGAGTAAATCTGCATCGTTTTCTGTGAAATTTAATGGTTTGTAATTCCTCAGTTAAAAGTATCTAGTGTTGAGGAGTGTCACAAATCCGCCATGACGACAATCTCTGCTACTTGCTGTAAGGGTACAATACTATTGTTTCATTTGGTATAAGCAGAGCTGCAGATCGCTCTTTTTTCGAGCGCTTGTTGTACAATATATTTTCGTTGTATATTTCGTATATTTTCTTATGAAGTTTGCCTTGAGGATTCGGTTTGAAATGGGTCAGTTTATATGGTGAATCGAAATATGAGTAATTCGTTGCTTTTTAATTTAAAAAATCGCCATTCGAATCAATCCAATTGGTTTCGGGCTTTCCAAGCCAAGTCATATTCAACTCAAAGTTAAGTAAATTAAGCAAAACAACAATTGCTTGAACATTTTATTACGACTCAGAGAAAAGGTTGAATAAAAGCAGTGCTTAAGAGTTTTAAAGGCGCATAGCCTACATCTTCCTTCTATATGAATTTGTACAGCGTCGAGATTAAAAATATATTTTTCTCAATCAGTTCCTACAAATTCCTTAAATCAATTCAATCTAAAAGACAGCAATGGACAAATTAAATTCAAGTGCGATGAATGTGAATTTAACTGAAATCAAATTCATTGAATTGAACTTGACTGATTCAATTAATAGAATTTGAACGAACCACAATGAATCGAACCATTTCCTCGTAGCGCGAAGAGTAGTTCAATGCCCAGCCACGAGCGGCGCCGCTTGTCCGAACCAGATAATCGTCATGGCTCGTTTTCGTTCTAAAACAAACACTGGCCTTCTTGATTTCAAAATACAGTTAAATGCAATCGTGTGATTGTTTCAAAGTGATGACATTATAGTTTTTGAGAAGAAAACAAAACCTAAATGGCAGGCTTACTGTCAGAAGAGTTAGATTTGATGGGAGATACGAGATACAGAAGGTAAATCAGTTCTTAACCAAAAATTCTGTTTTTCCTCTTTGGAATTATATAAACGTACTTTCCTTTAGCTACATTCTGGCTGTGGATAAAGCACTAAAGAGTTTCGAGTACACCAGCGAATGGGCCGATTTAATCTCTGCATTAGGGAAGCTTAACAAAGTAAATTCTTTAATACAATTTAAATAAAATGATGTAACATATGTATTAGGTTTTACTGGCTCACACGAAGTACCCGGTTGTACCTCGACGTGTAATTATGGGTAAGCGATTGGCACAATGCCTTCATCCCGCTTTGCCTGCTGGAGTTCATCTGAAGGCTCTGGAAACGTATGACATAATTTTTAAAGCCATGGGCCCTGGAAGACTGAGCCAAGAACTGTTCATTTACTCAGCAGGTATACTTCCATTTTGTTCTGACATATTATTTGGAATCGAATATTGTCTAGGCATCTTCCCATTACTTGGCCATGCAGCAATGAACGTGCGTCCAGCACTATTATCCTTATATGAAACGCATTTCATTCCATTGGGCACTTCTTTGCGTTCTTGCCTCTGTGGTTTCCTGAGCGGGGTTCTGCTTGGCTTGGAAGAAGGCAACGACTACTTCGACAGGTAATTTAAAGCCTCTTTTGTCCGTTACTAAAATCAATTAATTGAACTACAATGTTAGAACTACAACTTTACTGGAAAAGGTCAACGACGGCGTAGGAGCAGCCTATTTCTATGGAGCAATGTGGCAGTGCCTGCAAGCTAATCCTGCTGTACGACTACCCGCTTTAGTTTTCATATTAAGTCACTTTCAGAAGAAATTGACCTTGGACGACCAAATCCACATTGTGGGAACTTGCTTGGAAACTATGGTAAACCCTTTTTCGCGCTATGGGAGTCTTTTCGTTCACATTTCGTAATTGCGTGCTATCCTAGGTCCATGGTTTGTGTGCAGCATTGCAGGATTTGAATCTTTTAGTGCAGCGCAGTGCGCTAGAACTCCTTTTGTGCGCCTTTCCACTCCATTCTTGTCCCTTGACCAATGATGACAAAGCCCGAGTGGTGGCGGCAGCGTTACACACCATCCTCCGACGTGACATGTCGTTAAATAGGTACCGGAATCGTACACCTTTGTTATGAAGTAATTTGTGGGCATGTTTTTGTGCTAGGCGGCTGTTTTCGTGGCTCTTGGGGTCAGAAGTCAACCTAGATGGAATGACTGGAGAGCATCCAGTAGCCAAACGAAGTGAAAGTCGCGGAAGTACTTGCAGTGAATTAGAAAGTGTTCCTTACTTCGACCTCTACGCCAGAAACGTTTTATGTCAAGTATGTGTGTACCTTACATGTTTTATTTTTTCTAAATCACTTTTTCATCAGGCGTTACGCCATCTATTCAGAGAAAGTTGTCATAGCACTCCCTGTGATCTCAAGCCGTACCGATTACTAGTCTCCCTGCTAGAAAAACCCGAAATCGGTCCCTTAATCCTCGATGACATCCTACTCGACGTTTTCAGGTAAACATAAAACTTTCTTCTTTGATAATTTATTAATAGTGAATGTTGACTTGTTAACAATCTATAACAATAAGATGATTATAGAACTAAAATGATTAATAACTAGGAGAATTATTAAGGTTTCCTTTCTTTAAAACCATCTGAACGGAATTCATAAAATGGAAACTAACTTTAAAACTGTAACTAAAGGTTAAATTTAGTTTGATCTTATTTCCGTTTAATCATATTTTGGATTGTATTATCCGTTTGTTATGATGAGTCCTATTTTTAATTCCCATTCCTGTTCTTTTCATGTTACCTAGTTTAAATTTTTATTACTATTCCAACATTGTATTTAGTTACAAGATATTTCCTTTAATTGATACAATGTCGTCCTAGGCTATCAGATTGATTTCGATCAGAATTCACCTAAACAGATTCTCTCTTCCTCGCCAAGGCGTTAGAACTTTAATGTATGAATTGAAGTTTTTTGTTCGAGTTTAATTTTGCGTGATATTATCTATTTTGTGTGATTTTTCCTATTGTTTATTACAATTTCCATTCTTTTTACCTCACCTGGCATTAATTCCTATTACTATTCCAAGTTTTTATTCAGTTATCTTATCTATTCCTACTAATATTAATTTACTGAATTCTCTTGTCTGCCAGAACGTTAAACATCTTTCATAGTGGAATTATTTTTTTCCTAATATCCATTCACTTATACTTTTTACTTTTCCTAGCTTTGATTCTCATTACTGTCCCAAAATTTTGTTTTGTTGTATCCATTTGTACTAGTAGTATCATTTTTCTTTTAATTTTTCTCTAATATTTTCTCTTCCTTTTTTTTGCCAGAGCGTTACATTTTTCCTGCGAAAAGGATAGGAGTACAACTTATGCCCTCGATTCGCCTTCCAAACCTTATCACAGCGAGCTTATCAAAACTGCGAATTTGCTCTTTGGCACCTTGGAACCGTACTACGTATGGACTTACTGTGGGCAGCTGCTTTCTAAGAGCCAGCCGCGGCCAGATGAAACAGTTTTGGCCGTCGGCAGCGGCCTGCCTTCCGTTACGGAAATCGCGTGGCTAATAGAACGTCTGCTCGATATCATCCCGCTGGATTCCGCGAGCGAAACCACCACCGAGCACCTTCCCTTGCTCCTCAGCCAATTTGTCGAACACCTTTCGCTGAATCGTTTGTCGCTGGCAGAGCTTTCAGCGAGTTTGAAAGTCTGCCGAGTTCTGCTCACCAAAGTGCAGCCTGAGTTGTTCCGTCCAGCTGAGGGCGAAGGCCCCTCCCTTTTCAACGAAGACTCTGATAGCAATTACGCCAGCGCTTGCACCACCCCGAGCGAAATCCTGTCGGCGCCGTTTATGCCGCACCGGCAGTTCGAAGTCATGCGAGAGATTACCGAACACGCCAAGAACCTGCTCACGGAGTTTGTAGCCCACGAAGTAGTCGAATCCAGTTCGTTGGAAGAAGTACTGGCCAGCATCGCGAAGAGCCTCTCTTTCCAAGCGTACGATTTGAGTCCAAGTGCCAAATTGCAGTGCATCCTGCAAAGCTGCGTCGATTTCGATGGCTCAAAAACAATACCACAGCTGTCCAAAGATCACTCAGGCTCCAGTGGACAGCACCTGGGGCAAAACGTGGTCATTTTGCCCGTCAAAACGCAAGCAGAGCAGTGCGCACCGGTTTTCAAGCTTCTTTGCGATTTTCTGCAAGAACTCTCCTGTTTCCCCAGCTATTCCTTAACGGGGCAGTATCTTGTGCCTTTCAACAACAATGTTCAAGAATGTAAACCAATTTAAACTGTGTTAAGATAATTATTCGGCTGAAAATTGATTTTTTAACTGATTTTCTAGTTATCTGGAGTGAACTTCCTGTTTGGCTGCGAATCTTACTGGGTTGCGCCTGCCTGCTTCCGATTCAACTCGCCAGTTTGCAATTCATAGCTGCGTCCATGATTGTTGACCTTATGGCGGCCAATCAATCTATAGCCTTATCAGTAAATTTGTTTAATTGATTTTATGCATGTTTTAGTTCCAGTTGTTATGTTTAAGATAATCTATTGATTTATTTTTTTTGTATGGCGTAGGCTCTTGCCTATTACTGGTGTTTTATATTTTGGGTAGCTTGATTTGATGCATCTTGATCAGATTTAGTTGGAAACATCGCCGTCTGATAGCTGATTAGAACATCGCTTAATCGGTGTTTTATTATTATCTTAGTTAATCTTTATTTATCCTTGCAATTTTTTTTAGTATTTTACCCTTTTACGCACAATAAGAATCCTAAAGCTTTTCCAGCATTAATTCATTAGGAGTGACTGTTCCCAATTAGGAACAACGTGTCAGAATTTCTATTTGGGATATCTCAACTGCCTCATTTGACGAGCTTACGTTCTTTGTTAGAATTCACATTCAAAGTTTCTTAGTCAGTTTTCGTGTTTCAGTGCTGCTTTTTGTGTAATTGTTGGAATTTTTAGAATCTAAGTGAAGAATGAATCTTGGTTTATCAAAAATTACACCGTATTTCTTATTTATGATTACCTTCGTTTTTTCATAATATTCTTACTCTTTTATTAATTCATTTATTCTCAGTATTGTTTGGTTTGCCATTAATGCGTATTGATGCCATTGTTTATATTAATTGGTTTGTTACTATCACTTATTCTTATTGGTTACATTAATTTTTTTGCTTTTCAACAGAAAACCGGACAAGTTTGGCTGAAAGAGAACTCTGATGTTCAGCAAACGGTTAGCGTGGTCATCGTGCCGCTCATCGAGATCCAGCATGTGAAAATTATCACTCAGCGTACATGGGCCCTTCAAGTAATTTTCCTCTAATAGAGAACAGTAATAAGAAAGAACAATGTATTTGTAATATAAATATTTTTTATTATTTTTTGTTTACAACCGTGAGCATTTACTCCCTTCTGGACCGTCTTGAGGTTACATATTCTATTGATTCATTAAATCAATGTGAACTTTTCACATAACGGGCCTATTATATCTTTAATACTAATTTTAATAATAATAGATTAAGTAATGAATTAATACATAAATAAATAACCTAAATAAATAAATATTAACAATATTTGTTTTGAACAACAGTTTTAATATTGAAAAGTTGACATACGAACAGTAGTAACAACAATTTAAATAATTGGTTTTCAGATTCTGGGCGTAAGGTTTTGGTCGTACCTGAACGAGTTGAAATCCCAGCAGCAGCTCTCGTGCGTCGAACTACTGCACAACCTCGCAGCCTGTCCTTCGGGCCATGTCATTCCTGAAATCATCCTTGCCGACTTAGGCCGCACCGATTCGGTTGAGCAGCTCCTCGCGTCCCTGCGCAAACTGATTCTCTTTTGGCACTTGAGCCGGCAGATGGAGTCTAGTCGCAGTTCCCATCAATTCGACCGCTGCCTGCTCCGCCTCTTCGACTTCTTGGACCATCCCTCCGCCGCTGTACAGAGTGCGGCCCGCGATTGGCTCTGCCAAGCGCTGTTACGAGGCGACATGGTCCGTTTGGTCGACCCTTTACTCCTTTGCCTACTAGATGGCAGCACCGCCAAGATCAACGTGCGCCACTTGCACCTGGTTACCTCCAAACCCACCACCACGCCCCTTGACGTCGAAACGAACGAATCTCGAATTCGAGCCGTCAGCTCCGTAGACGGGCAAGTCACGTACCACCTCGTGAATCAACCGGTACTGGCCAACGGCGCGATTAACCTCCCCCGGAGGGTACTCACCATGACTTCCATCGCCAATTATACCGGTAACCACGCCCTTGAGCACGCTTTGGTGAAAGGCGCCAGCCTCCCGAACTTGAGCCCCATTTCGTTAATCATCAACCCGTTCCCGGAAATGGATCCTGCGTTAACCACGACGACGACCAGTACTTCGCACCAGGAACAGGGCTACAACGAAGCTGAGGTGGTCGTGAAAGGAATTTTGGACCAATTGGTGCAAGACGTGGTCCAAACTTGCAAAATTCGCTTGGCGAAGAAAATGAGCCCCGATATTTTCCCCTTGCACTCGCATTTGCTGCTCTACGTCCACGTCGGCGACGCAGCCCGCCTTTTGTACGTGCTGAACATCTTTAGAACGATATTCAGCACCCAGCCCCGCTTAGCAATCTACACCCTCAGCTCCACCGCCATCCAAGCCTCGAAAAGCAACGCCATCTACAGCTTACTGGCCCGGCACCGGCAGTCGATCCTGGGGCAGGGCTTCGAAGGCGACGTTAACGCCGAACACCTGGCGTTCTTCCGGAACGCGATGTATCTGGAGGCGTTGCTGACTGTTTTGCTGTATAACCTGCGCACATACTACGCGCCGAGCAATCTCAAGGCGAAAAGAGAAGATATACAAGGGAATCGCGAAGTCCAGGCCCTTTCGGCGGAAATCCTGACGATTGTGGTCAAGGAATTGGTCAACATTGTAAAGGAGAGTGGTAAAGGCTTTGCGTCCTACGTGGCGGACATGCTGGCGAGGTGCAGACTGCAGAAAGTGGCGCTGCATAGCTTGGCGACGTTAATCCATGCGCTGAAAATGGCGGGAAATGCGACTACGGCGCGCAAAACGTTCAGCGAGCGGATTCTGGAGCACAATGACGCGTGGTCGTCGGCCGGCTACTCCGAGACGCTGCTTTTGTCCATTTTGAAGTAAATTTTTTGACTTTTTTCTGAAGATAATGCGATATTTTCTCTATTTCGTGTATTTCAATGTACCGTTTTTTATTTTTATAAATATTTTGTATGAAATTATTTAATGTCGTATGCGTCTTTTTGGTGCTGTATTTTTGTGCCAGTCTTGTTTACTGTTGTTGATATTATAAAAACGTAATAAGGTATTGCTTTGCTTTATTTGGCATTAATTTTATTTTCTATTTAAGTTTTAATAAAACGCCATTTCATTATTTTTTCCGTACCGTTAATTTTTTTACTTAGCTTTGTTAGTATTCGTTTTGAATTTACTTCTGTGAATTATTGCACTTACATAATAAAATTTGGAGTTAGCTTTTTGTATTTCAGGCAGTGATTTTTGGCTACATGAGAATTTAGCTGTGGTGAATCTCTTGGGGGATAGTAAAGTATTGCGTGTATTCAAAGTTAGTTTGGTTAGTCGTTTTTTTGCGCATTTACGGAGCGCAGTACCTTTGAACTCCCCTGCAGTAGCCGATTGGTCGTTATTAACGGGATTCGTTATAGCGAGATTCAGTTGCTGCAAGATTCTACTGTGTTTGTACCTGTTTTTGTTGTCCTGTTTTTTATTAATTTCTTTTTTAGTTTTTTATTTCTTGCGTTTTTGCTGTTTTTTAAAATTCATTTGTATTCTTTCCGGTGATTAATAATGTTTATATTAATTTTACTTTATTTTCCAGGTTATTGGGAGCGGTGATCATGCTAGAAGATCAAGTTTCCAAATACTCGGAGGAAATGTTGATTGTGAACTCGGTGAAGGGCAGCAAAGACAACCAAAGCTTCAAGTTTTATACCGGATTGCCCGTGGCTGCGCAGCCCATGTTCCTTGCCGCAGTATTAATCGGTCTTCGGCAGAAAAGCTTGCGCCAATGGCACGGCCATCTAGTGACGATCATTACCACCAGTTTGCCGTTTTTCAACAAAGCGCTCCCAACCATCGTGATGGCGCTGATGCCGCAGCTGTGCTTGAACTTGGAAGAAATCATAGGAACGTATCGAGCTCGGGATGAAGTACTAGGCATGATCCCGCCAGACCACGCCGCCATTTTACTGGAAGCGTTGACCGCTTTGTGCCATTACTGCCTCGTCGATGGCAGTTTGGCCATGGCGCACTTGGCCATGCTGCCGTCGACCTACAGTCTCCATGGCAACTTGGGATTGACGAGTGGACAAACCGGTAACAATACTGGGCAGATTTTCCATAATTTGGTGCATGCGTTTACTCCCACCGCCCCGGCCAAAGATGGAGGCGCGGCTGAAGAAGATCCGTACGTTATTGTGCGGAGGAATTTATTGTCGCACCTGCCTCGTGTCATTGCTTGTTCGGCGACGCTATGGGAAGTCATTATGGCCAAGTAATCCTCAATGTTTTTAATATATTTGATTTTAACACAGGTTTGATTTAATATAGATTTAATTTTATGTAGATTCGACTATAATACAGATTTTTTTGTTTTAGGGAGAATGTTAGCTGCGTAGGTGGCGCTCCGAGGATTCTGCGGCATCATATCTTGGAATTACTTAGCCCCATTGCGCATCATCACAGTCCAAGCTTCTTAGCAGCCGTTGCGGTAGTTTGGCAAGACCGAAAAGGAAGGAATAATAACAAAAAGGTATTTATATCTTAAGTTAAGTAATGTGTGGGTGTTAACATTCCGAATTTCTTAGGTGTTACCGCAATTTGGATTGGATTTGTTAGTGTTGGTTGATCTGGTATCGTCCATTAAAGCTCTGCCAGTCGATAACTTGGTTCAAAATGTGAAGTTGGTAGTCAAGCAGCCTCCGCCCATCGAGGGCAGTGCTCAGGTTGGGATCTCTTGTCAAGCTTTGTCGATATTTTTTTTACTATTGTAGATATAGATTATTTTTTTATTTTTTTCCGCTTTTTATGCGGTTGGTTTCTGTATCAAATCTTTCGGTTTACCTTTTAGTTATTTGGTTTATTTTCTGATTTCTTCTTTATTGTTTGAAAGCACTTATTTTTCCGACTTTTTCTCTTTTCGTTGACTCTTTGTGCTTTGTTCACGTATTTCTTTTTTTGCTTATACAGCGGAGTGTCCAACTGCAGTTCGTTACTAGTTACCTCAATGCCTTTTATGATTCTAGTTTGTGATCTTCGCTTTGTAGGTTATGTTTGTGATGTGATCTTCTTTTTCCAGGTTTGATTTGTTCTTAATGTTTGCTTTCTTTTCCCGTAGCGGCAGCCGTTAGATGTCAGCCTGTTACAGTTTTTCTACGCCTACCTGCAGCTTTTGAGCAAACCTCAGCTCTCCGAGTGTTGGAATTCGTTACTCGCGCTGCTAAAGGAAGCCACGCCCACTTCTCCGCCGACACTCTTTCTTCTCATGGCCGTCCTCTACGAAACGGTGCAAAAAGCTGGAAATCTGGAGCGTAAAGAGCAAAAAGAGTTGCAAGAAGTGGCTGCGAAGGTAAATTGTACAAAAAGTGCCATTTATCGTTAATTCACATTCGTATATGTTTAAGTAAATCTCGTGTTAAATGGTTCAACCGAATGCCCTGCAATATTTCAGTTTTACATTAAAATCACCTCCACAATGATCTCCAGTGTTACTTTTTCGTATTTGTCTCAGTGTAGTCTTTTTTCTGCAGCCATCTTTTTAACTTTACTAAAGATTAAGTTTTCTTCTATTTTACATTGTACATTATTAGACATGTTTTCTAGTACATTTATATGTATATATTATTGTATTTACTTTTGAATTTATTTGTTTAAATTTTTCGTGTATTTATGTTTGTTTTTTCATTTAATATTTTCCGTTACATTGACATGTATACAGTCGTCTTAATGTTTACTTTTATGTGTGTTTTGTTTGCACCTTTCATTTATAAATACTTGTTTTTCAGTTAATCGAAGCCTGTGGAACAGTAGCAGGGTCTTGCTTGGAGCAAACGACGTGGCTGAGGCGGAACTTGGCCGTGCGGAAAGATATAGAATGCCTGAGTCCGGATATGGACGAACTGTCTGAAGTTTCTTTGGACGATTCGACATACAGCTCCCTGTCTTCTTCTTCAGCGCTTCCCAGCACAAACTTGCAGTCTTTAGCACCGTATAGCGTCCAAGCTTTGACAGTATTAGCAGAATTGCTGCCTGCGTTGCAAGATTTGGTGTATTCATCGGAAGATCGCGACAAAGTCTTCCCTCTACTCAGCACAGTTTTAACCCACGTAACCCCTTACTTGAAATACCATAGCCAGAGTACTTTACCGGCCTTCCTGGCTGCTTCAGAACTGCTGGCCGGTCTCAGTAGTTTCCAGTACAGTCGCAAAGCCTGGAAGAAGGAAGCTTTTGATCTCTTGTTGGATCCGGCGCTGTTCCAAATGGATGTAAATAGCTTGAAAGCCTGGAAAACCATCGTGGATCACCTCATGACCCATGATAAACTGACCTTTAGGGATCTGCTCGGTAATATTTCTTCTAGGAAACGTACGTGGCCTAATTTCTTCCTTTTTTTCCCTCCTTAGCCCGTGTTTCTGTAGCGCCGTCCAGCTCTTTAAATTTATTCGCCAGCAAAGAGCAAGAAATGGATCAAAGAGCTCAACTCCTGAAGCGATTGGCCTTCGTTTTGTTCTGCAGCGATGTTGACCAATACCAGCGCTTCATGCCTGATATTCAAGGTATATCCTCGGTGATTTTTTAATCAAAGATTCTTTTCATATTTTCCCCCCTTTTTTATTGATTTAATAAATTTTTCTCTTTCGTTTTGTATGTAAGTTTTGGGGTTTTATTTGTTCGTCTCTATTTTCTTAAGTTTTGCGTATTTAATAAGTAGTTTTTGTTTATTAATTTTCTTTCTATGCTGATTTTCTTCCTGTATTATCTTTCTAGCTTATTTGATATTTTTGCTTTTGTTCGTATGTGAACAGAACTTTTGCTTACTTGTGAATTTATTTGATCCATTCATTGCTTTTCTCGAACCCTGTATTGCTGGGTTTCTTTACATGGATGAGTCGTTAACAATTAAATTCTGTCTGCAGAAAAGCTAGCTGAAAGTTTACGACTGCCTCAGCCAGCGCCGAATGTGCAAGCCCAAGTTTTCCTCTGCTTTCGCGTCATTTTGCTGCGCATTTCGTCCGACCATGTGACGTCACTATGGCCGACTATCATTGCCGAAATGATCCAGGTCTTTTCACTGATCGAGCACCAGTTACGCCGGGATTCCGAGGAATTCAGGTAAACTCTTCCTAGGCAATGCTAGCCGTCTGAAAAGAGATACAGCGCCGGGTGAAAGTTTTTTTGTATGAAACTAATACTTCGGTTTTTATGTTCCACGTCCGTTTTATCTTACTAACTGTTGGTGTTTGGGCTCTCCTTTTCTTTGTCCCGCTTTCTTAATGGACTTAGCTGGGATAAACGACTTGACAGGTAACAGTACAGGCGTTTTTCTCGCATGCACATTTTTTAATTATTTTCTTTGTTTTTGGTTCCCTATTCGTTTTTCTTTTTCCCTTTGGTTCTATCCCCTCTCACATTGGTTGAAACGAGTGAAAATATTTATTGTAGTGCTCATTTGAGAAGATTGTCGTCGCTGGATTCGTCGTGGGTTGTGAGCAGCACTAATGGGCTGCAGGCTCATGGAAATCCTGCCTGGTTACAACTGTATTTATCAGTGTGCAAACTATTAGACATTGCCTTGGCTTTGCCAGCTGCGCGACTACCTCAGTTCCAAATGTAAGTTTTTCGTAAAGTTCAGAAATAATACTAAATTAACATTGTTAGGTATCGCTGGGCGTTCATTGGCGGCAAAACGCAAGAAATTTCGAACCGGAGTCATGAATACGTCCCCCATATCACGAGACTAGCCAAATTGATGGAACCGAAAGTAAGAATTGTTACAAAAAAAAGGACAATATCAGAAAAATAAAGAGACGTAAATTAGAAACGTAATTTTATTTCATTTTCTTTTTTTAATTTTTCTTTCATTTTCTTTCTTTCTTTTTCCCATTCTTTTATGTTCTTTCTTTTCTTTCTTTTTCTTTTTTTCACTTTCTTTTCTTTCTTTTTCTTTAGTTCACTTTCTTTTCTTTCTTTTTCTTTTTTTCATTTTTCTTCCCTGTTTTTATTTGTTCGTTTTTTTAGTCCCGTTTATTAACTTTTTAATGATTGATTTATATTTATCAAAGGTGGGAAAGCTTGATGAATGTCCTAAGAAACTGGAAATGAAGCCAGGACTTCCGTTGTTGCTGGAATACCCTAATGTCAAGTCCTTGATGGAATTGTATCCATTCTTCGACATTTTAAGTCAGCCTTGGGAGCCAAACAGCGTGAGCGATGTGGAAAATACGAGTTTGGTGGAAGCGGCTATTGAAAAGGAGTTCTTGGAAGCTGTACCATGTTAATATTATCGTGTGATGTCTTAATTTAGCCAAAGGGTGGAATACGGTGGGGAGATTTGTGTTCTTGGGCGAAGAGGCAAAAAAGAAAGGAATCGGTGACCAATAGGTGTGATTATGTGAATGTTGTGTTCCAAGTAAACCAGAAAAAATCTGCTGTGCCTTTTCTGCACGTCATTCCTTCCTCTAGTCTTCGTGGAATGAATTTTTACTACACGGGATGAAAGAAATTTTTAAGAATGTAAGTGTTTGTTTCTGGAATAGAGTGAGTGGTTATGGGATTGCTAACTACTGATACTTGGCAGAACTAACGTTCTGAAATTAAAGGGCAATATGACTAACAGTATTGGAAGAAGGTATGATAAGTGACGGTTCACCCTTTGAGGAGTAATGTAGGCTGAAGATGCTATAAACTTCTATGAATTCTTATGTTTTTGTCAAATTTATTTACCTTTTTGTAGACGATCATACTATGAGTTCACAGGGATTGAAACGAATTGTTAGTTTCACCAAATTATGTTATTACATGTTCGGTTTATTGCACATGGACGAGTTTTAAATCCCACTAAATTGTGACGAGATTTATTTAAAGTGATAAAAGTTGTATTTTATATGAACAAAAGTTGTTTCTAGGAGTAAAAAGTCGTGTGTAATTTTAAATTTTAAATTTTACTTCCTGTCTTGTACTTGAACCGCTATTTTGTGTTACAGTGAAACAGACATAGAATACTTAAGGTTGGCATCATTAGCATTTCACATTTCCGATGTAAACATTGGATATTTTGTTTCATACAACATTCGCATACGTCGTGTACAATAGAAAGCGTGCAAAAACTAGTTAAAGGTACAAAGTTTATATACCTGCATAGTAAGCTTCGTAGCCAAGTCAATAGACCGAAAGGTCTAAGGCGTAAGCTGGAGATCGTGAGGTACCAGGTTCGAGTCCCGGTTCAGGCACCTGGGTTTTTCTGTGGAAAAAAAATCCCTTTCCCGTTTCCCATGTTGCTTTCTATGTTGCAAGATGTATCCCATTAAACTTGGATTCACTTGCCAACATAGGAAGCAGCATCGGAAACGGGAAAGGGAGCAGGAAAGTGTGGCAAGGACCTCGAAAAGCATGATGATGGCATCATGCTTCGTCGTTTTTCCCATGTTATTCCTTATGGGATTTCAAATTTTTGGGCTCCAACGATGCCCTCAGGGCATACTTACGTATTCAACCCCAATTTTCTCGCTTATTTGAGGAGCTAGAAGAAAAATGCTTGCATATTCTGAAAGCTCTCATCGAGGCGCACAAGTTGCGTACTTTAATTAGCATATCCGAGATATTTCAGTTAATTAGGTCACCCTTCGCTTAATCGGGACACCGAAAAATTCCTACCGTGGCTTCCGGTTACCAAAACCGTTTGGCTTGGAGATGTTATTTACGCCACGATTTCTCATTTACAAGCATATTTTGGTAAGCCTATAATATTATTACTTTTTCAGGTCGTAGCGCCGTTTTCCCAACCCAGCGTTGGTTTTGAATCTTAATGATTCCGAAGCTCCAAAGATTTTATATTTCTCAAATATTACTTATATTACACAGCAGTAGCTGTGGCATGCCTGCGTTCTAAATTTCAATAAAATGAAAACACAGTTTAACAATATAACATAGTTTGTATTCGTTCACACGCTGCCATACAGACAAATGTTCGCACGTCATAAATGCACTTCGAAATAAAAATTAAGGAAAAGAATGACAAATCATTTTGGGCATTTCTTCCTTTAACGAAATCGTCTCTCCTATTATCCATTTCCGGCATATTTGAGGAGAGTGCATCTTCCACGTGTTGGGCCTTGAGACTATGTCTCCCTGTCATTTCAGCCCCTGAAACATTTCGCCATTGTTCGTGAATCGTCCGTCGTCGGTTTCTCTCCCCACGAACTTTCTAACTGCATTTCAAATATTTGGCTAACATCTGTAATTGCTTTCCCAAAGGCTGGGGAGGAAACGCCGGAAGTTCTGGCTTTGACATCAAGTCGTCTGCCCAAGCTTAGGTGGAAGTTAAAACCTTTTCATAACCCTTGCCAAGCTGCCACTTGGACGTATAATTAGTCTAAAAGCGTCTATGCACATCGTTTCACGATGAACTAGTCATCGCTTCTTCGCATGAGGTGTTGCGCAACCACTTCGTTACGCAAGGCATAACCATAAACTAACCTCCAAACTTCCACCGCTTTTTTTACTATTTCATATAAGTCGTTACAAAATTAATCAAACTGTCACAAGTCGTCTATTTCCCCGAACTGAGCCTCAATTCTGGGTAAATTCGTTCAGTTAGTAACACGGCTCTAATTAGCTGGGACTTGGCCAACGCGATTAACCGCCTAATTGGAAGTCGTGCCCTTTCACAACGAGCATCCAAACGATAAAGGTTGAAAGCCCACATAACATGCTGGTACGCTCAAATAATACCACTTTTTGTATACTGATGCCATTGTTGGATGTACACTTAAAAATTAATATCGGTTTACAATTACAAAGAACCAAAAACGAGCACAGCGAGCCTAGGAACCTAAAGCGTTTTTACCTTACCGGTCAACAGTGTCCCAAGAACACCACAACAATACTCGCAGCATTGCTGACAACAATGAGTCAAACCCCAAACTTGCTCCAAACTGGGCTCTTTTCAGCAGTTAAAACTTAATTCAAACAGCGTGCATTCATATTGAAGGTCTGGGCCGGGCACTCGGCGCTGGATTGGCATTGGAAGGCACTAATTTGCAGTCTTCGTTGCTATCTGACACTGGAACTATTTCAAACGAAAAATAATACCCAACACAATTAAAAAAAGATAAGAAATAACAATGAATATTATGTGCATAAACAAAGAATAAAAAATTTAGAATATAGCTCGAACATCCATTATTGGCAATAATGAATTCTTTCCCTTGCGGGTACTGGCTGGTTTTTGCAGCAATTCATGATTGCTTATGATGAAAGACATACTTCGACCTACAATGGTTGGATCAAGCTAAGAAGTACCCTCCCGTGAACCCTATCTTGGCTTACAGACTCGTAGGATGGGTTGTCGAACAATCTTAGCATCTTGTACGAGGAACGCGTCTTTGCGGGTCATTTTGCTTGGAATACCTGTTTCGCGCGTCTATTAATGGGCATTCGGAGTCTGATGTAAAAACGTACAACACTACTGTACTCTCCTTTATTGCCCTGTTTGTCCTGTTTGTCTGTCAGCATACACCGTCACCTGTTGTTATCAAAGTAGGCGACCTCTGAAACTCTGTATAAGAGCCTTTTTCAACCAAACATTATTTTAAACTACCTTCACTGTACCATTGCAGAGGACGATATGCCGCTAGCCCTGATTGTCATCGTCAACCACCACGTAGTTAGGACTTGTACTTCGCGTACGCAAATATCGACAATACTTCTCCTTAAAATTATTTAACGGTGAATATTATTCTGCACGTAGACTGTTCGAAATGGCAACAGGACGTCGACAGAATCAGCAGCTCAGTTCGGACTGGTTCTTCCTCTTATAAAGGTACGTCTAGTCAATCTTAGCTCGCTTTCATACTAATCAACCTTCCTTTCTGTTGTAACGCAGCTCCCCTCGGTCCAATAAACGTATCGCTATTCTCTTATCTCGGTCGTAATTACGCAACATTACAGGTGTACGTGTACAGTACGTGTACATGCCCCTGCTAGTTGCAACTGAAATGCGCGATCTTGAGGAGAAGCGACTCCAAACCAAGAAATTGTCCGAGGTCATTGTCCTTGCGAGAGGAGGGAGACGCCTCCAAGTCTTCGTAAGAATGTCATCTCATCTGGCAGTAATCGGACCTGATTTTTCGTCACAACCCATTGTTCATGACGGTAGATCAAGGGTTTGGGTGTAAACGCTCTTGATTATTGAGTTTCACTGCTTTGTAGACCTCTTGTCTCGCAACCACGAGTCTTACATTTACCTTGGAGATTTTGAAAAATATTCTTATGTTCAATATCAGTAATACTAATAAGCAAAACTAACGACAGGACAAGCTAATTTCTCCAATATTCTCCCTCAAACAAAGAGAGTTATTCCTTGTATCTAGCCTCCTGTATCTAGTGCAGAACACAAACTTCAGTGACCTGAAATGGCCAAGGTAAATGCGCCGAGATCACTCACCTTTGGGAGTTGGAAGGCTTTCGCACAACTGGCGGACTTTCAAGGCACGTCGGGAGGATTGCAGTGCGCGGAATTCTTGAAATCTCAGCTGCAAGTCTTGCTCTGAGGTGGCGGCTGCAGCCGCAGTCGGCTCGCTCGGTTCTTCGGACACGTCTTCATCTACTTCCTACCCCCCACAACCCACCCCCGATACAAAGTTCCGCTGTTAATAGACTTTAAGACCTAGTTACACGCAAAGCACAACTAAACGGACCAGATAGTTCACCTTAATTTCGTCGAAAGTGACTGGCTGAGTACGAAAGCGGCCAGCGGCGCCTCGGTGTATGTTCTTTTTCTGCAGCCTGCGAAATGCCTGCGGGGCCAAATCGCCCGTAAAAGCCCCCGTGCCCCGATGTAAACGCGATAGATGTTCGGGATACACGGCATCGATGTCTTTCCGATAGAGATCTTTGCCAGCCATGACTGATGAAAAGGCACTATTAACTTCCCAAAAGCTGCCCCACTTTAGCACAAGCGGCCTGAATCACTTGGCAGAAATCAGTAATGTTGTCGCTACTTTGGGCAATTCACCTTCGCTGGATTAACGCCACCCCAAATTACTTTGCCACAGTAAGAAAAATCCTGAAAAAATTACAACATTGTAGATCACTTATACCGGACCTTTATTTGTAAATTTGAAAGGACTTTACTTAGAAAACAGCTTCTAATCAAATGCGGAGTTTCCACGTCGACGTGTATAAATAGTACTTCGAAGCCAAAATCCTCACGTAATACTCCCCCAAACTGGCCCAAAACACCCCGAAGGCACCCGGGTTTACTCCAAACCCAATTTTCTCCTCTCTCTTTCCAAACAGAACTGAATTAGCCAAAATCTCTGGGCGCCCCACAGCAAAGGCACTTTTCTCCCACCAAGTACGAAGTTGGACTGGAAGAAATGTCCTAACCTTTCCGTCGTTTTGGCATCGCATCCCTTGTTTCTAAAATTACCCCAGCAGACTTGCGACGTCGGCGGCGTCTTTTACCTTAGCTTCGTCGCCTTTAAAACTCAACGCTCTCTCCGTGGCTCTTTAGCTTTTACCATTTCGCTTGTTTCCCTCTCCCATCCTGCTCTCATCTCGTAAGAACAAATCCCCCAAGTCTTCTGCCACCTCGTAAGGCCGGTTTTATTTTATAACCGCCCACCGCCGTGAGAGACATGCAAAAAAAGCCCATCGCCCAACTCCAATGACTCGACTTCTTTAAATACGCAGACGATAAAGCGAAAAAGATACGTCATTCCTTACGACTGCAATAAAAAAAAAGGGACCGAAAACTTCCCCCAAAGCAGATAAACTAAAGAGCATCACAATCGCTGATCCTTTGGGAACATGAGCAAATGCGCATGTCCACCGAGGTGCCCAAAAACGAATGCAAAGGCAAACCGGATCAATGCAGGCCCGTTTTGCTCTTTTCCCAGACTTTGGCCAAGTACTCAAGGTTGGATAAACGTTGTCCCAACGCACAAGTTCCCAATGGGTCAAATTGAAAGTGGTCAGCCTAGTAGTCCTGGGTCTCCCACGTGTAGCAGTGCTAATAATTGTAGACGTAGGTCAAGTATGGACGGAGAGTGGTCGGTGGGGGGATTGTCGACTTCTGTAGACTTGCTGGTCATTCAAAATGTAGTGTTGCAAGAAACACAGGTGTTGCTGGAGGTTGCGAAACTCACCTACGATGACTTGCGCGAACAGGTGGCCAAACTAAATACAATGTAAGAAAAAAGCCTGTTTCAGAGTACTTGAAATATCCCGAGAACGAAATTCAAAACAAAACAGATAAAAACGAAGCGAAAAAAAATGAGAACAGAAGGAAACTTACAACTTTGCGCTCGTGTTTCGTTTACCAGATCACGGATTTTGGTAGATGACCAGAACAAGCAACTCTTCTTTATCATCAAGAAAGGCTCGGATGAAAGCGTTTTGTGGAAAGCAACCGTGCGCATCATTTGCGCCAAAACTGACTGTGCCACTCAAAACGTCGAGGCCTGGCGAGCTTTGAACCTTAAACAATTTTTAAAAGTAAATAAGCTTAAGAACCTTAATCTGATGCTTCTCGAAACTGGGTAAATTAACCCCAAATTGGGTACACATATTTTTATCTGGGTAACACTAAACATTTGATTTGTCCTATACTTTTTCTATGCTGCATTCTACTATTACAGCACGTCACTGTGTGACAATGAAATTTCAACTTGGCAAAAGCTTTGCTTCAAGTCACGAAACGTACGAAAAAGGTTCCAGCAAAAAGTCCCTATACTAACGCCACGGCAGTTGTACGGTCTTCCTTTTTTGGACTTTCCGTAACCCGCCAAGGCTTTTGCCATGGGAAATGTCATTGCTACCCAGTTGCATGTCTTTAGCATGGAGCCTCAAAAGGCTTAATCTGCGCCTTCCCCCCCCCTGCCTTAGTTTTGCTCAGCATATTACAGGACAGTTCAGTATACTTTAATAAAAACAGCCTTCGCCTTTTGAGGCTATTACGAAGGTTGTTTTTATTAAAGAATACCGAACTGTCCTGGAATATGCTTAGGAAAGCTAAGGGAGGGGAGGGTAGCGCAGATTGAGCCTTTTGAGGCTGATTTACCTCCATTTAGCAGTGAAGAGGCTTGAACCAACCGCTATCTTCGAGAAAAGTAGATCGCGAATGTGAAAGCTGTGCTATGTTAGATTTATTGTAAATAATACGATTTAGAAGTATTGCTGTTGTCTACATTATGAGGGAAAAAGCTTAGTCTACATAGGTTACGTATCCAGTCATTATCTGTATGAAATGTTAATCGCGAAGTCCGTAATCTTTTCTGTAGATTTTTTTTAAAAGTAATTATGTTTAGCGCAAAATTATGACTGACAAATAGAAATAAAATATTTCAAGAGCATAGCTTTTAGCTTTATATAAAGTTTTATGGCGTATGAAAAAGAAAGTTTAGAAAGCGCTGACTGTCGAATCTGCTAAATTTTACTAAATGTAATTATGGTTGTAGTTATGTAAAACTCTACACAACCATGCTTCCTTCTCTGGACACACTGCCGCTGAACGTGTCAAACCACCTATCGCCTCAGCCTCGGAACATCTTTTATCCGAGTCCATTCTTCGGTCGCCTCTGTTGACGCAGTCGTTGCTAGACGAAGCCAGTGGCGAAACTCCAAACGCGGACGAATGCTGCATTTGTATGGAGAGAAAAGCCGGGGTTATCCTGCCTTGCACCCATGAATACTGCCTCGTCTGTATCGAGCAGTGGTAAAATTAACGTAAGACAACAGCAGCGCGAAGCCAATTCTTTTGTTTTTAGGAACGTAAATAACAAGTCTTGTCCGCAATGTCGCGAGACATTGGAAAGTACGGATGACACGTGGGTGTTGTCGGATGCTCCGTCTTCTCCTGAATTGCTAGCTGAAATGCGAAAGGCCTTGTTTAGTGTCTTTGATTGATTCCAACATTCCTTAGCTACATGTTCCTCTTTTTTTTTCAAATAAAGTTTTACTCAACCAGATGTACAGGGCTATGGCTCTATGAGCTTTCCACAGCGAAAGCGAATTCTGTATGCGTTTTAGCACTTGTCTGTTCTTTTTTTACGACACTGGACCAGTGGCGCCCAAACCTGGCACCACGTTAGGAGGAGCTGGTTTCTCGAATTCGTTCAATTCAGCATCGTAGTAGTTAAGAGCTCGGAAAGGTTTGAGTTCCCAAGGAACGCGCTCTTCCATTGTAGTCAGGGAGACGTTCAAGTCTTCTAAAGTTGGCAAATCGGCAAAAACTTCGTCCGTGACGTGTTCCTGTATGGAAGAACAAAACAGTTAGAAACCGAAAGGAAAAAGGTTTGGTTGCACTTGTGATGCAACACAACGATAAGAAAATACGATTTCAATTTTTACCCGTTCAACTTTGTCCCATACGAGTGTGTTGATAGGGAAAGATGGGCTAAGTTTTTCAGTGAGGGTGACTCGCAGCTTAAATAAAGGATCGTAACGCAAGTCGTAGCGGAAGTAACCCCATTCTCTGTCCTTGCGCATCACACGGTGGAACCAGTCTACCAGTTCGGACAGCAAATAACGTTTCGGACTGAAACGAAAACAAATGAACAAATATAAAGAAAAAGTGATAAATTAAGAAAAGCTAAAAAAAATCAGAAAAAGACGAAAAATTCTGTGAAATAAGACTGATTTAGACTAATTCAAAAATATAAGAAAGTCAGAAAAATAACGAAAGAATATAAGACAAGTCAGAAAAAATGAAAGTTCAGAAAGTAAGAAAATGCAGGAAAAAATTCAGGTACTGTACAACTAAGACTAATAAAAAACATAAAAATGAAGCTAAATAAAAACTTTAAACAAAAATAAAATAGAATGAAACTAATACACGACTAGAGAAAAATTTGTAAGGGATTTTTACAAACTTTGCCAAAACAACGAAAACTAATATATATATTCTAGTGTTTTAGTCAGGTACTTTTTCCTATAAAAAATTCAGTTTTATAATATCTTACCCGACAAATTGGTAAGTTTTGCCCTTGCTCTCGGGATCTTTCAGCGCTTGAATAACTCCAGCTGCTACATCAGATACGAAGACGGGCTGTTTGATCGTTTTCTCGCCTTTGTGCCACAGAGGCACAGCACGCATCTGACGTCTCCATACCGCAGCGTAATACCTGACAACAATAAGCATTACACACATGCATAGCCTATACTCTAGTTTTACCTTAGGAATCTGTCTTCCTGGCCAAAGATATCGCTAGGTCGGATGATAACGGCATCGGGGAACTCCTCGCGAACAAGTTGCTCACCCTTCCATTTGCTGGCTAAGAACTTGGAGCCTCCAGGCAAAATCAAACCCTTTAATGAACACCAACGGTAATTAAACTGAATACCATAATAGGAATTGGGATCTTGGTTACTTCTGGCTGCTCTTGGACGTTTAGAGAAGAGAAGTGGATAAGCTTTTCAACTCCACATTCCCTAGCAATGCGCGCAATCTTCTGGGCTCCTTTAGCGTGGACGTCATCAAAAGAGAAGTTCCTCGTTTCCCAGTCACGGCCGATGAGGTTAATAACGACATTAGAATACTTCATGGCTTGGTACAACGACTTCTCGTCTCTCAAATCATAGGGTTGGAAAAGAACTTGGCCCAGATCTCCGCATACTTTAAGACGAAGCATTTCATACTGGTCGCAGCGGTAAGGAAGAACCATCTACGGAAACAACGGTTGGGGTATAAGAATGATTACAATTAGCTTTGAATTCCAGCAAATAATTATTTACTTGCGTTCCGGTTTTCCCTAGCCGGTTACAAATGTAACGTCCAAGGAAACCACTTGAGCCGAAAACGGTGGCGGTGATTCCATTGTAGCTAGAACGACCGCCGGTTCCTCGGCGAAGCGAAGCTAGCCTGCTATCCTTAATAACATGGGCTTCGGAACTGGAAGCTTGTCGAGTCTGAGGCAAGCGACTGACGAAGGACGTAGTGGCGGCTCCAAGAAAGGGAGCTTTATGCACGTAAATAAATTATTACATATACGTTTGACAATTCTATCATATTTAATAAAGATAAATTACCGTTTCTGGGAACAACTACAAAACTCAAGACCGCCATTTTTGTTTACATTCGTCGGCAGGAAGCCATCTGCTGGGATTCAGAGTTTTCTGTAGTTCCCTTTTGCCCAATCCGCTATTGTCTCCTATCCACAAGCATTCAGTTGGAGGCGGTGTCAAGTTCCCCAGAGTACTTACTGTATAATAAACCAGAAATTCGAAACCTGACAAAGGGAACTAATACTCATACTTAATTAAAATAATGACACACGGTGATCAAAATGGATAACTTAAAAGTCACTAAATGTTATCGGTGATTATTATGAATTAATCAATTCATTATTATATTATTGATTGAATTTATGTACCTGAGTAGTTTCCTGAAATTTACCAGGTGACAGCTTTGAACCTAAATGTCGAGTCTGAATTCTGCTTTAGGTAAAAAATTACTTTAACGTAGCTCTAGTGGACCATGCGATCGAATGCTTAAAACGTGAATATATGGTCACAAATTTATTAAGAACCTTTGAAAAAAATGTTTACTGTATGATTTAGTTATAAAAACTAGAAAGTTTACTGTCGAGATGGTTTAATTAACACTTTTTTAAATCGCCTGTGCCGTTAAACATGAAATTTCCTTTACAGCATAGTAGCCTTAGTACCCTTAGAGCCATCTAACGGAATTATAGACAACTTCTACCTGCAAGCGTTGTTTACATATAGGCGTGTCTGAGATATCCGCAAGTGTTGGTATTCGGAAACATACTATTTGCACGCCGCAACTAGGAATGTCAGTGTACCACGATGAAGTCGAAATAGAAGATTTCGAGTACGACGAAGAAACGGAAACATACTACTACCCTTGCCCTTGCGGCGACCGTTTCCAAATTACCAAAGTAACTTTGATCTTACATAACAGACGTCCTTCACGTCACGAATTTCTCTTCACTCCTAGGAACAACTTGAATTCGGGGAAGAAGAAGCAACTTGCCCTAGTTGCTCTCTGATAGTCAAAGTTATTTATGACAAAGTACGTTCCATCCGAACGCTTTAACCCGTAAATAATACTCTTACCTGTACTAGGACACATTCTTCGCCGGTGAAGTTGTGAAAGCGTCATCTACCGAACCATTAACCGCCAGTTAATTAATTGCTGACCAAAATGGGTGGACGCGGCAGAGGCAGGGGAAGAGGGGGCGGTATGTCTTTCAATGTTGAACAACTTGGATTCGGGCGAGGAGAAGCGTTACCTGGTCCAGTGACTCAGCCGCCACCTGCCTTCCCGCCATTAGAGAACCGTCCTTTGCCGAGTACGAAGCCCAAAACCGAAGACGAATACCACCTCATCGTGCGTAACCACTTTCGCTTCGCGGCTAACAATTCCCCGCTCCACATACGGTCAACCAGTGACACGCGCGAACTGCCAATTTGTTGGAATCGCTTTCCGAGTGAACTGCGGCCCGATACAAAACAAAAACGCAAACTTGTGCGAAAAGTCGCACCGAAGTTGGTGAAACGAAAAGTGGCGGATATTGGGTCCCGTCTGGCGGAGCTGGAGGAGAAAGAGAAGCAGGGCAGCGAAGGGGAGGAGGAAGACAAAGAAGACAAAGACGAGGAAGAAGAAAAGAAAGAGGACGTGGAAGACGAAGAAGTAGCGGATGAAGATGAAGAAATGGACGAGGGTACCGACTACGTGAACCAGTATTTCGACAACGGAGAAGGTTTTGAAGAAGACGAGCCCGATGAAGGTCCTGTTTATTGAAAAAAGAGGATAATACAAATAAGTTTACATAAAAATGGAAATCTTTATGACTGCATGGCCGGTCGGGCTTCCACGGCTTCCAATTTTTCGTTGGTGCTCGAAAAGCCAGTTCCACCCTAAAGATAAAACAAATAAACATGAAAGTGAATTAAAATTTGGTAAATCTTCGCTGAATGCACAGTAATTCAAAATAATTGTAAATTTGTTTGCGTTGATTCTTATTTCTGTAGCGCCTTCGCGCATTATTTTCAGGAACGCAAAAATTTAGGCCACCTAGCTGTCGCACTTCGTAACTTCCCCTACTAGGTTTATAAATCTCGATTCCTTGAAAAAATTTTATGATGGTTAAGATAATACGTAGTAAAGTTATATCTAGTACTATTATAAATACTCGATTGTTTAATAAAATTTAATTAAATATATTTAATAATATTTAACAGTTTATCCAATATTTCTTTGCCAGCCCATTCAAACCTTGCAAATTACCAAATGGTAATTCGGTAATTAATTAAGTACATATTGACAAGTTCTTATTACATTGCGAGATGGAGGAAAATTACACATTAAAGTTTATGTATTTATCTTCTTATTTTTCAATTAATTTTTGCTAAACATAACAGTTCTAGTTTATTTTAACATTATTTTCACAAAATGATTAGTTCGGGATCTTTTCAGATTCAGATCTAATTATTGTGAAGTTTTAAGGATCGAATGGACTAAAGTTGACGAATGATAGAAAGTGATAGATCCGGAGATCATGATACATGAAGATCCGGAACACTGATTATTTCACATTTGTTTAAAAAAAATCCACGACATCAAATAAGCGATACTTGGTTAGTGGTTCAGAAACGCGTTCGAATTAAACAGTAAATTTAACCTAAGAATAAAGGACAAAATTCTCTCTAGAGAATACCTAAGAATTGCTTTAAAAAATGTCTGAAATGGACAACAAAACATTAAGTTTCTTTCTTTTCATCATGCTCAATGAATGTATAATGCAAAATATTACCCTCTGCATAACGATGATATCACTGTCGGTAAGTTTCTCTGACGTCAGGGGATTAATCATATCCTTTTTTATGATCTTCTCTACGCAATCCATTGTTACAACATCACCCCTATAGTAAGAATGCATGATAAAAACACAAAAATCTTCAAAAACTAACTTACGATGGCTTCAGCACGGCACACGGTACAGAGTTACTAAGGATGTCACGTGTAATGGGACACATGTACCGGACTTGTTTGCTAATAAGTGACTTGGCTTTGGAGCTGCTTCCTGCGCCGTCTTCAGGTGCTGCTGTAAATTTCACTGGAATAAGGTCTTTCAGTTTGATGGGCTTTCCACTCATTGGGCAATAAACGTTTAAGTCCTGTTAAAATGTTTTAGCTGAAAAAATCTTTATTTTTTTCTTTATTTTCAATTACAGGTTTCGTGATGATAACCGGCTTTGAATCTGGCGTCTGGGATGGCACCCAGAAACTTGGTAATTGTTTGGATTTATTCGCAGCCATATTGGAAATTGAGGCCTGTTCTGGCTTTGAAGCTTGGTTGTTTCCTACACCTTTTTCGTTAACTAAGAATTTTTCCACCTTGGACCGGTGCTCGGCCGCTGCAAGCTCCGCTTTCTCGGCCTAATCAGGAACACATACATTGATAGACATTAATTTGCTGGAAAAGAGAATGTTTTCTAAGCAGTCATAAAGGAGACAAGTTATACTTCATCACGTTGTTTCTGCTTCTGATATTCTTTTAGCTTTCTGCTGTTCTCGTTCTTCTTGGCAATTATATATTCCAAAATGGCTTCTTTATCGAAGAGGTGTCCTTCGAGCCTAATAAGTAGAATGTATAAATAAAATATACACCGAAAACAGGAGAAATTACGTTATAACTGGGTTTTTGCAGGGCTGAAGGGTTAACGAGCAACAATCAAATTCTTTAATCGAATCTTTCCCTAACCGCGCACGTAAGGAACCAAAGCCAGACGCTTTCGCATCTTTTTGCTTCTCATGGTATGTGTACACTGCCCCTGCTGTACTGTTTCTAGCGTGGCGAGTCATTTTAAACCGTTTATTGGTTGGTGGTTATTAAACCGTTTATTACAAATACACTCACAATTCTGTACAGCGTCTCTTGTAAAGCGCAATAAACATTGCCATCAGCGCACCATGCGGCTAAAACTAGCATCAGCAAGCGCCGACTTGAAATTTATCAAAAGGTTACGTTCTTTTTACATGAATATTTCAAACACTAATCAAGATATGGTAACTTCGAAACGTAACTGCCAAGTGGAATGATGTTGTCTATGCTTTCACACCTCACCAGGTCAGGCTCGGCGGCCCAAATCTGTGCATGAGGCCTTCTTGCTCCTGCAGATCTTTACGGACTTTTGTTCTCATGTAAAAGATGGGGCAATCTCGACTATAAAGAAATTTTTGTTTAGAACAACAAATAAGGAAGGAAGGAAAAAACTCTTACTTGGTGCACAGCACATCTTCATGCAGGCTACCTTGGCATCGTTGACACTCTGTCCACAGTCGGGCAAATTTCTCCTCCAAGACTTGCAATAGCGCTACTTCTTTCAGGTAAACATCTGCTTCTTTCACTTTGCAATACTGACATACGGCCGAATTTTGTTCTTTGGCAGGTAGGGGAACCTTGCAACCAAGACAAGTCTCGATCTTCTTCGTGAAGCCTGCCAACCCGCCCACTTTAGAGACGGTTTTGGACTTGGTTAGTGTGTGATCTCCACCTAAGAAAAGATACAAAATAGTTGTTCGGTCCGTAAAGGACCTTTATATATCTTGACGGGCGTTTCGGAGACATACGTAGTAAAATGGATTCCGCTTTAGATCCTAAAATAGGTTCAAAGATTCTGAGCAGCGGTTTCGATAATTGATTTTCCAAATAATACGTGGCATCAATAGGGATATTGTGTTCCAGGACGTAAATGGGATCTTCGGCCTTCAAATAGGCAGGCGTATTCTTGGCGCTGCAGATTATTACGTAGGGTACACGATCGCCCAATTTGGGTGCCGTTCCGGCGTCACGTTTTCGCATTTTGTGTGCCAATTCCACGTGGGCCTGTTTCGCTTGGTATTCTTTATCCGTTTTGGTGAGCTCTTTTGTGATCACTAGCTGTGAGATATCGACGCGATTGCAAAGCAAGTCCGAAATCGTTTCCTTAACGAAGTTCACCGCCCCATCTGGATCTCTGTAAAGTAAAAATTTAAACGTTGCAAAGTTTGAGCAGATTGAAACTACCTGTCCATCAAGAGTTTCTGTAAACACGTGTTGATAAGATTCGCAACTAGGGGACAGTTGTCTCGTCGCACAGTTTCAATGCCCTTGCAATCCATTTTGTCAAACTTCTCCGGTTTCGTGAAATACAAGCCCGCGTAACGTTTTTTGTTAATAAGCAGATATGGGAAATAAACCTGGAAAATAATAACATAAATAAAATAGAGAATTACCAGATATCATCTTCCTATCCTTAATTATATAATAATAAAACAACAGTAATACAAGTAAATGAATAAACGGTAAAATTGGTTAAAACTACTAAAATAACCAAATAAAAGCAACAATGTCTAATTATGCACAAAATATAACAATAACAGAAAAGTTGCAAGAGCAAGAAGAGGAAAGAATGATAACTAATTCCCATTGATTGTCACTCTCGTACTTTTGGAAAGATCGCATATCTCTTTGTATTAAATTGCATATCTATACTTCTTTCAAATTCTTAATAGCTATAATATCTTTAAATTTATCTTATTCTTAAATTTTTTGATTATCGTGATTACTTTTTCAAATTCTAGCTTGATCGGTTTAACGAATTTGGACGACACATAGTCCGCAGCTTCTCCACCCAACTTCATGGCATCCGCGACTGTGGTAACGCCAAATCGCACCATGACGGAATCTGTGTCTCCGTAAATTACCTAAAAAATTCTCAAATTAATGGCTAATCGCTATTTCCTAACCTAGCCCATACTTTGGCGTCAAAAGGGTAGCCGTTCTCTACTTTGAACTTGGCCTCCACTTCCACTCTTGTTTGTTCGATCATCATACGTCCAAATGCTGTTACACTCTGCAAGTGAAAAAATACAAAATAAATGATATTGATACTAGAAATAATAAAGAAAAATAAATCATCTGTATTTATTAAACAAATTGATAAATTAATACAAATAATAGTAATAATGAAAATAAAATAGCTAGGTTGCCACGTGGGCAGCAGACAAACCTGAGAGATTTCCAAGCATGGTAACTTGCCAACTTGAGCTCCCGTAAAACCGTAAACAGAATTAGCGCTGATCTTCAAAGCTAACTGACGACCATCTAAGACCTTCCGTCGGAAAGGATCCGTCTCCACCGCCAATTCGTTCTTGGCTTTCTTACGAGCAGCCAGTAAGTTTTCCAGAATGTCTGGTAACAACCCTTTGCGGACGGAAGATTTCACGAAATAGTTCCCGGACGGAGTTTTAATAAACTGATCAGGTGCCACACTAGAAAAAATAAATTGCAATAAAGGTATGAAGTCAAATAAAAAAGGTCAGAGGACCAGGAATAGCTTCTTTACCTATCGGTATCTTTCATGCTAAGCAAAGTCGTGTAACATAAATTATGGGCCATCATGATGGAAGGGTACAGCGAACTGAAATCCAATGTCGCAATGGGAACATCGTAATAACCTTTGATGGGCTCGATGACGGTAGCGCCCTCGTACTCGTCGCTGCCCTCTCCTTTATGTACCGGCATCAAATACCCTTCTTCTTTTGCCTACAGCAAGCGAATCTTGGTAACAACTTTTTTTCCAGTATACAAAGTTACATGCTTGTATATTTTAAACGAAGGTTTTTAATTTAAGTGAATTACTTAACGAAATGCGGAAAAAATACCTTTCGCAATAGCTGGGAGACGACTTTAATTTGTTGGCCTCGTGTTTGTAAGTAAGATAGAGGCACACCAGTTACGCGGGCCATTTCCATAGAGTTGATAATACACATAAGCTTTTCGAGAAGTCGCAACGGTAAACACGCGTCTTTGAGACAATAAACCGCGAGCCTAACATGAACCTTTTGTAACAAATATTCGATTCAATTCATGGAACTATACCTTCGCCTGCTTTGGGCGTTTCCTTCCTGCAATTCGCTAATAATCGAGTGATGCACATCTTCTTTTTGTTCTTGAAGGAAATGGAAACTGACGGCGTTCAGGGTGTATGAGCGCAATTTATAATTTCTCACTAAAAGCTTAAGAAATAAAAATAAAAAACATTAAATTTTCAAAAAAATCTAGATTTGAAAATATAATTGTCTAAATTTTGAAAATAAGTACAGCTTCTTCTATAATATAATAAAATAACAAGAATAATAAACAATAAAATAAACAACCTTATCGTACGGGAACAGCAGAACACAAAGAAGAAAATGATAAACTTACAAGGAGGAGGTCAAAAACAACACGCCCTTCTGTGTTAATGCTTTTGTTTTCTCTTCGACCCATTTGCTTGCTCTGTAGTACGGTTTCTTTAATAACGGAGCTAGAAACAGATTCATTACGAGCTAAATATCGCCAAAATATCAGAAAGCTTACGGAATATCTTTGATACGACCGAGAAACGGAAAATTCTTAATCCCAAGATGCCGCGCGCGGTTTAACAGGTACGGCAAATCGAAATTGTTGATATTGTACCCTGTGATAATGTCTGGATCTACTTCCCGAACGAAATCTGCCCATCTCTATAGTCCAAGCAGAGAAAATCAGACCAAATTGTAGAAGAATGAGACTTTGTTACCATTAGAACATCTTCCTCTTTTTCATAGCAAATCACTTCCGATCCAACAATAGGAGCGCAGTCTCCCAGGGTTATTACATTTCTTATAAAAGGGTCTTGCTCGCCCTGGCGTACGACCATGTTGGCGATTTGGATCACCCGGTCTTTCTCTGGTTCGGGGAAGATGCCTTTGCGACCAGCACATTCGATATCGAAGGACAGGATGCGGAATGGAGCCACATCGGCCCACACGCCTTCAGGAGCGTGGGAAATGAGTTTGTTATACGGAACGTCAACCTCCAACTGACAGCGGCTGATATGCTTCAAACGACTGGTTTCAGAATCGCGTAAACTCCACGAACCAGGCGGCAGTTCTATCCAACTACAACCTACCATCTGCGTATCGACCATGAACCTGTTATGAAGCAAACGGAAGTACAAAAAGTATAATTTTCTCGTGAGAAATGAGCAAAATAAAATGGTATATTAGTAAGTAGAAACAGAGTACAAACACATATACTAAACTGGTGAAAAGTACAGTACGTAAGAAAGAAAATGAAAACAGTTAGGATTTTTTTAAACCTAATTTCAAAGTCAATATTGCTTTCGAAAGCTTGGTAGTTGAAAGCATTGAATGGTGCAGCTACTTCGCCTCTTTCAAGCAAACGCTTCGCCGCTGGGATGAGTTTAGGTAGAGCTAACGTGATCTTTACAAAAGGCGATTTGTTGGTGCCAATGTATCCGTACATGGATTGCTTGTGGACGATGTCAATAGCTAACACCGCTTGCTGCAAGCCTTGGTTCTTTCCCTGTGTGAAAAGAGGGCATTATATCCCCAATTCGTGGCGAAAATACAGATTTGGTACCTTCATATCTGCTATGAGCGCTTTGTTTAAAGCGTCCTGGAAATCTTTGCAGCGATTTTCCGGAAACCCAGACGGGGCTGACACATAAAAGTAGGGTGAGTATCCGTGGACATGGCAACACACTGAATTGCCTGCACGCGTGACTCCATAAAGCTTTACGATAGGACAAGGGCCATGGAGAGCGCCTGGGGCATCACTGATGTGAACATCTAAAGAATTAAAGAATAAAGTACTCCCAGTTCGATCAAATTAATTTTAAGAGATACCTGCTACGTAATAATCCAAGTCGATTTGATGGAAAACCAGAGCCTCCTTTTTGGAATTTATCTCAGGAGGTGGTGGCCGGCTCCATTTTACGCTGGTAATTTGAGTTTCAGGACCCTGCTAAAGATAGAACTTAAGTATATGTTTTGTTTTTCCTGCGATGAAATCTTACTTCTCCAGACAGATGTTGGGAGTCTCGCTCTTCTTCTTGCTCAGCTTCTATACGATCCATTAAAGCCAAGGCTTCTTCAAATTCGGAAGGATCTTCTTCCATTTCTGCGCCTCGGATCTTCTTGGCGGGCGGACCAGAAGAATTACCTCGGTTGAAGGTCGGTTTTTTCATGGATTCCATTGTTGAAATTAACTCTGCACAGTATCAGGCTAAATAATATAAGAAAGTCCTAAAACACAAGCACGAAATAAAAAAACAGCGTTCTGTTTTGTCTCTAATCGCGTGATATTCCCGCGCTCACGTTTCTTTGTATTTATCTGACACGACGTTGCCAAATGCTTCATTTTCTTTTGTTTCCAAATTAACAAATAACATCAATACACTTGATTATGGTTGAACTTTAATAAAATTCTTCACTGTGTTATTAGCGTATGAAAAATTGCGGCAGTATAAACACAGCTTTATTTTCCGTCAGTGTTTCGCACCATTTAAAATTCCATATTTATGTAGAAATGGCATTGCTGCAATAGAATTTTAAAATATTGCGATTTTCCCGCCTTTTCTTGTGGAGTTCCCGTTTTACGGACCATGAGCTAGGGATTTTGATAAAGATGTTGGTGTTTTTATAGTTCGTTGTCTTCCTTGCATTAATTGTTAGATTTTTGTATGGTTTCATACAATCACATGCAAAAGGAAGAGGTGATCCATTAAGCAAACCGTTTTTGCATAATTAATTGTTATCGCTTTCCTTCTCTTGGGATTACCGGACAATTGCAATGCTCCAGACATTTTCCCACAATTTCGCTTATAACACTAGACCAACTTTCCAGAGTAGGTATCCTTTTCGAAGCAATTTTGCGCCTTCCTAGCTACGCAGCTAGCTATGCACTTTATTCTTTTAGCCAGGTTATTCAATTAAGGATCTACTGTGCAGTTAAGCAGCAACGTTATAAAAAGGCTCACTTTATTACAAATCAATTTTAAATACATCGTTCTATACATCCCTGTTTTTGCTACAATTGTTAAAACCATAAGAATTTTCATCGTTTAGCTTTGTTACATTTATCAGCCGCTGTTTTCTTTTTCGGTGAATTACTCTTCCGCCCTCGTCCATTTTTCACCATACGAAAAGTTATGCACTAACAAAACGAAAAATTAATGCCCATTCGCTTAATGTTGTAATCGCATCTAAACTACCTGTTCATCCAGCCAATCCATAAGTTGGTTAGGTTTGGTTCGAATACCGGCTTTCCGCATATCCGATAAAAGTGTTTCAAAAGGAATAGGTTCATACTGCAACACTCGGTTCCATAAATCCGGCTTGCCTTTAATGAATGCATAAAAGCGTGTCTCTCTATCCCCACTCGACGTGCCTACAAGAAAAGAAAAATATAAGCTTAATACACTTTTGTTCGAAGATTATAATTCGCACGTACTTGGAGCTTCTGAGTCTTCAAAATCCTCCAAGTCCATAAGACACTCTTCTTGGATTTCGCTAGTTTGGCTACCACTGATCAAACCTTCCTCGTCAGAATCTGAATCTGGTATGGTAGGCAAGTTTCCTGCAGGATTAGCCGTCTCCGCAAAGCTAGCTTCCGATTCACTATCCGTCACCCAAGGATGCGTCGAATCGTAAATGTGACTAAGCATTTTCACCGCGTTTTTCCGTTTCAACGGCTTCAAACCGAACTTATCCAATTCTCTCTAAAAACAAAAATATACGTTTACAAATTGGCCAAAAATATTAAACAAAGAATACAAACATATTATGGAGCTAAATACTGCGAATTTGAGAACAAATTCATGACAACGGGATGACCACGGAGCAAGTTGATTCGCAGTAATATGTAGAAATAATAGTAATGACTTTGAACTACAGCACGACTACATGTAAGGACCACCACTAAGAGGATGTCTAAGTATGGGGAAAAAGTCCTTTGAACTATGAACTATAAAACTTTGGACTTTGAGCAGTTTGATGACTTCGAACAAATTATTCTATGGATATTAAGTGTTCATAGTTAACTTAATTTTAAAGTATGTGTTTGGGGCATATTATTGTACAATGTTCACTAAAGAGAGTTGAGGACGAGTTGTATCTTCTGAGAGGAGTAGGCCTACTTCAAAAACCGTTATTTCTGTTGTGTTGATACAAGTAGTATTCCCTGCATGAGGTACATTTGTTTCGCTCTATTCATGGTATGTGTCCACACATGGTTAGGCTTCCGTGGGATGGTGAAGGTTAGTTCCAAGTTGTTATAATATCTACATATTACTGTGAACCAATTTGCTCCGTTGTCGAATTCAGAAGATAGGTCCCCTATACTTTTAACTCCGGTGTGGGCATTTCCTGGTAATTCGGCAATGGCGTCACAGCAACTTCTGTTCTTTTCCGTTTATTGTTAGGCTCTGGTTCGGGGGTTCGATACGCAGTTCTCCAAGTACCAGTTTGACAGTTTAATCTTCTTCTTTCTGTTCTAATGGACGACACTGGAGAGTCCGACAAAGACGGCTCATTCTCGCTTCTCCATAAGATGCTGTCGTGAACATCAAAGCCGACATCCGGAGTCGAACTTTGTTGCCCGATTCTCGGTACCGGTGCTTTCGACGTGGGTGTTTTGAACTCCACCGCGGAGTGCGATACCAGCTTTCGGTTATTGGCTTCTAAATCCGGAGATGCCGCGTCTGACAAGCGCAATTCGTCATAATAGCCCTGTTCGTCAAATCCCTCCCACACGTTGCTCAAATTCCGCGAAAGGTTCGACGTTCGCTCCGGACACATGGATGAAGCTAAGACTCTGTTACTGCAATCATCTCTGAGTACTTCAATGGGAGACAAACTCAATCTTCCTTGGTTAAGCCCCAGCGACGTATTTTTAACTTCTGAGCTGCTTGGAGTACGAGGCTCGCTAATACTTTCTGGCGTACTCTGCGTCAAGTCTACCACGTGATTGTCTTCCTTATCGGCAACATGCAAACTTTCCGGCGATGACTCTCTTCCTTGAGCAGCGTTCAAACTGACGTCTTCGGAAGTAGATTTTGTGTTCGGAATATCTATGAGATCGGAATCGCAGAATAAATCCGGCGAAGGACAATTCCACGAACTGTCACTTTCGTTTAAGGAATATAAAGTTTTTATCGGTTCTACATTTTCTAAAGCGTCAATTAAGCCAATTAGCGCGTACTTCTGCGCGTAGTACTTTAGAGCCGCTTTTCCTTGCTGGTTTAACGAACCGATCTCAATTAAGCCCGAGTAAACGTAAACAAGCAAAGCTACGGCGGCTGCGTTTGGTAAATGTTTCCAGTGAAGCGTTCTTGGGTTGCTGGTAGCTCGGAGATCTTGCAGTACCAAAGGTGCCCTGGCTTGCAATACTAACTGGTGGGCCCAAAGTTCTTGGAAGTCTTGTACCTTCACTACGATATCGCTAAGTGCGGGATTGTTGACGTACTCTTTCCAATCTAAGGCCAGAGTTTCGAGTTGCCTACTGTCGCAGTTCGATGCGCCTATGGCTTCACTTTTAGAGTCGTCTTGGCATTGGAATCCGTTACCAGAGACGTTTTTGGTTCTCTCAAGATCGCTTGCCATTGCTTGGGTTGAAGACAACGCTGATTCATCGGCAATATTTGCTTTAGCCAGGTCTTCTAACGCTGCTTGCGTCGCTCCGTAATTCACAGAAAAATCCAGCTTCGCAGATTTCCTGGCCGGCGCGCTTTTGCCCTGAAAACAAAATAACGACACATTAGAACAGAATTTAAAACATGACAATAAACACCAAATAAATAAAAAATATAAAATGATAAAACAAAACAATGTTTGTAGAAATAAATACTCTTTTCAATTTTGTCCATTTAGGCGCATAATCTTGGAATAAAACATAAAACAATTTTAAAAAGGAAAATAAATACACAGTAAAACAGTAGGTAATCAGAAATAAGCAAAAAGTGTTTCTATAAATTAAGACTCATGCTACCTTTGAGAATTTAAGCGCGCATTATTAAAATAAAATATCATAGAAAGGAATTTTTGAATGAAAAAATATACAGTGAATCAGTAAATAGTAAAAAATACAACAAAAACAGTGTTCGTAGAATTTAAGATTAGTTTTCAGGATTGCCAATTTAGGCAAATAATCTTAGAATAAAAATATAAAAGAATTTTAAAAATAAAGTAAGCGTATTATTTTAGGAAAAATAGATATCAATTTTTCAAATGAAAATATACCCAATAAATAACAAATTAATAAAACAGACAGAGCAATGTATAGAAATAAATATCTAGAAATAAAGACTAATTTCTACGTTTCACAATTTAAAAGCATAATATCAAGGAAATTTGTTTAAGCTAACCGGAGAAGGCAAGCGTCCAGGGATTTGTGACCAATGAAAAAGATTTGCATTTTCTTTGCTGGATTTTGTGGGTGAAACGAATGCTCGCAAAGCAGGGACATAAAATTCGTCCTTTTCCGGGCAACTTTTTTGTGAAAGGTTCCATAGTGTCTTTTCCTAAGACAAATTACATCAAGATCCTATATAGACACGAAATAATGATTTAAAAATGCACAATTACTTCGATACAATGAGATTTCAGATAATCAGACTTCAATTGTTTTTCTTCCAAAAAAGGACGCGTTTCGGGCTGAGGTATTTCTTCAGTCAAAACTTCCGTAATTCTTTCGCTTATAACTCGTTGCCGATCTTCGGAAGATCGTTTAAGTAGTGTAAATTCCTCCGGACGAAGATTCTTTTTCTTTCGCCGTGCCAGTTGTGGTTGAGCAAAAGACGCCAAGAATGCGCTTCGGGCTTTCTAATGAAAGTGCAATTAGAGCCACATTTCCCGGAAACTACAAAAACAGTCTACTTCTTTTTCCTCTTCTTCTTCTCGCTTTTGAATGACTTGCTCTTCTAATCCTTCTTCAACCAATAACGCTTCTTCTTTATGCAGGGCTTCGTTTTTAGCATGCTCTAAAGAAACCGACAACGCCAGGGCCATTTGCAGCTCGTTGTTGTCTACCACCATCACCTTAGACGTGCGTTTTCCCTGAAACAACAACGATACCATTCAAGAGCCAACAATTCGTTTTTTGTTCGAAATTAGCGTTATTTTCTCAATTTTCTTGTATGTAGTGATTGTTTTACTTTTGTTTTGAGTACAGCTTGGGGGAAAACCGGCAATCCCAAGGATTTTCGCTCTTCTGCTTGCTTTTCTTGTAATTCAATAGCATTTTTAACGTCTCTAATGGTTAAGCCATGAGTATTGGCACAAGACTTGAGATGAGTTTGCCGAAGACTCTGAGATTTAAAACGTAGCCCACACACTGGACAAGGCAAGTTAGATTCCGTTTCTTCCAAAGACGCATTTGTAGAACTGGCAGTAGGTGTTGAGTTCTTCGAGGAATCATCGTTACTCTCACGCTTCGTTGCCACATTTATACTTGTACACGAAGGACCAGGATCTGAGGAGCTTGTTGATGCTGTCGGAGTACTTGATTGAGTTTGATTAGCACTGACGTGATCGGTAAGGTTCCTGGATAACAAAGTGTACTTTGAATAACGGAGAATCCAGAATGTTGTCTAGTTTACTTCCTGCGTTCGGTAATGATAATCGGCTGAAAATCGTCAGCACTGTCATTTAAAAGTTGACTCTGCGTTGCACCTTGAGAAGAGAGAGTATTTTGACTACGTTTACGCGACAGTTTGCTAGTCTTCTTAACCGTGGCCATCTGAAACAATGGAGAAGAAGACACCATTTACATAAAGGCAGTGACTAAAATTTTGTATTTTTTAACTCACATTACAAGGTCTGATGCTAATGCAAGTCTGCTACGTAATATACAATAAACTACGAGGTTTTGGGTTCGTTTGAAGTTTTCTCTGCTCCTATCTCCGGGTTCCGTTTAAAATCTTCTAGAAACTTCTCCTGCTTTTCCTGTCGCTCGAGCTCACTTGCAACTACGTGTTTTTCATAGAAACCTTGGAATTTCTTGCTAAATATCAAACTTGCAAGACACAAAGGAAGGGTTAGGCTCAGTTTTACAGAAAGTAGTCCAGAATACTTACTCGTACAGAACGGTGAACCCTACCGCGAAAGCTAACCCTTTTAAAGCGAAACGGTGACCAGCTTGGGCCGCAGGTGTACCTCTTGCTCGACGCGGTTTGCGAAAATCTTCGGACATGACGCTTTGTGAAGTATGCGTGCGGCTCAAAAAGCCATTCACCCTAATGATGCATCTACAGTTACATACAGTGATTCCTTCAAATAAATGGCTTACTTGTTTTGATCCGGGTAATTGAACTGTAGATTTGCACGCTGTTTACAGAGAAGTTCGAACCGTCACTTCAGTCAATTTTGTATATGTATTACTAGATGGCGTAGTTCGCACTTTTTGACCTACCTCCGAACCTGCGCTTTTCAAAATCCAATAAAACGTAAGGAATTTCTTAATATATTGGGTTGGTTAGTATGTCCGTGCCGATTTTTGCCCAAAGTTTGAAAACGGATCCCTCCGTACGTAAAGATTTTTTTTCAAGTGTGCACACTGTTTTGTTAGATCACTTTAGCCCAACGATTGAGTAGATCAAAGATTCCCTTCTCCAAGAACGTCTTCTTTTTTACTGCAAAAAATCGATCGAGGTGCTTTTTTATGGCCTTCAGATTTGCGAAATTTTTTCAATAAAGCTACTTTTGGGGGAAAAAAATTGTATGCACACACAGAGAAATACTAGGGCTGTCTAAATGCGAAAGTGGTCGAAAAGCGGCACGGGCTTAGTTGAGATTTGAATATGAATTTAAACTCGAAACAAACCTTGTCATCGTGTCCTACAGCACGTAAAATGAAAAGTGGCTAGAAACGCAAGTTAATTTTCTTTGTTCCGTATAGCATAGTAAGGCAACGAAGCGATACACGATCATGAAAGGTCGGAGCAGACCTGCAAATGAATACAACTTATGGCTCAATGCAAATATACTGTCCGCAAAACTTGTTTCTCAATGACTTACTGAAGGTCTGAAACGCTCTGTAGAATAATACAAAAAATTATAGACGGGCCCCAGGTCACTCGTTGAACGTACAGACTTAGAGTAATTTATACGAATGGGAAATTTCGATACGTCGAGGTCATCTCTATTTGAAAAGTTAGGCCAGGCATTCACGTTTCATACGACCAGTAATTATTGTTTTCAAACAACTCACCACTTGTTACTCATTAAATGGACAGATGTACTGATCATACAGATACACGTATTAACGTGACGCTGGAAAACAGGTGTTAACATCGGATTAATAATCGTCGTAATGCAGTCACCCTCAATTCCCAAATAAAAAGGAAAAATGCGAACTTCAGGTCTAAATTCGAAGTATTTTTTATTTGTTGCTTTAATACAATGTACTAGAAATCTCGTCCATCACCAATTTCTAGTTAAGCCCTGAAACAACAATACATACTTTTAAATACTGTGAAGCGGAAATTTAGAACACCACGAGTGCATAAAAGGAGGAATGAGACTGAAAACGGATTAAATGTTGACTAGAACTCAGGAAAACTTTAAAACAAGAACGAAAAATATATACTATTGTTCTGATAAATGCGTGAAAACGCGTAAACGATGGCAACGAGCAAAGCTCACGCCTTTTAAGAAGAAGAAAAAACACAATGTTGCGTCACTCATTCTTCAATGTTTCCATTACATCCATCCCCAAACTCCCATGTTTGGATTTCCGTCACCATGGCTCACGGACTCTTTTGAATCCATCTCCAAAGGTTCCCTCTTTTTCCCTCTTTTAGGCCTCGTTCTAAAAATAAATTGGTTAATACCTATAATATCTAGGTCATTCAGTGAATTACAGCAGGGGAAACACCTTCCTCATGTCGATCTTCGTAGTTATCGGATTCGTCCTCATCCGAATATTCTTCTGTCGGATTGTCTCCGTCTTCCTCGTCTTCCGCTTCGTCTTCGACATCGTCGTCGTTTTCACTGCCCTCATCGTCCGAATCGTAATCGTCTTCTTCTAAAGGTAGTTGGTTCCGAAGGAATCGTACGTTGGATTGGATCGCCTGCAGCAGAGAAGAATCCTTAGCCAGTAATTGTTGGTCTTCGTCAGCTTGGACACCTTTGTCGGGATTAACGGCGTTCGATTCGTCTAGACCGCTGTGTTCTGCTGCAGTTTCCGGTTCATCAGTCAACGGTTCCTTCCTGGCCCATAAGTCTGAAAGCGAAAACGCCTGGCTCAAGCACACGAGCCCAATCACGCCTCCAATAACGAGCACGAAACGCGTCTTCATGCTGGGATACGGTAAACGAATGAAGTTAAAACTCGATCTCGTAGATTTGAAAGCTCTGGAGAGGCGATGGAAGTTACGTAACACTGATTTTTTTTCTTTTCTTTTTACCGAACACGAAAATGTCCTGTGTGCAACTTTTATTAACGGAGAGGAATCTCAAATCCAAACAAGAAGGCTCTACCAAAAAACACGCTTTTATTTTTGCTTCCAGAGATCAAAAGAACAGCACACTGGCTTAAGTGAGATTTAAAACTGTCTAACTATCCACTGTCACTTTCATCTCAGGGAGAAAGAGTAACCAGTCGATTGAACGAATCTATTCGCTCTGACGAGGAATGTCCGGGACTTTGTCATACGCTTTGGAAAGCTTCGCCGAACTGAAATCGAAACCTGGATTCTGGAAAAAACAGACCGAGATAATTTATATGGACAGTGAGTACGCCGGCTGTGAATGAATCATAGCGCCATTTTACTTCTAATTGGAAGCGTTCTAGGTCCAGCTTTTTTCTCGCCTCGTGCAAAGTGAACGGGTCGGCCCCAAATTGGCCGTCGCTTAGCAAAGCTTCCCACAATCCCTCTTTATCAGAGGTAGACGCCTTTACTAAGACGATACGTAACAACTTCCGGTCTTCGACTGTCCAAACCATCTCATCCGGATGCACAGGAGCGAACAACTGACCCTGCAAGAAGAAAGAATTAATGTTAATGAATAAAAAACAAATAATAAATAAAATAATAAAATAAATACTACAATAAATAGTCAAATAAACGTTAACATAGTAATGAATATGGAGTAAAAAAACTTGAATAAATAGTAAAAACAATAAGGAAAAAAATAAGGGTAATCATGAAACGGATAGGTCATTTAATGCTTTGTTGGACAAAGGAAAAGCTTACTGCGAATTTGACATCACCGGTGACGGAACAAGAGATGTACTGCGGCTTGACGTCAACCCGTACTTGCTTCGCTGGGGTTCCTTCAGGGAGATTAACTTCGATATGAACTTCAAACACTGTCTGCCACCATTTTCCCCACGGACATATAATTGGAACTACACCACTTCGCTCATCAAAGGTAGAAAATTCTCTCGAGGACATTACGGTGGTCTGTTATCTTCCGTATCACTCTACAGTGATTGACGACTACTTTGGTTTCTTTTTTTTTACGGAGTAGCCAAAGAGGGAAACCTCTTTCAGTAGGGAAACCCTACAATAGTAAGGCAAAGATAATAAGATTTTACCGCGGATTACAAGTGCTCAGCTCGAAGTATTGTATTGTACAGTACAGCGAGGGATCTTCCCCTTCCTGAAAATACACAATACGCTCAGAGAAACATCTTCAAGCGGTACAAAAGTTACAAAGTAACTGAGAAAACCTTTTAATATCTCTGGAGTCTGAAAATTGCTATTATTATAGTTTGAATATATAAATTTACACTTCACTTATAGTGTACATGTAAGCGCTTTCCTCTGTGTAACTTCTATAGGTGATTAGCAATGTTTCCGAGTTCGAAGTAATAGTCTTATAATCAGAGCTTTCTCAAAAATGGTTGAGTAAATTTCAAATCAATGTTAGCAGAAAAGTTGCTCGTATTAATAAATACTGCACATATTCGATACCTTTTTAAAAATGTTTTCATTAAATTGAAAATCTAGCTGACAGGAGCCCTGGATACCTTCTCCCTATATTTTGGTGAAATGCGATTGAAATCGGACGAGTAGTTTTTACGACATCATTTACTACAATTTAGAAACTCTATCATAATTACGTAAAAACTACTCGTTCGATTTGAATCTTGAAAAGTTCTTCGTTCAAATAAAGTGTTTTCTGTTCCGTAAGAATATTTCTTAATCAAGTTGAACCCGACAAATTAACCAATGCACAACGTACCATAATAGACACTTTGCTTATACACGTAAAGATTCTTACCAAAAGCTAAAAAATAAATAAAAAAATACTACATTAAATATAGAACAGGAAGCATTAATGGATTCTGTATATTAAAAAATATGTATTTTTTTGCAACATAAAACATTTTATTAAATGTTCGCTTCCACTCAAGGGACAGCAATAGTAAACGAGCGCTCTTTTTTTGTCTTGTGAGCGAAAGAGTGAGCGCGCTCACAAAATCCAGCAAACAGCGCGAGCGAGAGAGCGCTCGCGAAATAAAAGAGCGAGCTGCAGCTCTGCTTATAATAATAATTTGGATCAAAATGACGATAATTAAAAACAAACTTATTTCGTGTTTTATTCCGTATCACGTTTGGGAGGTTTCTAATTGTTTAGATGAGGAATAGGATGGCAACTAATTTACTAGGGCCAGGTTAAACTAATCTAATTTCGTTTAACCTACTTAACTTTCCGAAATCTTTCCATTGTCTAAATATGGACGCCTATGCCGCAAAGGGCTTTACTTTTGTTTCCAGCACCACCTGACGCTCAGAAACTGAATCTTTGTTTTACAATTCTAAAATGGTTTCAGCGTCAGGTAGCGTAAATAAAATAAGGTTAGGTTAGATTTAAGTTACGTTAATTTTTTTTTACATAAAAACAAACACAAAACGATTAAAAACCCGAAATAATTAATCGGCACTATTTAAAAGTACCAACAGTTAAGAGTATGTTTATTTTGTTTCCCTTGCTGGACAGGTTTGACATTTCATCTTATTCGTTTAATTCTGAAATGTCGTACAAGTCAAAACGTAAGTTTTGGATAAACTGTATACTAATTTTTCACCAATTTACTTATGAATAATTTCGGTCGCTGAACCCCTCAAATGAAGAAAAGTTGCGCACAGCACAACTTTTATAGCACTAACTGATTAACAGTAGCAGTAACTTAAGAAGACATTTCATGTCAGGAAACTTGTAACAAACAACAGCTTAGTTAGCATAATAAGCTTTTTCCGAAGAACGAAAGAATGAAAAAAAAATATAGAAAAAGGAAAGACCTTCGACGTCATTTAAATTCATTGGCCCCTCAAAACGATCCCTACTTTCCAAACAATGTACGGATAATAGCAACAACCCAAAACAAAAATCCCTATTAAATATCTGCAATTCTCTAAAATGAATGGAACCAGCCAAAATCCCTTCTAACGCCGCGAGAGTTGCGCGAGCAGTGTCGACGCCCTCTTCTTTTGACTTTTTCCGTGACCTGCAGCAAGGCTTTTGCCATAGGAAATTCCATTGCTGTCTCATTTTTATTTCATCCGATTTCAGTTGTCAAATAACCAACTTCCGCGTCGATTTTCAAAGCATTAAGTTGTTTGTGTTTTTTGGAAAGGTACCCTTCATGTTCAAGGGGTGCTTTGCACTTGTGTTGTTACTTATTAGATATTTAAGGATAATGAACAAGAATTGTGATAAACTACGCTCCCCACTTCAGTCTACAATCCCTCGGAACAGGGAATTGTGAAGCAAATGCGCTTCGAACAATAGTACTCAGAATTTGCTAATACCCTTATTTAAAATTAACCTCGTTTTCTTCTGTTCTTTTTCGCTAGACAAGGGTGACTTCCTAGTAAAACTACCCTACTTTCCCATAGTTAATTTGAGTTTTAATGAACACGCTGCTTCCAAAGAATTTCTTCTCTTTCCGCTATCTGTTTTATACCTAAAAAGCATAAAAACAATTGGTCTTAACTGTGTACTAATGCATTATCTTAAACTCTTCAATTACACTTTAGGATAACTACATGTTGAGTTCCTCCGTTATTTGAAGCTAAAATATATGTTTGTTCTTTAAAAATTTAAAGCTTCATACTAATGAGTCAAACAACGAACTAAATACCCCATGAATTTTATCCAACTTTTAAGTACAGTTACAGAGCGTGCTGGATCGCTTCCACTGCGAAGTCACAAGTCACACAGGCGGGCATGTGATAAAGCGTACCTAATAAGACACAGGTGATAATTATCTCGAGACCCTGTCCAGCATAACATGCGTTTTGGCGCAGCATCTTCGCAACAGAGGAGAAATCCTAGTATATGGTTCACGAATGAAGGACACATGTAAAAACATTGACAGCCGCACCGCTAGAACATTTGCAGTTTCACGGGAGATATGAGCAAGCGTTGTTCCAAGTCAGAGGTCAGGAAGCTGTGAAACTCTACTTTTAAGAGCGTCTGCTTCCCTACCATGATACACGGTCATGAACTATAGGTTACGATCGAAAGAGTCAGGCCCCCAATGAAAGCGGTTGAGATGAGATTCCTACGAAGAGTTGCAGCTTCATTCGCCAGGACAGAGTCATACTCTTCGATATTATTATCTTTTTATTATTATGTTAGACAATCTCTTCGTTCGGAGGTGCTTCACCTAAAGATCGAGAGATTTCAATTCAGCTGGCCTGGGCGTGTGCAGGGAATGCTTGCTGAAAGACTCGCCAACAGGTATTCCAATTCGATCTACAAAAGACCCGTGGTACGGCCTTCTAGAAGATCGGAAGATTATTGAGCCAATCTCTATTGCGAGCAGCTCTGTATTGTACCCCCTTGAGCTGATGTCCATTAACCCAAGATAGGGTTCACTGGAGGGTACTCTTTCGCTTGCTAGAACCACGACCCCAGTTATGGGAATTATGGTCTAAAAAATGTATGTCTTCATGTGTTCCTGTACTCACCCAAACTCACAATACTAAACAACTTTTTTTATTCGATGTCAAAGTTATGCAATGTAATGGAGCAAATCGCTTCGCAGTAATACATGTAGAAATAATACATTTTGAATTAACCTTCACTAACCTATGTAGGCCTAACCATATATGATCGCTTATGACAAGATTCGGGCATAACATAGGTACTTCGTGTCGAAAATATTTCTCGGGTACTTTGTCTGCACTGCAGAAATAGCTATACTGGAAGTAAGCCTAGGTTAACGCCATAGCCAACGGTACCAGCAGAACCATTTAAAAGGAGACCTAGCAAAGAGGTGCGAAGATTTTGAGAAGACAGATGTAAATGCCACGAACTCCAAAAAGACAAGAACTCCTCCTTAGCTAGCTTTTCATTAACGTTGTAACTTTGCCTACCCAAACATACACTTTAAAGTTAAATGAGATTTCCTTTACGTAACAGAGAACAGCCTGCCAGTCATTTTCCTACAGAAAAAATGCACTTACAGAACACTTAATAGCTGTGGAAGAGTTTGTGGAACAAGTCGTCAAACTGCTCCACTGGAACACGCTAATGTATAGATGTTTGTTAAATACTGATTACTAGTGTTTGGAACGTCACTTAGGAAGAATTCAAGCTTCGAAACCTGTACACATGTCAAATAGGGGAAATAAACAGACCGCCGGCGTCTTCGGAAAAAGTAACCGGAGATTGGCGAAGCGTTCCGGCCTGCGTTTCAACATCTAGCGGTGCCTTCCTTGAGAGCTATCAATGACGGGAAATGGGAAGAAAATACTTTTGTGATTATTGTGAAAAGTCCTTCCCGGACAATCCGCAAAGCCGGAAGAAACACGATGAAGGTCTCAATCATAGGTTAAGAAAAGACGAACATTACAAGGCTTTCAAAGGTAGTCAAGTTTTATTTTGCGACATTGTTACAGTACCAAGGCGCTTTAGACAACATTGTCTCTATTTTCTTTCTTTGCAGATGCGAGGAGTCGTCTGGAAGAAGAGTTACAAAAGACACCCTGCAAACAGTTCTTTAGAGGAATGGAGTGCATTTACGGGAGTGAATGCAGATTCTCCCATCATCTCCCCCAAGACTTTGCTGCTTTAGAAGCCGCGGGTATTGTAGTTGAGGAACTTCTCATTTCGATAGTTGTGGTTTACAACACAATTCTAATCTTTTTCTTTCGTCGTAGCGGCTGCCGAGGAGCGCAATCAAATAAAACTGCCTAAACTTGTGAAGAACCCCAAATCTCTTCCAAATGTAGAGGCTTTACTAACAAAACTTGAACGAGCAAGACGAAACCCTGAAAATCAGTTGATCTGGACTATGGATTTTTCTCGCTTGCCTGGTTTAGCAAATTTCCCCCATCTCCCACCCTCTTTACATCCCCCGTTGCCCAGCGATTTGGAAGTTGGAGCTGCATTAGATTGGGGTTAATTAGCTTGTTCTTTCTTCTTTTTCATTCAGCCTTAGGCCGTTAATCTCTTCCAAGTTGTAAATATTCTCTACTGTACAAATATAGTTTAAAAACACAAGGCATTGTGATATACTCGGAAACGGTTAATTGGGGAATGCTTCATCGTTAAACACTGCAGCGAATCCAAAAGCACTGCACGTTGGTACAGAAAATACGTCGGAAATTAAAGCGAGACATAAATTGGAATAAAAATTATTTGGAAAACGCCATTAAAACTGTTCTGCAACCAGAAGAAATATTTTCCATGCAATTTTGGAGCGGGGTAATTACAACATTTGACATGTACGATTTGATATACCTAGATTTGTAGAAAGATTGTTCTTCACCTAGATAACGTAATGTGATAAGCATGTTGAAAGTAAAAGAATTACCCCTTTCCGTTTCTTTGACATTTTGTGCCCAAGCATGAATCTCGGATGTTCCCGAATGAGTAATCAAATAGAGAAAAGAAAAATGAAATCTGAGCATGCCTGCCGATTTCAATGTGTGGGCACAAAGACACTTAATTGAGAACTAATGGTTAATTGCAGCAAGAGGATCTGCAAGGTGTCGCAATTGTCACAGTCTCCAAGCGAGAAGCTGTGTCGCGCGTGACGTTTGCTGACTAGCTTTGTAGGCGTCATATATTGGAGTCCGGACTTTACGGTACATTCTACTTACAATCCGTTTTCGGGTGACAAATATACTCCACTGTAAGACAAACCTTGTGTTCTGTCAAAGAAATGTGAGACTGCTCCATTTATCTGCACGAGTTGATCAAATGCTTTGAAACTACACAAACATGAACACAGAAGTGTTCATGCTGTAGACTGTCGTGGAAGACAACAAAGTCTGTAGACTGCTTCAGGCAAAATCTGAACTATGGAAAAGAGAAAAGAAAAATTTTAACCAAAAAAAGAAAAATTTGAAAAAATTTGAAAAAAAATTGAACAAAGAAAAATCTGAACAAAACATTAAATTTCAACTAAAAGAAGAATAAGCTGAGCAAAGAAAAAATTGAATTGGGAAAAAAATAATCTTAGCTTAAAAAAGAAAAAATTGGAGAATTAAAAAAAGCAGGAAAAGTTTGAAAAGATTGAGAAAATCGAATATCTAAAAAGACAGAAAAAACGGAAACTTGTCAGAGCGTATTTGCTTTCCCATCACCGAGCGCTTAGGAAGCTTATTTAATTTAATTTTTCCATAGTGTGAACAGTTTAGTGTTGATGTGTGTTTCTAAATGAAAACGTACCGGAAGACAGTAATCGACAGCTTTAAAGGTTAAACTTTTCGAACACTATGGAAGCGCTACGGCAGAACGCAACCTTTTCAATTGAAAATGTTTCAAAATTCCCAAAATTTTATCTAGAACAGAATTCCACTGTATGATCAAGTGTGCTGAACATCGAAACATGATTGAACGCCACTGTAAGAAAAAGTTGCGTTTTCTTGTGCAAAATTTTGCATTTAATAGTCAGCGTTCCTGAAAATGCTCTGACAGTCAAGTTTTGACTAACAATCCCTAGACATCTTCGAAAAACGGCCGAGATAAATTACAATTTTGAAAAGAGCTTTTTAACTTTTCCGAAAAACTGAACTTTGAAATCCTTGTTAGGCTCTGCATATAACTGAAAAAAGATTTTTGGCTCATTTTCTTAAATTCCACAACTGTTACTGAAAAATCTTTAAGGTCATTTCCCTGTTCCTCCCATTCAATCAAGTAAAAAAGGAGAAAGAACCAAGAGCAATCCTTCTCAAAAGTTGTCGAAAGAAGAAGTTTACTTAAATGTGGAAGCTATACTCACAAACTCGAAGGTCTTTTCAGAAGTGGAAACCTTTATTAGATGCTCAACTAATTTATAGAAACAAGGCAGGCCACTACTTATGTTTCACTTTCAGAAGAAAGCCCATCAGCTTGCGTGAAAAATGTGTACTGACTCATTTTACAAAGTAAGCTTACAAAGTAATCAGAAAATCGTAAATAAAAGTAGACAAACAGTCTTGCTCGCACTGAACTAAAAATAAAAAGGAGCGTGCAGCAGCCATAAAATTTTTACAACTGAAAGAACAAAGAGGTGAACAATTTACAATTCAGAAACTATTCAAAAGTGAAAAGTACTTTCTTTGCTTGACATGTGCTCAGCTTTTAGAGTTCCGAAGTGTTACAAAGGACAGTTCTCATTCGGCTCTCATCCTTTCGCCTCCCCTCACCCCAGTCACCCAGTTCACCCTTACTAATTACGTTACCCAGTTCCCTAATTCACATTCGCCTTGCATATAGTACTACCTCCGTGGCAGCAACTGAGGCAGGCGAAACATGGGGCATATTAAGCTCCATTCAGCTCGCCATATTAGGCGCACTGACGATAAATAGACTGCAGGTCAAAGCTTCACCCTGTTGCGTTCATGCAACGACGCGTCTTCCGCGGTCCTCGAGACAACGCACCCCTGTGCATCTGACAAGCCTCGCATAAAAGCACTTCTTGGCGGGATGAAAAAAAAAAGGCACGGGACTACAAAGAGCACTTACCGAAAAAAAGAAGCCAGTAATCATGCACAACTAATCAAATCAACACCGTCACCCTCAAAGCCCAAGCAACGGGCCTGGCGTAACTTCCGCTGGGCGGATGCGCATTTGCTTTCCGTTACCATCAGAAACAGGAGATGAAATCCTCCTCGTTTCCCCTTTCGCTCGTCGGTGCAGCTCCAGGAAGCCTCATCCACTCTGGCATTCATGCATTGCTCCAAACTATCCAAAAATAAAAGTGGAAATAAAAAATACTGGCTACTTTCAGGATTTAGTCATAGACGTTTTTATAGATTTAGTCATAGTTGTAATAAAGTAAAAAGCGTTAAAAAAAGAAAAAATGACAATAACGTCCTGTGAACAATAATAATTTTTATTATTGTTTGGGAAAAAATGGTAGGTTCTTATGCAAGCTCACTTGTTCGTTGATAAGGAAATATTGATTACCACCACCAAATTGCCCGCTTATGCGTTCGCACCCTTGGCGCCGTTTTGCCCGGGCCAGAAATGCTAGAGATGAAATATATCCACAATATCTTTCGAAAGAAACATTACCCTGAGAAAATCCTACCTCGCAGGATTGACGGATGTACTGGTCGGAGTCGAGAGACACGGGGCAAATAGGACACGGGGTAATCTCGAAAATACTACTGAAGAGCTGCGGATATCTAGGAGCTGTACGAAAGTCAAAGATGTACTGAAATGCGCAAAATACACGTGAACAAGTATCAGTTAAAAAAGACCGAAGAGGAAGTCAAGGAAATACAGTCAACGCTCCTTATTCTCGGGCGTAATTTTTTTGTGATTGCATTTCTTTATTCATGGCCGAAAAAATCGCTATTCGCCGGTCGACGTGGCGTAGCCCCCGTGTGAATTCCGCGGAAGCTCGAGCGCTGGCTTTGTTTTCTCAACTGACCGCAAATCGCACGAACATCGTTTGCAAGTCTCGTGTTATGCGTTTTCATTTTCTGACACTTTTCTTATCATTATTCTCCTTTATTTTCTCACATAGTTAAAAGCCACTTTAGGTTCATTATGGCGTCTAAAGGATTTGACTGTTATTATGAATCCAATTTTATTGTTTCTATCATAAGAAAGGAGTTCTATTCTTGTACTTGTTATAGTTAGTATACGTCCACGACAAAGTCCAATGAGCTTCAGGCCAAAATCCCATAGACGGCGGATGGAACACCATGCTATTGATAATTACAAATATAGCACGATATTGGTAAAGCGTATTCAGTTTTCGGCAAAACTCTTCTGACAGTAAAGTTTCTACATTCAATGCGTGTGCGAAAATTTTTATAGTTTTCGAAAAAGTCTTTCTGTAAATTTGCTATGTTAGCTTAATTAAGCAAACTTTGCTATCCACACGGAAACCTGCCACCTATGGAGTGGTCTTGCTACTTATTTGGCTCCACGTGGCTTTCATATTGTCAAGATTGTAACGAACAATATTTTGTATCATATGACGTAAGACAGAAACTAAACTATAGTCCGGAACTGCTTCTAATAGTTTCCATTTCTTATTATTCATCCAGAGCTCAAGTAGCAAATCAAAAACCGTTGGTAGTCCAAGACTTCTGCTTCTGATACAGGACAAACGCGGCAAGCTTGGATGAGGCATCCTCAATTTATGAAAGCATTTTCCCTGTGCTTTCCTAACCCTTCTACTGTCTCGAACTGTTTCACAGCATTCTCTTCAGTTCGTAACTAGTAACGTTATCGGAAAACGACAGCGCCCTGGCTTCCCCTTACCAAACTTTGGTGGTAGGGGTGACGGGCAACCTTGGTCAGGGTGTGTAAACCAAGCACAACGCAAACCATAAACTTAGATGTTGTTGTTAGCTAAATCGCCAAAAGCCAGAGGTTCTCTTCCCCTGTCCTTACCCACATACAGTATACCCAGGCTATCTCAACCACCCCGTTGAATTTGCATACGAGGGGAGGTCGCAACTGCGCGCATTCGTCCTCTTACAACGTGTGCTGTGAAGCTATTAGCTAACAATCTGCATATTGCACGTAGCACAATGCATGGCATGACTTGTCTGGCGAGGTGCATAGGAAGTGTGGAAAGCACTTCATTAAAGCTGATGACCCTTTGGCATAGACTTTACATCCCCATTGCACACTTCCACCTGCCACCCCGTTTCAAATTCCAAAAGAAGTGGTACTTTTCGGTGTCCTAAAGCCAAACAAAAGAAAAGCTTACCGAGTACCCCCACAAGGTTGTAAAGTCCAGGGCTTTAAGACCACTGTGTACCCTTCTCTTATGGACGCTTACATGGGAAACTTGCGTTGACGATTTCGCTTTTACTATTCGGTTTTTCTCAAACTGTTTCCGACAGTAAAGTGTTGCCTTGCAACTTCTCGGTATATAACGCAGAGAAATGTAGGAAAAAGCGTAATATAATTTATAATTCTTGACGAAACGTTTTGCATCTTTTTCTAATATTCTGAATTTCGAAAATTTCCTTGTTAGACTTCAGGTATAATTGAAGAGAAAAAAATGATCGAAAAATTCTCTAAATATATGCAGCGGTTTTTTTAAAAAAATTATCAACGTAATTTGTATCCAGCTTTTTCAAGTAGAAGTAGTAGTAGAAAGAAGAGAAAGGTTATACAAGGCCGTAACGCACAAAGTAACACCGGAAGGAAGCTCGTTTATTCAACCTTGCTTTAACCGGCCGCTATTTGACCAGTCATCACTTCGGCAACATTTTCTCTCCGAATCAACCCTTCTGTTATCCATTATATCAAAATTTACCGTGCGCAATATATTGTAGATAAGCGATCTAATAATTTATCTAGAGTGTTAAAAGTTTAATAATAACAATGTTGAAACGCACAATAAATTCATCAACTTTAGAATTTGTTCTTATAAAACGAAGTAATTTTGGAAAATAAATTTGGAAAATAAAATCGAAAATTATTGATGATCTAATTATCTAAATGTGTCATAAATACTTATATATAACACATCAATAATTAAAATCTGAAATGCATCAACAATTGGAAAAATGGAAATTATTGCTTATTGTTTGAATAGATAGATAGGCTACATGTTTACTAAATATTCATACAAAATGTTGAAATTTATTGCTATTTTTTATCATCAGCTTTTTGCTTATCCAGCCTAGGATCCGGTCCCATAAAGGCTAGATAAGTGGACATGTGCTGGATCCAGAAGGCTTGACTTTTTTTTATTCAATCCTGTGACCAAGCAAACTTTGCAAGGACACAAAATGATCACGGGAAACTAAACCGGGACATTCACAATGAATGACACTGTAGTCCGCAAGTGATGATGAATTAAATACCTTTGCATGTCAGGGAGGCAAAAATTCCGCAGTTAGCATGCTCTGCGCTCTTTCAGTGTGACTGAACAGTGACATTTTTCCTCTTTTTCCCCTAAAAGAGGATTTTAAAAAAAACATCCCACAAATGCCAATGTAGGGAAGGGTTCGACGTATGGGGCGTGACAATCAGCCGACGATTCGCCATTTCCGGAGAGGACATCCGGAAACGAGTTTTTCTTCCTGTTAACCAACTCGCAAACGCCCCTTGTAACAACCTTTTCCTCTTTTATGTCCTACAACACCCTGGACGAAAATCCACCGCTCTTTATTTTCCCGGAGTGAATATTATCCGCAGCAATTATACGGAAGTCAAGTAACACGAATCGCTTCTGTAACAACAACCCTATCGGAAATACGATAAGTTGTCCGTTTCGGGTGTTCGACACTGGTTCTTTGATTCGGTGGGTGCGATCTCGGGTTACTCTTTGCGCAGTTTCCTCTAACGAAACGGTATTCGGGCGTTTTAGCTCTAGGGAACGTGCTAAGATTGATTATGGTCGCTGAAGCGGACTTGGAATGGGAAGTAAGAGTAAGCAAATTACTGAGCACTCAGCTCGTAACTGCTGGACGGGAGGAGTAACAATTCAATGAGATTTCCTGAAATATACGCAAACATAGCAGAATGGCTTTCCCGGGACAGAAAAGCGAAGAGTTGGACGGGAAGCTTTTCGTCCCCCAACCTGGGGAAGGAGAGAGAGAGGTTCCATATAGCAGTAGTAGCTTATTTACACTTGCTACCTCCCCATTTTAAGTGTAAAGTTGAGCTGTCACGACACGGTGCAACGCACGGAAAGTCGGACTGGGACTTCCACGACCACTGAACCAATTTGCCGAGCGCAATTTCGCCGTCTAACTCCCCAAGACTTAAAGAGTATCAAGCTCAGCACCGAGTCACACCGATTGGCTGAAAGCACAATACCTGACAATAAGCGGACCTTCCACCCATTCACCCCGTCTACCTTAATTTGCCAGACTTGAAACGACAACTCGCTTTCCTTGACAAAGCTAACAGGACCCAAAGTGCAAAATTTTGAGGAAATCAAATTCACCTTTGCTTCAAGTATGGGAAAGTTAGATTTTGGGGGGGAATTTCTCAAAACTCAAGGAAAGAAATGTTCAAGTTGCAATTTTGTTGAATTTTTTATATATTTTTTTGAATATCGAATTCCACTTTGGCCGAGTTTCAGAGATTTCCGGGAAGTCGAATCTGGTTTTCGACAAATTTTACATTGAATTTCGCCTCTGTTCGAATTTTCTACCATTTCGGGAAATCAAATTCTAATTGCGTTACATTTTCTAAAATTTTACAAAAAAGTGATTTCGCCTTTGTGTTTGTTTTATACATTTTCGGAAAGTCTAAGTCCAATTTCACCGAATTTTCGTTAAGTTTCGGGAAATGGATTTCGCTTTTTTCAATTTTCACAAATTTCCGCAAAGTCAAGTTTTGCATTAAGCAAAAGCGAACTTGCGAAATTTGTGGAACAACGCGAAGTAGATGTAAAAAATTCATAGAAAACTAAAATTCGCTACAAGAAAATTACAGAATTTTTCCTTTCGCAAAATTCAAAGTCTTAGAATAATAATCTTCCTTGTCTTAAATCTTCAAGATTTTCCCCAAAATTAAGTACAGCTGTTTCGTAAGTTTTTGTTTTTCAAGTTTTTCGGAAACCCCCTTTCCGCTTTGATTGAGGTTTCAAGAGTTTTCTGAAAGTAAAATTTCTGCTTTACTACTTTTCAAGGTGTTTCAAAAAATCGTCAGTCGCTTTTTTAAATTTGTAACAAATTTTTAGAAAATAAAACTAGCACTTGTACTTGTGCTTACTTGCACTTGTACTTGTGACAAAGGTAAAAAACTGACTTTCGTTTCTTTTAATTTAAATTTTCAGAAGTTTCTTAGGCTATCGTATTTCACTTTCCACGCTAATTTTCCATGAGATTTCTAAATAAACGCTTTTGTCAAGCTCCATGAAGTCTTACAGAAACGAATTTCGTTTTTCCTCATGTTTCCCGATTTTCATATATTCATATTCTATTTTTTTTAACTTGTTAAATATTTCCTACGTAGTCTCATGCCTACTGTCGGTTTCTTTAATGCTCCTCTTTTGTTACGTTTTCAAAATTATTAGAAAATCAAACTTAAATGTTCAAAACTATTTTTTTAGTTCACAAATCACTAAGTAACCAAATACCCCTTTTCTTCATTAAATTGAAGTAAGTAAACGTTCCCATGTTTTTAAGGAAATAGAATTTCAGTTTTGGTTCAAGCTTAGCGAAGGTTCAGAGCGTTACATTCCGCTTTTGTTCAAGGTTCACCAATGTACCTTGTAACTTTTCCCAGTCTCAAACTTCGTGAAACAAATCCCACCCAAAACCTAAGGAATAAACACATTTTTTTCCTTACCCCGACGGGATCAACCTCTCTTCCCAGAAACTCGACAACATTCAGAATGTACAGCTTTAAAAAATAAACAATCAGCTTTTTACCCGTACCCCAAATCTCACAACATACAGAAAAAGACTTTCCACGGCAGAAGGTTGGTTCGCACGAGCTTTAGCCCTGTCAGCGGAAGCATAAAGCTTTCGCAGAAAAGAAATCTATGGCTACGTGTAAAGCAAGAAGGTTGGGGCTAGCTAGAAGAACGTAACGCAAGTCACACGCAAACTCGACTTGAAGTTTTTTTTTCCTGTATTAAAGATTGGTTAAGATATGATGATCACGCCATGAGCCCATCTCCGTATTCAAAGAAGGCTGCGTCACAGGTGTTGGGTTCGGGGCGCTGGATTCATTTAGCTTACATCCAGCACCTTGTTTTAGCTAAGCAGCTTATAACAAACCAGGAGCTTTCGGAAAGCGCGACACATGAGAGAGTTCAAAACAACACGAGTAAAGGCAACCAACGAGCTGATTCCCGCTCTATACGTCAGGAAGAGTTTGTGTTTCGTTTTAGGAGAGATTAAGGACATTAATTAAGCAAACATTTCATTCCGATAGTTAAAGTATCGCGAAAGTAAGTTTTCTTTGTTACTAGAGCTGCAAATGCGGGCAAATGGGTTTTAACTCTACTTCGTCCTGTTTTCAAATACTGTACCATACATTAGAAGTTGTTCTTCGTAGTATTCTAAACATTTCCGCCGAGTCTTGAACCGATTGTGCAGGTTTTCATTGCATGGCGTTACGTAAGGTTTCTCGCTAAACTCTTCGATGGGATTTACTTTTTTTATATACTTCGAATAGTAGCTCTTTTTGCAGTTGGGTGTTTAGTACATTTTAAGTTACATTTTAAGTTACATAAGTTACATTTTATGATGTATTGGGTCACTTGAAAAGTCCATGCAGTAATTTACCTAAAATTTGAAAGCGAATTTCTCCGAGCATAACTAATTTTATTCAATTTTATATTAATTACTTTGTTGGATCACTTTGCAAAAAACTGATCGATGTGCCTTTTTATGGCTTTACAAAGATTAAGTGAAGTGAGTTAAATTAAGTGAGTTAAATTAAGTGAGTTTCTTACACGAAAGTAATTTATCTTTATGTCAACTCGAAAACCATGTTTTTGAAAAAATCAAATGGTGCCCACATTTAAACCTTCTCCTCTATTATTACAAGTAAAGACGGTCTGATATCAGTCCACATAAGTGTAAATATACAAATAATTGTTATTATTACTGTCGTTCACTTTGACAGCGGTCAAGAGCGGGAATGAGCGTCTGACGAGCGAATCACGTCATGAACGTCATCGTCGTCCGAGTGAATCGCTTTGTTTTCGTCAACTAGCTTGTGTTGCAAGCTATCCAAGGTTTCCCGAAGAATCAGAAAGATATATTATAGGCTGGTAGCTGGGCAGTGCATAACTGCAAACCGGACGAGTTCTTTGCGCCAATTGATAATGATGCGCGAGTATTTGAAGAGCATCAACTCAAAAATCCCTATTTACAGTGTTTGTAAATGTTCTCTTCCTCTCCAATTCATGAAAATGCGTTAATAAACAATTTTGTTTCCATAAATGTAACCGACAATAGCCTGTGTCTACGATGGTTTCGAAATAAAAAATACTGACATATTTAGAACTTCTCTTCTAATAACGAAATTCATTAGTAAATGAAAAGGCCGAAGACGCTAAAACATCGAAGATTCGACGTCGTACATCTTAAAAAACTAATAATAATAATAATAATAAGGAGAAGAAATCCACTGGTAGCCAGCTTCTGCAGCTGGGAGTAATTCACTGTTGACCAACAACGCGATTACGCTTTTATTTGTGAGTGAGGGCATCAGTGATCAACCGGTAAAAGTTTTCGGCCTTTAGCCAGTGGAATCTACGGGTCTCCCTTCGCTACCGCCCGTTCTCCCGTAATCAACGCGCGTTTGGCTAGGTTGGCTGGGCCAAGCTGCCGCCATCCATTCCAGGCATGCAACCCAGCGTCAAAACCCTAGCAACAACGTCTCCTTGAGATTTAACGAATGAGAATATGATCTCCTTGAACCGATGGTGCATCTGGGGTGTAACTATTTAATCCCCAATTCTCTCTGCCTGCTAGGGTGGTTCATTTGACCGACATTTCGTGTGTGGACAAAAATTCCCCCTTCTAAACCGAAAAATCAACAGTCAAGGGTAAACCACCCCTGGTGGGCAGGGGGGGTAAGGCTCCAAGGGTGGGCAATTGCAGATGAGGTCAGGAGAACAGGGTTGGGAAAACCGAAAGTGGCGAATAACGAGAGCTTGGAATAATCGGATTACAGTCTAAGCTTCAATTACACGCACAGGTTGTTCGATTGCACACCACAACCTACTGTACTGTACTATACACGTACTTATTCATGAGCTCGATGCAAAAGTTAAAGAGGGGACGGGCAATGCGGCTCACAGAAGGTCAGCTGCCTCATTTGTAGCTCGTTACTCCTTGGTATCTTGCGGGTTACCAATGGAACAATGCTCTTTTTGTTCTTCGCAGCATGTTGGCAAGAACAACAGATCACATTTCTGTGCTTCGCTTTGGCTTAGCGTGCCGCGTACTCAACCCGGACACCTATGACATGGCATGTCACGGGATATTCTGCTGCCACGCAGTCTATTACATTATACAGGACCTGATGCTATGCATGTAAGCCTGCTGGCTTGTCAAAGCACAGATTTTTTTGTCCTCTGCAAGCGACAATCAACTCGTCTATTTTTTTATTTATTTTTTTATTTCATGTACGTCATGTGGAAGTTTGGGTTCATAAAAGCTTGAAAACGCAAATCTCGTGCGTTTTTCCATGCACAATCCCAAACAGGCTGCTTTTTTCCGTAGTTGCTATTTTATCAAACTTCCTCTGTCATTACAAGTGTGGGGGGAAATTGTATAGTCGGACGTGAACCAAATGTTGATATTTCAAATTTTGGCGCCGGTAGTGTTCACTAGACTTTTATTCCATAATAAGCAGCACAGCACCTGTTGTTGCTTCTCACGCCTTTTGCCCATATATGATTGAACAAAGCACAAGGAAGAAATCTGGGGGTAGTTCTGCGTGATGAATCCTAATCATACTTCCATCGTTTCCCCTCAAGACACAGCAATTCAAATTTCTCGCTTCCCCAGTCGAAATTACTTTCTTGGAGGAAAACGGCCAGGAAAAATAGACCAGTAGTGCCGCCGCCCTGTTTTCTCCCGAATCTGCGCGTACCGCACGCGCTCCGATTCGAACGCCAAACTTACGACGTGCAACGCCACGTCGAGCTAGCGCGCAAACGCCCCCCCTCCCGGCCACGTAACTCCACCCTGCGGGGGAAACCAAACTCCCCATAACCCTTACCTCGAATTGCATGGTGCTTCCGACAAGTCTGAACCGACATGGCCAGGTACGTAACTGGCTTCCGTCCAGTCAGTCAACTCCGGGCCAACCAGCCGAGCTGACGTGTAAACTTTTCGGCAGTTACACCTACCTGAGTCAGCATTACCACTGTTAAAGTTTTCGCTGGACACACTGCACTCTCCTACCCATTAGACCCTGAAGTGTCTCCCCAGTACATTAGTGCGGTAACAATTGCCGTTCCGCGAGCTTTTTAAGTGTCTTGGACGAACCTCGAGCAACACGCCCCCTGGAGCAAGCGTGGCTCTCGCCGATTTCTGGAGCCCAATCTTCAAGGTAATACCCGAAACCCCTTACAAAAGCAATACGAGTTAGTTTCCCAAAGTTGAATGGGACTCTGGGGTGTCCTAGCCTCTCACCTTTCAATTAGCGCAGCTATGAAAAGCGAAGAAAAGGAAAGATTCATTCGATTTGACTCCATTTTTACTCGAGAAAAAGATATCAATATAAAAGAAAACTTTTTTTCTCCCGGAGGTTTCTGGGGAAAAAAAAGTTGCGAGAAGAAAAGTTGGGTTAAACAGATAGGAGGAAGTTCCGAACAATGTCTTACAATGCTAAGCTTTAGAGAAGAACAACAGAAAGAGGGAAAGAAAAGACAGTACGGGCAGTTGTAGTGCTGCAACAACTGACAGAGAAAAGTTTTGTGCTTTTCCCCTTTGCACTGTGGCTATTCTCTGGGGTGACGAACTCAAAGACACCTTACACGAAGCTGCACTACAAACTCGGAACACGGAAAACGCGACCGTGTACTCTATACTTCGTACTTACAGTGCCTCGTACCCTACCAATGTTTGTTGCTAGTTTGCAAGTGACCTTTTCCGGTGAGGGGAGTTTCACAATACTACTGCGACCCTTCAGCTTTGGACTATACAAAGTTCCCCGGTAACAGAAAACTCGACTGTATAATACACAGGACATTTTCCACGTACCAAGAGAATCACTTTCCTGGTCTTGCCAGTACCTTGAGAGCTAGAGTGTTTTCTCTCTCATTTTTTTCTTCTCTTTTTTGATTTCCAAATTTTTGGGGGAATCTTCCGTGTTCGTCAATTATCTTTGTCGACCAACACCAATTTTTCCTGATAACGACGTTTTCAGCCGATACCTCGAGGTGTCACTACATCCCCAATTTCTTCCGTTTTTTCTTACCTATCTCTCGTAGTGTAGATAGAAAAGAGTCGCAGGCTCAGAGTAACAATCAAAGATACGGCTCACATTTCCGCTTGCCCGAGCTGTCTGTTGAGGTAAGAAAGAAATGAGAACATATGTTAAGGACAGATCCAATGCGATTCTTTCCCCACCGCCTTGGTAGCTTAGTTTGCTTCCTTATCAACAACGATCTATTTGGACAACAGGACTTAATACTGGTCCAAGGCAGCCAGTTCGGTTCTACGCGAAGGAAATACAGATAGGTGGCGGTTTACCAATTACTGAGGTTGTCTGACAAAAATCTTGAACCGAACAATTTTCGGTTTTATTTTAATCACAAGACGTAGACTTTCACCTTTTGCTTTTGTTTTCTTTATACATGCTGAGAAACCCAAGTTAAACGCTTAGAAATAAGGAGCTTACAGTAAAATGCTTGGAAACGGACATGAAACAAAGGCTTAGAAATAGTAAACGTAAATTAAGAGCTCGGAAATAAGAAATTTGATTAAATGCTTACAAATAGGAAACAGAGTTACATTCTTAGAGACAAGAAGCCTTATTAAATGCTCAGAGATAAGAAATGCAGTTCAGATGCTGTGAAATAGGAAATACAAGTTAAATGCTTGGAAATAATTAACGAAAATGGAAAGCTCAGAACTAGGAAATCTAATGAAATGCTCAGAAAAAAATACAAGTTAAATGCTGAAAAATAAGAAATAAGATTGCAAGAGGGATAATAAACTTTACGGAATGAAATTCAAACTGAGGTAACACGACTTTTTCAATTTTCTTTCAATTAACTGACGCTAGTACTGTTGGTATATTGTGTGCTTAAAGGGAAAAAGCGAGAGAAAGGGTGAACGAGGTCAGGAAGAGACGGTGAGAGAGGGATAGACATGTTATATTCGTGTGTGTGTGTTGCCTCCGTGGAGTTCACCCTCCAGAGAACCTGGAGCGATTCGTACTATTGTCAAACTAATGAGGAAGCACAAGTGCTGCTTACCCGCGAGGGATTTTCGGTCTCACAACAGCAAAGTCCCTTCTCGGATTCTGTTAAAACATTGAGTCTTATCCCCCAACAAGTTTCAACCTTTCACTCTCAGCATGTCTGCAGCAATTAAGGTTGAACTCGGTATTTCCTGGCAGTTTTCTCTCCACAGCGCTGCATCTTCTTTCTCTTGTGTGTACTTACTCGCTATCCAGCGTTAGGAAAGAAAAAAAGCCAAAGCCCGGGCTCAAATTAATACCGCAACAAATCCACTACACAAGTTTGAACACGTCAACAACAACAATCTACTAAGGCCCAACGAGACGTCTTCTTTCCAGTTGGCTCCATTCGTCTACTTCAACGTTACTTGTACCCTGAAAGTCCCCAGCTAACAAGGACAAGCTGGGCTCAAAACGACAGTGGCCCAATTTAAAAGAAAACTTGAAACCGAGCTTCGCACTTACAACAATAAAATGAGACAGCGAAGGCAGAAGTGCGTAGGACGTCAGTGGAAGATACTCTTTCTCCAGGTTTTCTCTAGGAATTACCTACATTCAAGTAGTGGGGTACCTTTCGCATCACAGAAATAATTTTCGTGAAAAAATACTGTTGTGGGTACTTCTTCTGAAGTAACACTCTTGTAGTACTATTTCTGCAGAATACTCTTGCAGGTACTATTACTGCAGAATTACTCTTACATGTACTATTTCTGCAGAAATACTCCTGCCGGTACTATTTCTGCAGGAGTACTCCTGCAAATACTTTTGGGGAAGTTAGGTTCTTGCACATAGTTTACGTAAATAGTTTCCATCAAGAACTACTCTGCATGACATCTTTTTATAGGAATTCTCCGAAATAAAAAGGTATTTAGAGAAATACTCTTGCAAACAATTAGCGTGGGCAAATAACTCCAAAAATATTTTTGTAAAGAATTCCTCCTCAAGAGTCTTCTTGGTGGGAAATTCCCTAGAAAATACAGAAATTCTAGCCCGTGTTCTACGTGATTGAGCATTTAAAAGAGTCAACTTGGACCAAAGTTTCTTCGAATGAAAACAGATATCTCAAACAGTGTAAAACTTTGGGGGTACGTTATCCTAGTCATGTACGTGCTTTGGACCGTTTTTCCCAATGCATTCTACAACTGCTTGCAAAATGTAGAACACTTGTCAACAAACACAAAAAAAGTAATTTACTAAACATTTTCAACATTACTTTTTATACTTGTACATATTTTGACTGGAAAGTTTTTCTGGATTTTAGAGTAAATCACTATTTTCAACTCTTAGCTCTCAATCAATTTACACATACTATTTTTTAGAAGTTTGCAGTTAGTCGACAGTTTCTATATGATATTTTTCTGCCGATTTTTTTTCATGTCGTCTATGCGATTCTACGTAAAGGATAAGATTCGGGTCTAATTTTTTACGACTATTTAGTAGATATTTCCAAGAATATTTTTTCTGCTGAATTTTTATTCGTCACTTTTGGGTTCAAGTGCAACTTGTTTCCCAATCAAAGAAAGTGTTGCGTTACAACCCTTAAAGTGGTGTCCCTGTGCAGAGTGCGTGACACTTGTACAAAACTCAGCAGCTATATTTCTCTCGCTCAAAGTTACTCAAGCCTGGTGGCGTGAATGCACATGCATGCGTAACACAGTCGGTCCCGGTACAAACGCAGACACAAAACAGATTAACCACGTAATTTTCGCCATTGTCGACCCGCTTGTGTCCCCAGCTGCCAGGCCTTCACTTTTATCTCGCTATTACCGGCCCAGCACGGGATATGTGAAGCTTTACCCCAGCATACGTGTTATTACTGCCGACCAGTCTTTCTCTCCTTTCTCTTTTTCTTTTCTTTCCAGCTTAACTAAGCATACCCCACGAATACCGTAAGCATTCCGCGTGACCCAACTAACCCTAAGGAAATACAAGAAATAACAACTCCTTTAACGAAGACAGACAGCCTCGAATCACACAAAAAAAAGTAAAAAAAAAGAGAAAAACGGAAAGAAAAGAAGTCCGATGCCGCGCCCTAACGTGACAGACCTCATGGAGTTTTCACATGGCGATTGATTTATTTACCCTGTGATGGAAAACAGCATAACCCATTTTTGCCCGTAAAAGAAATAAAGTAAAGCTCGCTTAAGGGAGAGGGAACTTGCAGTAACGATTGGGGGGGGGGGGTGCATTGGGGTTCAAGGGGGGCGAAACATTTACAGTGGAAGGAATGGAAGTTAACTGGGTTCCCAAGTTCCAAATTACGTCGAAAAGGCTTGATTCGCATCGATTCCCTTTAAAATGGAAATTTTCTTATGGCTGAAGGCTTCTTCAGACGAAATTCCTCATCGTCAAGATAGGTATCAGCTCCGGGCGGGTGCACTAGTTGCCCCGGCAGTCTCGCCTCGTTCTTGTTGTACCTTACGGGAGCTGTACTGTACGTGCTGTGTGTTCAGTTAGCTCAGTTAGCGTGTAGACAGACTAGAGGATCCTTTAACGAAGTTTTCTCCTCAACTTTATTGGTTTAAAGGAGCATGTAATGTTGTTTAAGAGACTGTAGCCTTACTCTCGCCTTTTCTCTCAACTCCCACTAACGCACTCGCTCTCCCTGACAAGCTTTTGTCGCACTTAAAGTAGGGAGAAAGAACAAAAGAAAAGAAAATAGGACTTCATATATTGAACTCTTCCTATCATATACCCAGCTCCCCTGTCGGGGAAGATTCGCTGCAGAGGCGCTCTTTTCCACTTATTTAATAGAATGGTAAGTAAGGAGCAGGGAGCTCGGGCACAAAGAAGGGACAAACCGTAAAAGTATTCTAGAGGTGTAAGTGAGTCAGGTTTACGCGAGGGATGCCTCGGTAAAGAGATCGAGTTAATTGAAATTTTTTGAGATTTTCAATGGAAAAATCGATGAGGATGTTTTGTACGTAAAAGATTGAAATGCGTCTCCCGTACACTGAAAGTAACTGAAAAGATAGTAACCCGTAGCTAAACGCTCCTACAAGGTCATAAATAAGAATAAAATACGAATAGAATTTAAAATTAAAATTACACGTATTTTGGTTGTATGAAAGGAAGCTTTAATGATAAAGGAGTCAGAAATGCCAGTTTTGAAAATCATTAACCTGCTATGTATTGTACATGGAAGGTATTTATATCTGGCGTACTTTGCTGAGTACAAGACATATGTCCTTGGTGTGTCCTTAACGTACCCTGCGTCACCTGGCTACTGTATTTGAAACATTTCAACGGACTTGCTTCACGTACCTTGTGTGTACCTAACTTAGATTGCATATCCCTGACGTTTCTTTTATATACCTAACGTACCTTGAAGTATCTGGCGTACTTTGTATACACATGATTCATGTGCACCCTAACAGATCTGGCCATTTACTTGACATACCTGACTATGTAGCTGACGTACAACTTTGCTGCGTACCTGCATACGTTTTTGTAAGCCTTGTAGCTCTTAAATTCTCTCGGTATCGGTCTGTTGGTGGAATTACACTTTTTGCAATTTATAACGAGAAGTTTCAAAGTTTGTACGTAAATATTTCTAGCACAGGGACGTGAACCATCGCCGATTATAAACAAAGTGGTCAGTTTTTGCTAGAAGCTCCTTAAAATTACAAAGGTGACTTCTGAAGCGTACGCCTACCTTTATTTTAAATAACAGAAATTGGGAAGAAATCACACTTTTTGTATTTTCCAAACGTTCTTCCGCCTTTGAGTATTAAAAGCACAGAAATCATCGAACATTTCTGCACTATTTCTTAGTACAGTACTCCGTTGCATCGTATAGTTCTCGTAAGCTTAATCTTAATCTTATACTCCACGTAAGACTTTTATATTATCTTAACTTTTGGGAAATTAACCCACCTTCTTATACCTAAATTGTCAATTTCATTTTACTTATATTTCTCAAGTAGTTTGATAATGTCAATGATGCCAAAAATTATTAGAAGTCGTCCTGGGAAGTTGCAAATCGATACCATTAAAAATATTATTGTATTTCTGCACCAGAATATTTACAAGCTATTCTTGCACTGTACTTCATCGCCTTTCTTGAAGAAGAACATAAATCCTGTCCTGCCAGATGGTACTAGCAAATTACGATTGAACATCACTCTCGGTCATTTCGCCCCATTTCCTTAAGCACGGATGGGGGCGAATTCTAATTCCACTGGCACAATTAAGGGGGTGCTGGCTAGATAGACAGGGTGAACGATAAAGAATTGAAATGCATGAAATATGCAAATGAGTTTATCTTAGCTAATGCAAATACCGACCGTTATTTAGCTGGGTCCTATTTAGTTAAAAGCGAATACAATCGGATTTTCCCTCCTTCTTCCAACCTTATTGCTAACAATGGCGAAAAAATTCGAAAGCTTTTTAAGATTCTCCAGCCCGATTAGGCCAGAGAAGTAAGCTTCGTATAGTGAAAAACTGGGGCTTAAAGACGTTCAAAATTGCTTGCATTTTGCGTTTTTAATGAACAGGTTAAAAGCTCGGGCTAAGAACAGCCCTCACTTTGTTTGCTAGTAACAATGCGTTTAGGCACGGGTAGTTATTAAAAGGGGGCCGTAGACTTGAATAGGTGGACCTTTCGTGGTTTTTTGCCTCGCTTATTTTCCTCCACATCCTTGGTTAATGAATGTAAATGGCTTTCTAATAGGTTCTCCGGCTTTCCAATTTTTCTGCTGGATTAAAAAAGAAATGATGGGAGACAAGGCCTGATAGCGAAGAAGAACGATGCCGGATGCTGTTCTTTTTCTCGTCCTGAAAGTGGGTGCAGATAGTAGCCCAGCTTTAGGTGAGTTATGAAACAACATGTGGTGCTTAATGGGAAGAAAATCCTCGAAGGACAAAGCAGCCAGCCCTTGTTCTCAGAAAGATGAAATAGAAAAAGAAAAGAAAAAGCGATACAAGGTTTGGCTAAATTCAGTCCTGCTCTTATTTGAAAGACAAGTGCAACGCTGGGCGGGGAGAGAAAAGGTACAGGCCTAATTTCACACGTCCTTGGGAATCCTACGCGAGATTTCCGACAAACGTTCCCATATATAACGAATTTAAGCGGTCTAATTAATTAAACGCTTCATAACCAAACACGAGGCCAACAGACCAAGCGCCATTTGTTTCACACGTCCTAAAAACGCAGACACATATGTTAACTGTGACATACGGAATTGCTGGTTAGCGGCAAAAACTTCTTAAACTGTGCTATTATTCGTGATAAGTGCTATTATTTCGCAAAAAGTGCGTGTCAAGAAAACATAATTGGGACGCAATTACGTTGCATAACGTGAGGGCGTAAACAGTTGGATCCAATGAAGATGTTCTGTATTTTTTGTAAATTATTTCTTGTGAAAGGGGAGTGGATGTTAAGCGAGGAGAAATTTTATCTTTTCCTCAAAAAAAAAAAACAACAACTGTCAATCGACCAACGCTTCTGAGGGAAGGGGACTAGGGGGGGCCAAAGTTGATGATGGTCGCCCTGGGACTCGTCAGCTTTCAATCCGATTTGCATCCCATTCACGACGGCAGTCATGGTTCCTCAGTTCAAGCGATGATGAAAGGGAGTTTTCTTATATGCACACGTAAGCTGCTAAGCTAGAGCGTTCGCTTCGGTTCCTACCTCAACTTTTGTCTTTCCTGATTTTGCCAAACGTCAATCCCACCTTCAATTGCTTCCTGTTCCTTCAATAGTTCCTTCCAAGCTATACTTCATTTTCTACCCAAACGAACACCATTTAACCACTCTCCTGGTCATATTACCGCTAATTTAAACGGTATAAAGCCCCATTGGTGCTCAGTTTCATTCGCAAACTGCGGTTACGCTCTCTCTCTTCGACAGAGCCATTGTTAGCCATTAGCTTCATATTTTTTAAATTATCTTAAATTTACTTTATTTTTTAACATTATTTTAAGTCTATTTTTTATTTATGTTTTATTTAATTATTCTCTACGGTGTTCTATTTTATTTGTTTTCTTTACTCTGATCTTTTAAGGTAATTTTTTGCAATGTACTCCTTGTACGTCAATATACAAATTGCATGAATAGTACCTTACGTACCTTGCTATGTACCCGTCTACACGCCTGACGTAGCTTGCACGTACTTGACATACCTTGCTATGTACTTGTCTAGATTCCTAACGTCCCATGCATGTAATTGACATACATTGCACGTACTTGATTCCCTTGTACGTCATTTGACGTACATTGTCAGCGTGTTGCAGAAAAGCACATCTAAACATTTGATGACAAGATTCATTAAAGCTATTTTAAAATATTATCTTGCCCAAAACAAATCCAAATCCGACATTTATTTTTGAAGGTATCACCTGAGAAATATCAGAAAACTAGCCAGGTGATTAATCTTGTCACACATTTATTCTGACATTTTTTTTCAAGCTGACGATGTGCACTACACAGTACTATCCCATGCTTTACTGTCAAGATATTTTCGTGTAATACTGCGTAGTTTTAACAAAATCGCCTGCGACATTTAGCCTATCATTCTCTTCATTTTTCTATAACCAGTGCACTGTAGCTTTAAAGAAGTGTCAAGAATAACTTTATTTATTTTACTTTTTAGTTATTATATTAAATTTCATATTTTTACGGTAAGTCAGAATGTTCCGTAAAACCATGAAACTTCACAAAGAAACCTTTCTTTTTCGGTTTTCATTTCAATCAATTTTCATTTTAGGCCGACTTCCTGGTCCCCAGTACGGACTTACGTTCCCTCTTTTTTAATAACAACTGATCAAAAGTCCTCCCTGGGCGTCTTACCCAATATAAAGCACACAAGGAGACTGGGTATCCTAAGTCCAAAAAGCTTTTGCATAATATGCTTATGACAAGTTATGACACAGCGACTGGCCCCGAACAAAGACGTCGGAAAAGCTCCTGGAAAATTGACCTTTGTTGACTCTACCCAGGTTCCGAATTTTCTTTTACATTAATAATTCAATGACGTTTTATTTTCTCGTTTTTTTTCCCCAGCTCTTTCCTTGCGTAGGAAGAAACCAGGGGCTAGGGTACAATAAAACAAAATTGAGACTCTCGTAAGGCAAAAAGTTTTTGCTGCAATGTGTGTGAGCCCAGCTAAGATCAAATATTAGAAATTGAAATGCAAAGAAGAAGGGGGCATGCTTGGCTACGTGAATTGGACGAGAACGACCGAAAGAAAGCATATATAACAGCCTGTTATTTCTTATGCTCAGCTGCGCATCATGCACATCGTCCTACCTGCTTTACGTATTCAGATATCTCATCTGGCTAAAAGCTTCCGGAAAAAGGAGAGGACTACGACTTGTCTCTAGGTTTCAAAGGTTCATATATGTCCCTTTCAAAGCCTACCCATCCCAGAATTAATATCCCAAATACTATTTCTGTTTAGACACTTTTTTTACTTACCACGAAAAACATCTGAACAAGTATAGATAAAAAGCAATAATAAAAAAGTATTTAAAAGAAACTAAAACCCAAAGTTATTATACTCCACTTACAAGGTGGAAAAGTACTCAATCTTCTTTATTTACAAAGTAAAAAAAATCTAAAAGATATGAATAAAATAAGAATAATAATTCTGAAAAATGAGAAATAGAAAATATTAAGAAATAAATTAAAGAGAAGTGAAGACCGCTGGGAATTGAATTGCGTTTACATATTAGCTCGGATCTTCCGCACAAATTGGTTGATGGAAAGAGAACTCAGCAACGTGAGGGAGTTTTGCAATTCGATTCTTCTCACCGAGTTTCACACTGTGCTTATCTACTCAGGTCGCGTAACAAAGCCTTTGTATTTCTAATCGGACTGGGCGCACTCGAGTCACACGAGTTTAGGGGGAAATAGGGGGGCTCGTGAACGTTTTCTCAATCGAAAGGAGAGAGAAAAGAGGTTAGTCAAAGCTGCCGGCCAGCGCTGAATGTTAAAGAACCTCGTAATGCCTTGAAAAGTTTCTATAGAACTGATTCAGCAGCAAAGACCATCTGCCTGCCTTATTCACTTGATCATCTCCCATGCTCTGCCCCGAATTCGGCAACTTGGCGGGACTTGTAAAGTTGGTGGACAGGCAGTTTACCCATAAGACAACTTCCAGAGACATTTAAAGGACAAGGCGAGGTTTGCTTTGACCCAAGCGAGTTTACTGAGTCTCAAGGAGGCGCAAAGTGCATCTTCCCACGATGTCAAGTCTTTTCCTAGGCGGAAGTTTCTTTTCACGGACACGAAGCTTCTTTTCCTTGGAGGATATCAACGTTTGCGGAGTAGCAGCACGCGAAAGATCGAGAAATTGATTCTGAAGCCGGAGGTTGCTTAAGAAATTTATTTATTTTTTAACAACCAGTGCAACACTGCAGTACGTTCGAGCTAACCGATCGCCTAAGGTATACACGGCACTCAAGTATTAGGAAGGATTTCAATTTCCCCCGCCCCCTGGCCCATTTCAATAGAGTTTCAAGAATAGGCACGTACGAAAGCTCAAGTACGACAGAACTCGGATTATACAGCTTAATGTTTAGCAAAGCAACAAATGATTTAGATAAAGACATAAAAAGTTTCTTAAGGCTATGGTGCACTTACAGGGAAATCCCATGTTACATGGTTCAAGCAATTTTGCCGAAACTGCTCTGTATTTCCTTAGAAAAATGTTGACGGTAAAGTTTTGCAACAAAATATCTGGTACACACGGTCGAGAGTTTTTTGAAAAATTTATGCATAAATTTGTGACAAGCACGTCACCGATAAGCTTTTGGGCAGAAAAGCAATTTTAACACGTTCGAGCTTTACAGTATTTAATTTTAGCGTTGTCACTTTGGAAAATTCAGAAAACTACACAGGTGATCCATCCAAAATTAACGGACGGATTAATCTTTTGTTTTCACCAACAAGCGGGTTAAAATGTGCTTTAATGCAATTTAAGACTGGAATTTTAAAAGGCTTTTCCCAAAAAAGGACAAAATGTGACCTCTTTTATGAAAATTTATTAAGAATTTTTTAAATAAAGTCTTGACACTGTGCAGTGGGTGTTTTAATTTATGGATCTTTTTAGGAAATTATGAACAGTTTTCGCTAAATCGTCCGAGGCATTTAGTATGCAATGCTATAGCACGCCGGTTAGGTGCAACGTAAACGTTTTAATATCTATTTTATAATGGAGTAAAAAAATATGTTCAAGTACTTTTGGTAATGAATTAGTACACTGACATACAAATTATATACGTTAAGTAGAAAGAAAATTAAAACCATGAATTACCACAAAAGTTAAGTAAAAAGTAGTAGCAACCAACAGTAAAAGACGAGCCAATTTTAGATAAAGTAAATAGAGATGGTAAAAACAAATTACTAAAAATATTAACAGAAATTAATATTTGTCACCAGTAAAACTGCAGCAAAATTAAGTAAATTGAGACTTGAAAATAGTAAATTGTAGAAAAATGTGAATCAAATACTAACAGTAATTAAAGTAAAACTTCTAACAAACTAGAAATATATTAGAAAAATAGAAATGTAGAATACACTAGAAGTGGTTGTACTAACAAAAATTAATATAAAATGAAGTACAAATGAGTATAAAAATAGTAAAAATAATAAGAGTAATAATATAAACGGTGTGTTTTATCCTATAACGTTCATATTTATTTTACATTGCATATTAACGCATATGGTAAGACTATCAAACGGTTTTTTACCAACGCAAGTCTAATAACCTGAAAAGACTGCTAGGTGATGTGAAAAACTCAAGCAACTCTTTTCTTTTTCTTGTTTGGGTTCTACGACACATCCTTTGTTGGCAATTCCGTCTGCTAACCATATTGCACATGAACTTGCTAATGAATAACGGTACTTAAGTTTACCTTCGCCTTGTAAATACAACTACTGTTGTTGTGAAACAAATTTCGCTACAATTTTTAAAGCTTAAATTAAACCCATAGATCTTTTTCTCAATCCTAACTTCAAATTCATTATACTTCCTCCCTTTCATAACAGTTTCCGAGTATCACTACTAATATAAATAACAGAACTCGTTCAAACACCTTTTTAGAGTACTTTTCACGACAAAACACTCTATCTATTGCTAGAACGTCACGAAAGACAATACAATCAACAAGGAACGATAAAATAGCTAAGACGGGTAAAGTGGATAAAATGGACACTCCCAATGGGGAATACAATGCCTATGACCAAAGTAAACAATGCAGTCCGTTGTAAACCACACAAAGCGGGGTTAGAACACGGACGGATACGAGCAAACAAACGGTGAACACGGAGCAATAAATGAGAGTAATAACGCCAGCTAAAATAACAAAAAACGATGCTAAGTATCTCATCTAAAATACTCCTGGATCGCTACTTGTTCACGCCCAATTTCCTCATTTTTCAAGTCAGCAGCCTCTAGCTCCCCTTCTATGTATGAACTGCAACAGATGCGGAAACTCCGACCGTATTTGCAGTGCCAGCAGGCACCGAACCTTCTTTTTCTCGGTTTTTCTTGCCCCCGAGAACCTGAGAGAGAAAAGCCGAAAGCCAGATAGTACTAGAACACCAGGAAGACACATTTCATATGCTGCCAGGAGACGATAACCATTGGGAGGGAAAAAATGAACGCTTCAGTCCTTCTTATGTCAAAAAAGCTCAAATTCGTCGTCCCACTGTCTCGGTGCTCTTGTGCAAGTTTTGTGCCTACCGTGCGCTTTTCTGTGCCCCGAATCCGTAAGTAGACCCAGAGTAAGTTACCTTGGCCTTTTTTTCCCTATTTTTTTCTTTCGTGTCAAAGTAATTTTAGAAAGCAAGTTCGTGTGATCTTCTTAAGTAGGTGCTAAGTCTCGTCTTTCATTTCATGTTCCTTTTATTACAACTGCAATTTCCTCTTTTGGGGGAGCTACGGTAGCCTCCCTTGACAAACAATGGTGCTTCGGAGTACGTAACAATATGGTGTGTCATTAAAGAGTGCCAAACTTAATTGCTAACGCACTCCCAATGACGATATACCACTTTCTGCCCTTTTCAACGCCTGGTTGGGCGCTCCTGGGCAGTAACTTGCGCCCCCTGGAAGCGTTACTTGGGTTAAGTGAAGCGTGGCTGTCTAGTCATGGCGTCTTCGTCTTCCTCACATGGAATAATTAAATCCTCCTTGTCGGCAATTTCCTTCCTTTCGAAAACTTCGTTTTTTTTGGGGGCCTTCTTATTTAAATGCCTTGCTTTTTAACGGCTTGCTGTTATGTTCTAATGTGTTCTAGTTTAAGTGGTGCTTGCGTGCATGTTTTTAGGGACCAACGCCGTCACCATGGAGCAGCACTGTATAACGAGGTTGGGCTTTGTTCGGGTTTCGCGATATTCGAACTGTGCTTCCCGGAGCCTATTGCTACCGAGTTCGTTGTCGACGAAACCTGCACACTGCACGGCAACACCGGCACTCGACCAGACAACTCCAGCCAAACAGCTCCAAGATCGTCGCTGCGATATGTCCTTACGTTTTGTTTCACTCCTAATCGTATTGTTGCCTTACGCATGCATGAACTCTGGGCCAACAGCTAGCTGGTATTCAATGCTCTTGTGCTGCACGTGGCCTTTCATTTTAAAAAGTGATAAAAAATATATATACTTTGAGGTAAGAAACGGCCAGTTTTTTTTAGTTTTTATTTTGATTTACCGCGCTCCCAGTAATGGTAAATGTATGGAATTTTCATTCTGCAATTTTACGTTATAGTTGTTTTTGTCAAACTATCAATATTTCGTACGTTATATTTGTTTTTATGTATTTTGTATTTTGGAAAGGTTTAGCACTTTATTTGTTTCATTTTTAAGACCCTGCGTGAGAATTTGCGTTCGGCTGGCATATTTACGGAAAAAAATACGTTAAAAATCTAGCTCTAGATCTACTTAAACACCTGCGTTGCAAAAATATTTGGTAGTCTTTTTGTTATTTTTAGGAATATAAACGATCCCTGTTTTCAGATTTGTTTATCCACTAGTTAATCTTATTTTACTTGCTTTATCTTACATTTTCCTCATTCCATTTGTTTGTTTGATTTTGTCTTTTATTTTTTCGAGGGGCATTGGCTCTTCTTGCTGCATATTAATTTACCACTAATTACGTTTGTTGATTTGCATGCCCTGTCCCATATAGTCTCTACGGTTGGTTTGATAGAATTCTGGAGAAAGGTTTACACTCTGCACTTATAATGTTCAGCGATTAAGGCTGGTCGGTTGAAACTTTTGTGATCGAAAATCTCCGAGGTGAATTACAGTTTGCTGGGTATTCAATTTTTCGTAACAGTTTTGTTCTTTTTTTTTAATTGAGCTCAATAATGGTGTGGACAAGTTTAATGAATCATTACACCGCTACACAAGAACGCGACTAACACTGTTTTTTTATAACTGTGTCTTATTTTTATCGTGTATTTTACTTCCATATTTGTATTTCATTTCTTCATGTATTTTATTTATATAACTATATTTTTCTTTTTCTTTACATATCTGTATTTATTGTTTTTAAGTTTACGTAGTTTTATTTATAAATTGTATTCTAGGCTTGAATGCATTTTTACTTAGTTTAATTCTCGACCTATTTTTATGTGTTTTGCTTCAATTTTCCAGTTTAGGATAGAACTTGCTATTGCTTCTCGTGTATGGATATGACAGCGAACTTCTGGAAAAACAACTCGCAAGTCAGTGATAGATATCGCGTGACTAGGCTCCACCCACACATACGCTAAGCAAATACGGATTCCCCTTGCCAAAGCAAGACGATAACAATCCAAGGAGATCGTTCAGCGTGGATCTTGCTATACATACATACGGGGGGGGGGGGGAGTGCTTCGACA